>NNCF01126683.1:397048-425985 GCA_002313205.1 Laupala kohalensis
CCCGCACACTGCACCTGAACGCGATTGTCACCTTCGAGTACCACATCGTACTCCTGAGCGCAAGTTGTAACTGTGTATGGGGGCGGCAGGAGGAATAGATGAGGACGTGCGAGATGAGGAAGCAGTAGGTGAAAGAACGGGGAAAAGAGAAGAAATGGGTGTCGAGATAGGAAGAGGAGATGGTGATGAGGTAGGAGCAGAAGGAGGAGATGAGGTAGGAGGAGGAAGAGATGAGGTAGGAGCAGAAGGAGAAGATGAGGTAGGAGCAGAAGGGGGAGATGAGGTAGGAGGAGGAGGAGATGAGGTAGGTGCAGGAGTGGGTAGTGGGGCAGCTGGATGATGCGAGGTCAGATGTGAAGCTAGAAGAGAACCGAAGTGCTGTTTCCCAGACGGTCTCAGGTGTAAACCGTGCTGGGTTCTAAAGCTAAAGCGACGTTCGAAGTTCTTCAGCGCACATTTGAGGCGCGGAGACTTCAACGCGTTGTTGTCAACGAACCTCGTCGAATCTGCCCACTCGCCTATTCCCCTCCCATCTTATACCCCCACATCCCGCCCGCAGTTGGATTCAGCATCCGCTCTCTGACACTAATTTGACCAAATTGCTGTGGAGTGGTTTCCCGAATGTGGATGAGGCGTGTCACGTGTGAAATGAACTGTTGATGCTGAGTGATCAGGAATGTCCTTCAGTGGACGAAAGATTAAAAGGCTGTCATTGAAAACATTCATTTTGATCCCAGATTTGTCGTCGTAACGGGAAGTTGGTAGTGAAACTGACGGAAATATAATTTCTCTATTTTGTCAAGTTACTTTGGACAGGTTTCGAGAAATGTTCGTAGGCGGAGTGGTAGCTGGTTGTGTTTGAGATTACATGGTTGATTGGCTTCTAAACTACTTCTCTTTTTCCATAGACATTTAGATTCATTTCCCACTTTAAATTTTGTGAAATGATGTGAGGAATTTGGAGCAGTTAAAAGACGTCAAAACTTCCCCAAAATCTATTTGTTGAAGTGAGATCTCTATCAACGTTGTTACGTGCCAAGCCAATACATTGGAGGCATTAATCATACTACTGAACGGTGTGTTAAATTGATCCTTGATCTTACAAATTATTGTGTATTGGGCAATTGTTTGTCTCGTCAAAAAATTTTTTTTTTTACTTTACAGATATTTCACTTTTTCTGAACAAGATTTTCATTGTACTACATTTACATAATAGTTAAATCACATATTAGTAGTAATCGTTAGAAGTAAAGAATGTATCCGTTCATATATTGTATACTTCAGAAGTCATATCTGAGCCTAAATTACAAAAACAGACAAAACATTGCTTTCACTATTTTATAAACATATATATTATTAATTTAAATTTCACATTATTAAAAGTTTTTGCAATTATACATGCTAATTTTTCTTTTATTGCACATATTCATGAATAATGTTTCTTTTCAAGCGTGAGGGAGAATAACTCAGCAGAATCATTTGTTCGCATTAACGTTTTTTATTACTTCATAACTCTCTTTGAGACGAAATACCTCAAGTGCTTCAACTAAGCACCACACTTACTCACGATGCTATTTTCACAACAAGAAAATCAGAATGTAACAGAATATTTCGAAGAGAACTACTTTCAAGAAATAACGTTCCGCCAAACTCTGGAGTACGTAATTCTTTACTATCCAAGCTATAAGAAAACACGTAAAGTTTATCTCACGAAGTAAATCCTAGGTAGCAAAGCTGAATGGATGAGTTAGTTCGCTCATTTTATCCTCTCTGCTCCCAGGGATCGGAACTCTTCTGCTGCGATAGCGCTTAATGTACCACTGTGTTTCCTTTTACAGCACCCGACGGACAACTCTCTTATCGTAATACGTTACGATGCAGCATTAGTACAGCAATTTCTTGGACTCGCCAGTCATCTGTTTGCATCTGCCCAACCGCAGAGCGAAGGAAGAACCACTCGATGCTCGCATCAAAAACAATTTGCTGTCGCTTCGACTTGAGAGGATTAAGTTTTCGACATTACATTGTCGTTTTGTTTTGTTTGCCTTCGATTTTCTTATTTTTCTCTCGTTAATTTTAATCGAGGGTTACTTAAAAACTACCTTTGCAACTGGTAATCTCTCTTTGGTTTTGTAGTCAATGACTGATCCGCAAAAAGCGCCAAGTGACAAGACTTCCATAATGGATTGAGTGAAGTACCGGTGGCGATATGCAAGTCTAGATGCGTTCTCGATTCTCATAGTTGACTGACAGGTTCCCGTCCTCGAGATATGTTAAAGTATTGTTACCAATTCCGCGACTGTTATTGTGTTCAGACTTGCATTATCATATCTCTAATTTTCTTGGGAATGATTGACACTATGGAATGAACTGTACCTGAGGACGCTCCTGAAATGTTCGCATAATGACTCATTTTATGTATATGTTAATGTGAAGAAATTTCTGAATTTCATATCAAATTATCCCTTCGGAAAACATTGAATAATTTTGGTATAATTGTAGAGAATAACAAAATATGACGTAATAAAATTGAATTTTTGTTTCTTTTACAAACTATGTACAAAAATACACGGGAAATATTCGGGAATATAAGTCGTTACTAGTATTGAGGCCAACTCAAATAAGAAAAAGAAATATTAAACATGATACTAGATTTTAAATAAGAATCCAGTTAAATCTATTATTCAAGCTCCAAGAAAAAAGTATTTTTTTAAATAATTGTCTTAATGAATAATGGCATGAGTATTCTGTGAGCAATTCGATGAACGTTTCGAACTTCCATGGGAACTTCACTCAAATCAAGAGCTTTCTCTATATCACTGATATTAGAATCTTCTCGCCACATAAACACATCTGTGGCCAATGTATTGACCCATTGTTCTACTTCCGAGTAGTCCCGTTGGTATGAAATCTTGAAACTTTTTTCAAACCTTCTAGCCTGATTACTTTCATTACAAAAACATTACTGTTACTGACCCATCCTCTTGTACTCAGCATACGGAAGGTAAAATTTTTTCGTCTGTCTCAAACTCCCCTAAAAAGATATCCGTTCCCTGTTTTTCATTTATGAATCCTGTTGTAAAAATTAAATAATTCGGAGGTATCCTCGTTTCCTTTGCTAAACGAATATGCTGCGCAAAACTTTCTGCATTGTCTCTGCTAGTTTGTGGAGCGAGCACCTCCTTCACGTCTGATATTGCTTCTTACCTTCCGGACGTTCTCCCCCTCGATTTTTCCTGAACTTTACTATAAGATTTCCACTGGATTCTCATTTAATACACGATACTCATCACTATTCACATTATTCATCATATCAGCCCTTACATTTACGTATTCCCATCATTAACATCATAATAATCACAATATTCATCTTCATAACGTTCATGGTCTATACTCAGTTCTACGGTTTCTTTGTCCCAATTATTCACACACCATTCATTCATACTTAATCCAGATTCATCAAGAATAGCAGTTTCGCGTTTTTCTACTATAACATTTTCATTTCTATTCTCTATTCTATCGTTATTTACCGTGGGATTGATACTTATTGTATTACCTACGCAAGATTCCGGCAACGGTGGCGTTGGAAGACTTTCCAGATCTTCTTCATCTAGTGAATCAAGTAACTCAAAGCTGAGTATTATTGTTGAGTTCGCACATTGTATCTCAATCAAGGGTTGAGGTAAACCGACGTATGTTTCCGGTTCTAATGCTCCTAAAAATATGTCACATTGTGTTTACTTTCGATGTTAATCTCTTAGTTTCATTCTTCTTTAAAATCTGTAAAATTTTGAGTTTCACCCGATATGCTCGATTTCAGAGTTGTTTCATTGCCCTCAGGGACCAACATTTTCTTTTGCTCTGGGAAAATAACACTTCTAAATTTGCGACAAAAATCTGAACCCGAAATACTATCATAATTCGTTTTACCGATATCTGCGATAAGGATACCGTCGGGGTACGGTCTATCTATTATCAATAAAAAGTGTTAAAGCACATTCTCCAAAAGAAATTTAAAGAGTGACCCGACGCACTTTTAATATTCGTCTGAAATTCTTTAAGCTGTATTTTTTCATGCGGAAAACTTTTACTGTGCAAAATCGAGACTGCAGCATCTCTATCTAATAAAAATTGAAAATTCTTTTGCAATGTTGTCACTTGTATAGTTAAACCAGCTTCTGGTTTTATTGCTAAAATTACCGGTTGCCCGACCCGTGCTGGATCGGGATTGATCCGTTTCCCGCGGTTTTATTCGGGACGATACTGGTATGTGTCCGCTGGATCGGCAAATAGCGCACAAAATTAAAGGGCACTGCTTTGCTAAGTGCGAACTATCACCACAATAGAAACAGTTTTGGATTTTTGCACGGTAATAGCGGCTAATATGACCGATACTAATTATTATACTTGAAGCATGTCAATGTCCAGCTTTTCGAAGGCGTTGTGTAAGCTGGTCGGTCGGATTTTCCTGACGCTATCACATTCCGTGCTTGTTTCGAGAATACTTTTCGGATTTCTGACCATAACGAAGCATCTTACTTCTTCCCTTAATCCCGCCAGAAACTGCGAAAGTAATCGTTTGAACTTCCAAGGAGTCCGATACCAATCCGCGATAGGAATGTATTAATTTTCTACATATTCCCCGAAACCGGGTAGAGAACCCTGCGATGGATTACAATAGACATTGCGTACATTCTTTCCAACGCAATTTTGGTAATTTTTTATAAGAACCTGACTTTTAAATGTTTGTCGAAATTTTTATAGGATTCCGTATTATGCGGATGGTTTTCGCAAAATTCCGCTGCTGTTCTCCCTATTCTTAGTATAGCAGCCGCGAGGGTCTGCGTTTCGTTACAACCATTGAAATGTGAAATCATTCTCAATATATTGAAAAACGATTCCACGGTGACGTCATAATCCCCTGTGAAATTTGGAATTAACATTACATTACTACTGAACCCTGGATTAACTGAATGCGAGTGATTAGCCGCTGTTTCTTTAGGTTCACTTTGTGAAGGATCGTCCTGTTTAACTTGTTCGTCTACTATATTTACTGAAAAGTCTAAAAAATTCCTTCCCTTTCCGAGTTTCCCATTCTAAAGGTAAATCCATCTTGTTTGAGTAATGAATCTCAATAATAAATATACGAAAATAATATACTTTTGATAGGTCCCTCACAACGACGCAATATAACTCAAAATAGTTCACTAAAACACAAAATAAAATAAAAAAACTATAAAATGGGTTACCAGAGACACGAATAATCGACATCACTCCTCAGTGCAATAACCCAGACATAAAATAAAGTCTCCAAAAGTTTTGCTTTGTTCAACCTCCACGAAATGAATTTTATTTCACGACCGCTGAGACGGTGCAAAACAAGAAAGAATAAAATATCCAAAATAAACAGAAAGATCTTTATAGTGTTTTTTCTGAATATTTTCCCTCTCTAATTTCATCAATTCTCCAAAATTTAAGCCATAGAAAGTTCTATTATATTCTTCCAGAACGTTAGTTACATAAACGTCAAGATTTCTTGGCTTATTAACAAATTTAATTTCCCCGTTCATAGTTTTAACCGACAAGAGTGTCGTTTTCTTGTTTCTGTTCATAATTATGAGTATAACTGAGCGGCAGAGAAAAAAATATAAAGAAAAGACAAAAAAAATTTAGCAACCCCAGGAATATCGCAGTGAGTTCACTTTTACTACTCTGAAAGAGATTTACCCGACACCTGACGCCAATTGTCGAGCTGAGAGATCGTCTGACAAGGGAGGGAGTACATCTGAGGTTGGCGATTAGTAGGAAGAAACGAGCAAGACTTTCATTGGATTCATATTTCTTACACGAACGCTTACGGCACTCGTGACGCCGAGAAACTGGCCGTCATCCTGGATCCGCTGTCGGCACTGCTGGAGGTCAAGATGGGAGGAAAGAGCTCTTGTCGTGATTAGTCCCCAATTCTAAGAACCTTACGCTCCCGACAGTTGAGGTAGGAATTGGAGAAGGTCCGAATGATCGGTCCCCGTCGAGAGAACCTAACGGTCATCCGCTGGTCAGGAAGGAAAAAGCCCAAGACCTGTCGTTGCTTCTCGTTTACATATATTTTGTTAACCGTGCCGACACTGCAGCCGTTGACGACAGTGACGCGAAGCGACAGCGGTGGCGGCTACGTCACAGCAGCTGACGGAGCTCCCCTCTCTGACATAATCAACAAAAAATATTATTAAAGCTCGCTCTCCGTGACACCTAGTATTAAAGATATGGGACCGTGAATTAAATTTTATGCAACTCGTGTGCAATATAATTGTATGATTGTGTAAATACGAAAATATTGACTTTAGGTAATGTGAAATATCTCTAACAACTTATTCTTGTTAGGTAAGTAAGAAATTGGTGCCAGTATTGCCACTTCTTCAAATCATCTAATGTATATGAATAGAAAGTTATTCTAAATCAAGTATTTCCCTTCTAAAAAACAGTCAGATAGGGTCATTGAAAATATCAGGCATTAACGCAATAAGGAAATTCTATACACTTAGACTTGCATCTTTTACAGAAAAGCATTTGAGAGGCATTAATTTTTCATAGAAAAATGTGTTGTGCTATTTATATCGTGATGTAGTATATTTCTAATTAATCTTTTTACAGTTTTTATAGTTATCATTGTCATCATTATTATTATTACTATTATTATTATTATTTGTTCTTTATTCAGTAAATTACTTTTCACATCAAACTTAAACAGAAATATGTGAAAAAGTCATTTTTAATTAGGTATTATTACTATTTTTAAATTATTTTCCTATTTACGATTTTACAAGAGATTCGAAGCTTTTTGCTTATAAAACGATTTAGCAAGAAATGGGTAAAATACACTAAGTGGCAGGTTATTAAACTGGGCTCTACGTTTTTCCTTTGCATTAACATGCATCCTTGCGTACTGTAAGCAGTTACCTCAAGTTTTTTCTTAAGACGGCTTTTCGTTTGTCATAATTATTTCTTTTATTGAATTTCCCCGTCATTGCACGGTTGAAATACTTTACATTCATGTATTGCTATAATAATAATTACGAAGCGAGAGTGCAATTTTGAACAAAGGGTACTCTTTTTCAATGGTATTGCTAAAATTTCCGAATATATTCAAATAAGTGATTTATTTCTGCTCTAAGTTTACCACGTGTCTCTAAATTCTTTAATTATAACAATATACTCACGTATAAAGTCTCACAATATTTCTATATTTCTGTGCGGAAATTCTAGAGAATCTTTATCTATTCATAAATATACAATATTTATTTAACTTCTTTAACTTTAATCAACAGAGAATTTTTAAAAATATTCTTAACCCCCATTAAGGTTATGATTTCTTTTTTAATAGTAAGATGTCTTGAAGATCTTATCATTAACTTAGTTTTTTGTACATAACTTTCATTAATTATAATATTTTTAAATTTTTATGCTTTTTGGTATTGTAAGATTGTTCTGTGTGGTATAAAAATCCCTATTCTATTACGATGTGATAAATGTAAACGAATTTATTTAAAAATCCCTTTTTGTCCTGCGTGGGCGACAAATGCGTGCGACAACGCGCGACAACTTCAAGCGACAAAAGTGTAGCGTTGCATTGCCAGGATTGAGTGTCCTGCGTTTAAGCAAGATGTAGCGTAAAGTGCAGGAAAAAAAAGGGGGGGACCCAAAGGGGACGTCTCTTCCTTACTTCTCCTGTCAAACATTCATTAAGAGACATTTTTATATTTGCACAAAACCGTGAGCTAACCTATAAAGATTCAGACGTGATCACGATGAAATCAAGGCCAGCTTGATCATACTTATACAATGATTTCTTGTATGATCAAGTAGGTCATGGATAAAATGTAGCGTTTGACGCGCGACAAAACTCAAGCAACTTCGAAGTTTAATCGTCGTCGAATGTCGCGCTTGTAGAGCTACAGTGACGCTGTCGCTCACGCAGGACAGTCTCGTAACTACAAGTGTCTTTGAATCTTGTTGCTTGAAGTTGTCGCGCGCGTTTGTCGCCCACGTGGGACACAACCTTATGGTAAAAAACATTCGCGTTATGATATAATCCCCCCCCCATGTTCATGCTCAGCGCTGTCCAACTGGCGGAAACATTTTTTACGGCCCATGAGTTATGAAATATTTTATATAAAATGAGAAAATAGAATATTTTAGAGAAAATAGAAAATAGGATTCGGAATTACCCCTTGATATATTACAGTATGAAAGCATTTTATTGTAATACTTAATATTAAAATACTTTTTAAAAAAATGAAGAACTATACTATTTCATTTTTCCAGATAGCAATAATGTAAATTAGTTGATAAGAATCAAAATATCGCGTAAAATAAAATAAATATAACTTATTAGTTTTGTTCGTCGTACTATTTATTTTGACTATATTATTTTGCCAAACCCCATCCCGTACCGGCTTAATCGGTCGAAAGTGCATAGAAAATGGTCCGTGGGCTAAGATGAGTTAGATAGATTAGCTAAAGCCTGGCCGCAAAAGTCTCCTGGGTACCTGATGTTTCCGTACAAAAATTATTTTGAGAGACGGCGCAAAACATGTATGCCATGAGGTGTACCTCGTCATCTGAAAGGAAACGTTGCACACTGATTCTTATGAGTGCAGAGGTCTAAAAATATGATTCAATTCTGAAATCTACTACTGATGTAACCATCTTGAAGATATCTTATGAAATAAGAAACCCATACGAAATGTGATGCACTGAGCTATGACTAATCTGTGCATCAGGTTCAATGTTTTTTAATTTGTAAATGGGAAATGTATCGTGCTATTAAAACATATCTGCACAACTGTTGTTAGTAGGTGATGTCGCTTAGCTGGATTTACCAACAACTAGGTCCATATGGAGGTAATAGAAGGAGTCTATAGTAATGGTAAGAGTTTGTGATGCTAGGAGAAGTAGGAGGTAGATTGAAAAAGGAGTACTCTCTCTTCAGAATTCACAGCTGTAGGTTGGGACATCGAAGCGAAATTTTTGCTCTGAATTGAACCCAGAGAGACTCGGTGGCTACACCTGAACATGCTACACCTGAACCATTTAGAAGGTATGAAATGTCACAACTTGAGTGTTTCCATCACGATAACGGCTGCGATGGTCTCCAGAGTAATAACAAGGAGCACCCGGCCAAGCGAGCATCGATAACGGACTTTACTTCATTTGTGAAATTCGAACACCATTCAAACACTGGTTAATGTGACAGGCAAGCATTACCATTGTAGACCATTCTTCCATCGAAGATGGTAGACTTCTGTAGCTTTAACTCTTTTATTTCGTAGAAATCGAATCTCCCGACGCACGTTCTTAGTTGGGCAAACATCTTCACATTTTTCCTGCGCAGGCTGCACCAGCTGCATTGAGACAACTACGAAACATTGGGGACACTCTTCGGAAACTGCGTACAATCGTACAGATCAGTGGTGCCCATTTCTGTCTTTATTCAACTTTTACGATTTCAGTTGACTCTGCATATTAATTAATAGTACAATAATGACAAAATAAACGGAATATAATTATTTTGAACTGGTGTAGGATTCGAACCTTTACCATAGACTTTCCCTTGTCTCATATTCCAACGATATTGGGACCCCGCGCCACATTCTTAAGTCGATATCCCTTAGAGTGTTAACAGTTAATTGTTTTTGAATCAAGCGCAACAGAAATACAGAAAGTTTAGAGGCTAGTCCATGCTGATAGGCAAGGATTCGCGACATTGATCTTGAAGAGCTGGTTCAGCAATTGTTTATAAGACGTGATTGCCCATGGACGATCGGCGGGTCTACAATACAAAAATTCGACACAGTTTTTTGTTGCATCCTTAGTCATGTTGGCAGCTAACTAAGTAGCTGATAGCTCGGTGAAAAGCATGACTAAAATCAGTAGCTGAAATTAAAATCTTCCCCATTAGCTTTTGGCAGATCTTCCATACTTTCGGCATGTCAAGAACAAGGATACAATTTCATAAGATAAAGGACACCACAAAGACCTGGCCTTCATTACTGAGTGTGAGCAAACTTCAAAAAAGTGATCCGTACATGTCTTTGTATTCGTCAATGCTATCTAACGCATGGTCATCTCTTGCGAGTAGATCGCTCTCCACTTGCGATACTTGTAACGTCGTATTTCCTGTGTATCACATTCTTTAGTAATTCCCCAACTGTAATAGTAGTTGATGGATACACAATCCTCCTAATTTATTGTAAGATAGACTGACAAAAATGACTTTCACGTCTGTTACTCTTCCCGTAAGTGGCTTTTGAAACGTGATCCGATTTTACATTTATAACCTGTAAGTCCTTCTATGACCTGCAGTAAACCTTGATTTCGTTGTCTCTGTTACAGCTCTCTTTCCTCAAATATTTGTTTGTTGATTTAAGGATACAAATAAATAAACTTTATTGTCAAAAAAGCAATTACAAACTGCATATGGCCACGGGGAGGACAATTAACTTACACTCCGGAAGCAAGCAAGGGACCATCCCATCATGTATATTTAATACTTTCATCTAAACACAATTTTATTATTTGACATGGAAGCCAATAATCTTTTAGCCGGAAAACTTTTTAAGTCAACTAACTAGAGTCCGCTTTGAGACTAAAATAATTGAAAATTGAATTTCCACCCTACATGGGAGTCTTCAGATATATTGTATTGCGCAACATTGGATAAAGTATTTGCTTTTGATTATGTAGATGTAAACCAGTTTACCTCCCAACTCATCAACAAACACTCAAGTCACGTGTTCTCATACTCAATTATAAATACGGATTATTGATTTATCCCCAACGATCTGAAGCAATTCTTTGAAGATATTTGGACCAAACGCGTGAAATTTTAGTAACTTACTCTATTTTTGACTTCCGAATCCAAATTTCTCTGAAAACACCTTGTGTGTCCACTAATGTTTCTGTTTATATTTTGAGACATTAATACAAAAGCAACCCCCATTTGTAGACCATGATAATCATGAAAGAAGGTACCTATTCATTCATATAGGTATGGAAAGTAGACGACGTCTGTAGACTGTCTCTGCGTGAGAAAATACTGAGACCAGCTTAAATTATCCTAAGGATGCCTCCCATCGCCATTTACGGCTGCAAAGAAGATGACTTTATACATCATTTATTGTAATGTTCGACATGATTATCCACATACTTAAGTTATTTTTGAAGCGTAGACCATTTCTACATAAGTCAATAATTCGATAATAATTTTAATTCATTTTTGGAATACAAGAATTCATTCTGATGTTTATTCAAAATTAATAATTTTCTTATGTTAATAATTTTCAACTAATATGAACACATGCTCAGGCGCCATATACGTCCATCATATATCTATATCAAGCTCAATACGTTTTTTAAAAGAAAAAGACAAATTTAATTTTATCTTTATGGGAAAAAGGATATTTTCCTGTTATATTTTTTCTCCATTTCAGAGAACATTTTTGTTTCTTTTTCATATTGTGGTCTCGAATTAAATGTATTATCGAATGAAATATATTTATTGAGGGAAGAATATTTGACTTTATAGGGGGTCATCAAATTGTTCATAATTTTTAAATATTTAATGTAAACAAATTAGTCGTTTAACATTAAATATTTTTCTCGTACACTGTATTAACTTATCTGGGAGATTTTAAGTCTACTGATTGTCCATGGAGTGCTAATTTCTCATCATCAGACACAGAAATGAGAGCAATTCAATTAACCGACCCTCTACGCCTCCTTCCTCGCCGTAACATGAGGAGGGACAGTGCGCCAATAAAAAGCGACCGCAAGCAAGACGATACAACGACGCATTGAATTAATTATCCGAGCGTTGACATAGCGAAGTGACAAAAAGAGCCTCCCCTCCTAAGCGCCGCGTTTCTTTGATTTATACGTCATTATTCGGCGCCGAAACTGCGGAGCGGCGTGGTGAGCGGCGGTGGCGGAACCACCGCAACCGACGTCGTGGTCGGCGGTGGTGGCGGGGACGAGCGCGCGAGCATGGCGAGGTGCTCCGCTGCGGCAGCCGAAGCTACGCCGCCGTGGCAGCTGTTCCCCGCTTGGTATGAGTGAGCTGCCGTCCGTTGGCATCTTACCGGTTCGGCGCATCGCAAGCGCCCCGCCGCTCCGACCACCGCGCCATCGCCCCGGGCGGAGCGGGGCTCTCGCGGACGGACGCGGAGATGCGGGGCGGAGCACTGAAGGGCCAGGGGGATGAGGTGAGCGCGGCGTGGCACGGGAGGGGTTTGGACATCATCTGCGCGCCGCTGCCGATGAAGTCTCCGGCGCTGACGAGCTGTGCCAGGTGCGCAGTGCGCTACTAGCATGTTTACCCTCGCAGGCGACGGCCGCTTTCGGGTGCGATCTGTTCTTCGCGAGAGAAACTTTTCCAATCTGGATGAATTGGGACGATCCAGGTGAGCATGATTGAACTTGCTTATTAAGCAGACACCCCCCGATATCTGATTCAGAAAAAAACCCATTCTGGTTTACTATTTCTCGTAACGCTAGCAGAAAGTATGGATTTTGGTTTTGCTTTGGCGAAAGCATTGTTGTATTTTTTCTGTATCTTAAATGGGCCGTTTAGCCTCATAGGAACGGAAAATGAATATTTGGCTCTAAAGTATGTTATTTTTTACAGTTGTGAACCTTAGTCCAAGAAGAGTGGTACAACGCAAAAAAAAACCTCAGGAATATGATTTCAATATAATTCATTACTACAATAACTACCTTACAACACGGGAGTGTATGTATGTATATATATATATATATATATATATATATATATATATATATATATATATATATATATATNATATATATATATATATATATATATATATAATTTGTTCTATGGTTAAAATTGAGTAAAGTAACACATTACTCAAATCATGTAAAGAAACACATGATGACTCTCGTACTGAAAGTCATTTGACCCGGATACTACACGCTACTAACTTTCTTTGATACGGTAACTTTATTTTGAAATGAAGAAAAGCGTTCTCTTTTTGTTATAATAAGTAACTGTTTTAAATCAAATTCCACAATTTTTCGTATATTAATGTCCTTCAATTGCAATGTCTCTTTGTCTACCCCTGTTCTGAGAGGCAATTGAGATATGTTATGGAGAAATTTTGTCACTGTAAAGGGAGTGCAGTGTCACTCTGCTAGGTGCCTACCATCGCAATGTTGTTTCACCTCTCCGGAGGCTCAGGGGCTAGAATGTTTGCTCGCTACTGAGTCACTCCGGCTTCAATTCCCGGTGGGGCCAGAAAGACAATTTATAGTTTTTCACTTCATTGTCCCTGTTCATATTGAAAAGTGAACCCTCCTTCTTCAATCCACCTCCTACTACCCCTAGTATCGCTAACTCTTAACTCCTACTATAACCTCCACATTGACCGGTCCACCTACAAACAATAGCCCTACTACCCACCTCCTACCTCCTCATTTAGATAAGCTTCAGTAACACACTACATTTCCCATTTACAAATACTACAAAAAATTAATAATATTATTTCCTGGCAATCCCATACCGGAAGTTTGCATGCGATATGTTGATTTTCCGTGTAGCAACTTGTGCGCAGGTTACCAGTCTAATGCAGTTTTATTCAAAACGCTCCAAAAATTGGCGCGTTTAAATTAAGATATGGGTGAAACTAGAGCTCTATAGATTAAATCATTGTTTAGTGGCCTAAGTGCAGCTGACCTCCTTGGATTTTCCCATCTTTTCTACTTCTTGTTACAATTGTGAAGTAGCATACTGCTTCAGTAGGTACCTTCTTTTTAAATGCATCTTCTCCTACTCGTCATTTGGGCAGTGCTTTTGTTTTTGGCATGGTCTCTCATCTCGGAGCATTCTTACGTTGTCAAGCGATTAAATCTCACTCTTTTTGTGGACGTAGCTAAAGATGACCAATGATGTCTAACCAATATGAGAGTGCAGCGTCGTCAGATATCTGCTAGGAGGAACAGAGTGACATAGCTGACCACCCATCCCAGATAGCACAAGAAGGTTCGACAATCTCGCACTTCTGACATTGGCTCCTAGAGTTTCACGTTGTTCTTAGGCACCTCCCCTTTCACTCATCTTTCTCTGCGTTCAGTATAGTTGCTCTCTACATGACCATGGCTTGCAAGTTCCTATCAGCAGTAAGCCTGAAGTATCTTATGTGGCGACAATCTTCTGCGCCAACAAGGGCACGTAAAAATCTGAATTTAGAAGTTTATTTGGTATTCGTCTTCTGTCACTTCATATATTGTTGAATTAATGATACGAAAATCGTACACTATCACAGAATTTCAAAGTCATTATGTTATTGATTGAAATGTAGGTCCCTATCAGTAGGAATCACTGTATCATCACGCAAGTAGATATATGTTTCTTGCAAAATAGGGCAGAAAAATAAAAATCATCCTCTTTAGAATACTTCAGCAAAGGGAATTCGCTCGATGCGTTAAAATCAGCACATTACTTGACATTATCGAAGCGATGATGGAGAAGAAGCAATTAAGTGTTAAATTGAAGTCATTCATTTTAGAGATACATTTTATTTCTTTTGGAAGGTAACTATGCAAAAGAATCCCTGAATAACTAATTTTTAGAAGAGGAAGGCTGGGGCAGTGTTTGCTCTGGGTCTGAATCAAATATTACGGGCCTGAATCCTCAATAAGCGCCTTATTTTGTATATACTTATTTCCTTGATAAGGTGGTTGTGATAAATTATGTTTTAAAATCTAATTACGCTTCCAGTCTTATCTTTCAGTGAAATCTTTAGCATAGGGCCACAAATCAGTGTGCTATCATTTCGATTCCAATTGCATATTATAAATAATAGGAAATCTAACACTAGGAAAATTAATAAAAGGAGAATCAAAATAGGAACGAACTATTTTTACTCTAATCTTAGGAGTGTGTTGAAATGTTAAATCCACCTATGTCTTAGATATCTTGATTAGAAATGATGGGATGATCCCTTGCTTGCTTCCGAAGGGTAAATTAGTTTAGTGTCCTCCACGTGGTCATAAGCAGTTTGTCTTGCTTTTTTGACCACAAATTTATTTATATTAATTTATGGTTTAAGGAGAATGAGAATTGAGATACAAAAAATTTCATTCCGATTCCTTTACCAAAATATCTGTTGCTCCACGAGACCCAAAACTAATCATTGCATGATATAATGCTCGAATAAAAAGTTCATTCTAGTTGTCCTTGTATCTTCCACTCTCGGAATTGTCTTCGTCCTAGTTCTTCTTGGAAGCCTTCATAAGCTCTGGAAACTTTATTGAGGAACCGTCCAGAAAATTCACCTTGGTTGGCGGATGGGAGAAGCGCCCGAAGATCAAATGACAAAGACACCGTCTGTACTGTGTGACGTCACCTCCGGTGCAAGAGGGGCTGGAGATGCGATGGCGTCGACGAGGGACAGAAGGGTTCTTCTTGGAGATCCGATATCCAATTGCCGTGGAGGGGAGCGGAAGCAAAATGGCGTCCAATTTGTTCCTTTTCTACGCACTGAAACTAAGCTCGTGAAGTAACTTAATAGTTGCCAACTGTCTTAACAAATGATCATAAAAAAATATAAAACAAAAAAGAAGTGTATGAAGAGTCAATACCATTTATAAATACACATGAAAGGTATATTTAAGCATGTAACAATTGTCTTGCAACTTATAATATTAAACGGGAGTGGTACAATTTACACAACATGATTGTATTTCATAGTATCGATGATTATTTGAATAATGTTCACAAGCAAATACATTAATTAAATAAATAATTAAAGACTTACGACGTTCTATGGACGAATAATATATAAATTTTGTGAAGAACTCACAACGTTTCGACTTGGTCGTTTCGTTTCCGTTAAAGGTCATAATTCTTTAATTATTTATTTAATTAGATTATACAACGGACGTTAATTGTAGTAGCAAATACATTAATATTACTGATATTTTATAAATAAATAAACTTTATTGAGAAAAAAGCAGTTGCAAATAGCGTGTTATCACGTGGGAGATAATAAACTAAGTTGCTCTCCGGAAACAAAAAAGGAACCATTTCATCGATTCTGATAAGGGCTTAAACGCAGTGGCGGATTTTATGCTTAAAAAAATTTACAAACGTACATTTATCAATTTATTATTGCAAAATGAATTGTAGGAATAATATGCAGTCAACAAATTCGAGATTAATAATAACAAAAATATTAAATGACATTCGCGTCTATGGAAAATCCGCCACTACCCGGAGGAAAACCCCGGGTCGGGATGGGACTACAGAGATAATGTATACAATCGTGTCAAGGTTGCGTACTGTTCAAAATAAACTATTATAAATAAAAAGAATAAAAAACAACATGCATGAAAAAAAAGGAATTTAATCAGTATGTATAAAAAACTATCCCTGAACGCGCCCTGAAATTGCCCAAGGGCTACGCGGAGGGTAGAGCTCCGCAATTACTTGACCTCGGCACTAGAAGGAGATGTGGTCTGTATCTCGCTCCGACCGGTTTGATCCCAGAATAAACCCTGGTACTCATTATACAGCAGGCTGAGTAGGTCTGGGAGTCAGTCTGGGTGTTGAGGTGTGATGAAAAATCCCCACGTCACCGGGGATCGAATCCGGTCATCCAGCCAGCAACTCAGCACTCTACCCCCTGAGCCACGCTGACTCCAATCGGTGTCTAGAGTTCTGTGAAAATGACTTTAATGCTTTATCTCCATTTTTCTGCTGATGTGTTCACATCGTTTCAATCTGTGTTTAGGTCATCGCCAGATGCTAATAACGAATATACAAAATACTTAATCACGATATCATGACTACAGTAAAACGAACTCATATTATTTGTCTGAAACTCAACTATGCGACCCATTGGGAGTAACTCTGTCGGGGCGATTTTTCCCGATTTGAAGTACTCACAGTACATTAAACGTGACTTTGAAGTGGTGATAAGTAAAAATTCTGTATGATCTTGAATGATTGTCCCGTACTCGGACATCCTGCGATGAAATGTTTTCATGTAGAGCGACTTGTCCATTCAGCACTCGACTGCCACTCCGACGCCTGAACGAGGTCTCAGGACATCGAGTTACGAACCTCAGACTCGTCGTGGTGATAGTTCCAAATCAGCATCTCTACTTCAATGGTTTATGAGTGTACTATAGCTTGAGGTGTATGTTCTATTTGTTGTATGGATCACCCGATCTATAAACATTTTAACTACCTATTTAAAAACAGCATTCGAACAATGGCTTCTTGCGTGGTTTCGTTTGCTGTTTGGAATAGTTTTTTAGAACTGGTTAGAATGATATCCCCACCCTGAATAGAAATCGTCTGCCCCGTACTCATTCTTCGGTTTCCACAATTTCTCAGTTCAAGTTTCATCCTGAGTTCCCTGAGGGTATGAGAAACGGAGTAGTACACAACCAATGGGATATGGACAATTTGTTGCCCCATGCGTTTTTTCTTCGCCAAGAATCTTCGCAATAACGAATCTTATTTACCAATTCTACAAACTGGGCCTGAGTAGAACTGTGAAAACTCCGACAGGGGTGGTCCAGTGGTAGCGTCTTCGCTTCCTCGATCACGCTGAGCTGTAGAGCATGGGTTCAAACCCTTCTCAGTCGAACTACGTGAGTTTTTCAGCTGAGGTTCCCCAAACCTACTCCAGACAAATTACCGTTCGGTATTAAAAGATCCCCGGCAACCCAAAATCTCTCCTTCCCAATTCCCTCACCCAAGTCCAATGTCCAAGAGCCTCTACTAAAGGCATAAATTAAATAAAAAGTATGAATTGTAAAGCGTTATAATGAAACATAATTAAAAAGGAACCTCTTTGTTTTACATATAGTGTCGCGAATTGTTTTTGAAGCCATTTTATGGAAAATGGGGAAGAGGTCAATAACTATCATCAATGTACTCTTTCTCATTTTACTACAGGTAAATGCAGGTTTGCTTGGTATTTATTTTTTATATATTTTTTCTATTGAAATTAGTTCTTATGTCCATTTTAAAATATTTTAGGAAAAATAAACTTTCCAGAAACTATTCTCAAAGGCTTCCACAGTCGGAGTCATGTGATCCGGTTTTGCCGCGTCTCATCTAACGTTTCGGCTGCCATGCTGCACTAGGTCAGTGGTTGCCATCGTAGTGTACCGACCAAGTCACTTCTGAAGGAGGCTACAGTACGACAACTGCAACATCAAGCTACAACGACCAGACGCGGCTCCAACCGTTAAGCCCAGCATCACAAACTTTCCCATAATTTGCCGTTCATTGTCTTTGTGCGATAAACATGAATTGAATAGTTCATAAAAGAGTGGAATTTTACTTAATTGACCAATAACAGTGTGGGTACCTATAATATAAATTTATTTTTGAATCAGCTTACACAGAACGAAGGCGAAATAAAATATCAGAAAAAAACGTTGTTGAAAAGGGTACTGACACATCTTTGCTGAGGAATTTTCCTCCAAGATCAAAATCATAGAGAAGTCAAGGCTATTAATATAAGTTATACCTTGTCTTATCGGACTCAGTAGGAAAATTACCCTCTTCCCTTTGCCGTAACTTCATTGCTTCCTTCTAAACGAAACAACCGGTCCATTCAATATTTATCGACAGATAGATAGCCCTACGATTGATGACATTCTGTTTGGGCAGAGATATTCATCCTGATGATACACACCAGCATTTTCTGTGAAGTATAACTCCGTCTTTTTGTCTTCATTGCATTAAATGATTGGATCGGTGGAAAGATTTAAGTTCAAGATTTTTTAGAATAAATATTTCGATCCAAGAATATCTTGCCCGGAAAAAGATTAAAATTTTGGTTGTCACAGCAACGAAAGATTTGCTTTCTCGAAAAAAAAAAACTTGCGGAAAAAAAGTGTATTTCGAATAGACTCTTTTATTTTGTTCATCAATAACCTTCGCTTCATAGGAAAAGCTGAAAAAGATTTCGAAGACATTGCGTCTTCTGAGGTCATGAGATACACGCCATCTATATGTCCATAGATAAAGGTTTTAAATAAGGTCTTTTTCTTGATTTTTAATATCGTCTTAATGCATTATCAACAGATAAACGTCCGTTGTTGAGTTGGTTACTCTTAACACATAAGATCGCTTAGGCGAAAAAAATGGGTCTTGCAACATTTTTAAATTCAGTTATACAGATTGGGAACTCTGGATGAAGATTTTGAAGTTTCTGAAGTGCCAAATGAGTAACCTAAAAATACACAAGTCTTTTCTCTCTCTTGAGCATAACCACAGCTGGACCTAATTCTTTCGGAAATTGTAATCGAAACAGACTTGGCAGCGGAAATTGAACAAAATTATTTTTACTAATCTTAAGTTAATCAATATATTTTCTTGTGATTATTATGATTGTTTGTTTTTCCCTTGCCAGAACAACACGTGCTTTTGCTATTGATGTTAATTCCTCGAGGTATTATTTCTTACTATGTTTACTTTCTCTGAAGTAATGTTCTCTCTCTCCTGACAGATGGGTTTCAACGCTCATATACAATTGAACGAAGTGAAAACAAACCACTTGAAATCGAAAAGGTTTGTCTCCAACTAGGTCATCGTAAATCAGAACTTAAAGAGCGAATCATAACAACAAAAAAGTGAAAAATAGAGAATGAAAGAGAGTGAAAAGAGAATCGGAGATGCCCGAGGCTGTAAACCGGTTTGTCATTTGCCCTGTGATGACAGGAAAGGCTGTTAGTCAGATGCACTCCTTTCAGTGTTAACTTACGACGATTGGCAAATAGCTTCCTCGGTCGCTTTTCAAATTTCCCACGGCCGGTAGCTCCTATTATTCATAACTTCTGTTGAATCGTGACGTTTTACGACGCTGAGTTTCCGAGAGCAGTGTTAGAGCATTTTTCTCTCGACAATACTTCACTCACGAAACGACCCTTCGAACGCAAATAGTTAGAAGCCCTATTGTTTCTGAAGAAAGGAATGGAATATTCCATTACTTGTTCAAGCTCGTGCCTATTCTTCTTCTTCAGCAATCATAAACTATCCATTGAATGTGGTAATATTTTGACCAGTTATTATCAATGCCGTATAGTTTCCGACTGTGCATTCAAACCTTGCGGATCAGATAAATCAGTCACAGGTCTCTTCAAAAACCTAAGGTTCTAAATTCGATCAATCGCAAGTGTAGAAGTATTTTACTGCGAGTGGTTCCTCGGAAATTTACTGGAAAATAAAAGAAGATGGCTGTACAGGACCCAACCTAATCGTTGCAACTCGTGGTTCAGATGGTAGCGTTCTAGCTCAACCAAGCCATCCTGGGTTTAATTCCCGGAGAGGTCAGAAAAAACCCTTACTCACCAACTCTTACTCACCCCTCCACGTGGGCCAAGTTGTTTGCAAACTCAGGTAAGTGACCCACCTACTAACAATAACCTACCACCCGACTCCTACCTCCTATGTAGATAAGCTTCTACAGCACGCTACATTTCCCATTTACAAATACTACAATAAAAAAACTTACTTGCGTAAAAACGTGCTCAGATGGGTCACGTAGATTCAGAAAAGACTGAGCACTGGCGAATCCAGGGGTGGGGCGGAGGAGGTTACCACCTCCGTCGGACTGAAACTGTGCTATATTTAATGTCTATTCTTTCTCATTCCGTGAAACCTTATCTTGGAGAATTATATTTGTAGTACATTATATTTAAAGTAAAGTTTAAAGGCGTCAATTCCGTCCCTGTGGCACGGGAAGCCGCCCCTTGCGGGAGCACCCACTCCCCCACCCCCGAAGAAACATCTTGGATCCCCCACTGTGACTGAGCAAAGTCCTCGTATAGGATATAATAAAAACATCGAAGTGTTATTGAAGTAACGGAAGAGGTCACGGCAGACAAAGCCGGGGAATACCTATCAGACACTACGTGCGAGTATTAGCGAATCCACTGCTCACGTCTCGCTTCCCTAGGAATAATTTTTCAGCTACTTCACTGAATTCGTACAATCTTAATTTTTCGGATATTTCATTTCTATTTAAATAAGGTAATGAATAACAATTGAAAGCAATGGGATCAAAATATGTTACTGATCCATAAAGAACAGGACGCAGGGCGAGGATATAACGAACAATAAATAAATTTACTGTCAAAAAAGCAGTTACAACTGCGTATGACCACATGGAGGACAATAAACTGATTTACTCTCCGGAAGTAAGCAAGGGACCATCGCATCAACTGCGATGAACGGCCCTAATGCGGAGTCGGATTTTAAATTTCAGCACGCTCATGATATAATTATTTGACGAAGTTATTGTATTCGAAAAAGTTACTATTAAATTTATAAATTTACTTTTCCATCTCCACTGGGTCGAACAGAGCATAAACAGTAACAGTCATTAGCTATAATCTGAGGAACCTAGAAAATCAGTTACGAGTTTAACAGATAGAAAATACATGACATTATGGGTCTAGGACGAGAAACATGCAATGTGGAAAAATAATCGCTATATCGTATTTGTAAAAGGTATCTTTTAGAAACATCCCTTATTCTTCCGACATACTTTTGCGTGTATGACGTGTCATTACCAAAATTATTTTTTGGATTAGCTCCGTGTCATTCTTTTTTTTCAATTTATTCACGCTTAAATTAAAACTTTACAAAACCGTTTAACCATTTTTATTTATTTATTTTTAATCAAAGTAGATTTGAATTTCATTAAGGTCATTAATGGCATCTGACGTGTGCTACTCATAACTTTCTGTCCTGATGCAGGAGTATTGGAGAAAATACACTTATAAAGGAAAATCTTGTCTTTATTTCTGTTTTTTTTTAAATTTTATTTATTCTTTTTCCAGTTACTTAAATGCGCTGTCAAATTTGTGTTGTTTTGAAACTATTTCCTTTAATCTTTCTCTTTGCATCATATTATTCATCTTACTAGTTTCATGAATCACTTCTTTGAATGCAAGAGTACTATCTTGAGGATTCAGTAAGAATCCAAAAGAGAGAGAGAGGTGAATGAGTGCTGCAGATGAGGTTTTAGGAATATTGTAACAAGTCCTAAGGATGGATAGAATTTATCCAACACATGGGCGAGGTACGTAGATTTTTTCCATCCTGACCGAATCCTCAAGATAGTACTCCTGTAATTTTACATCTGAGTCTTCCAAATCCTCCTATTTCTGTATCATCCCATGCCAATTGGATTCTTCATATGCGCCACAACGCTTTCTTTGTGATTACTTTCATTAATTCTTTCCAATATGAAGATCAACCTATCGAAAGAAGAATGTAAATTAATCAAAAATTAAATCGCAGGTTGGCACTTACGAAAAAGATGAAGTAGAAAACCAATGGCTTTAAAACTGGTTTGATAAATTAGTCTTGAATATTTGTTTTCATCCAAGTTAAACTGTAGCGTCTGAAATAAAAATGAATAGAATGAATTTCTTAATTAATCCAGTTTTCTTAATACAAATATAATAATTAGAGATTTACCATTTTTATTTCTTGGATTGATGAAGTTTAAATTCCGAATCGTAAACTGGAACAGTATTGAAATTTGATATAACATTCAATAGTGGACATTAATCAATAGCGAATAGAGTTTGATTGACTGAATTCTTATCCTATAATAGTTCTGTCGTAAACAATGACTTGGTGTAGTGACTGTCATAATTGAGTAATACCGTGATAATTATAAAATAATTTAAGGAACTGTAATTTAAGGAATTATTCGCATAACCAAGAGCAAGAAAGGAAGAACTACCCAACCCTAAAAAATATTGAAATAAGTTAAAGTGTTTCAATCCTACATTTAATCCTAGATTTACTATACAACATGTTGCATGTAAATGTTCAAGGTAATTGGTTCTTGTCTAATGTTGAGCTGGAAGAAGGAAGTAAAATTGTAATCAAAAGTTTACTAACCATTTGTTATGTTTCAACTCATGTTATTCTACAACAGTGTGTTCAAATTAATTCGTTTCGGTTCATCAAATGATAATAAAAAATAAAATGGATAACGGATGATAAAAATTGAGTTCGCTTTTTTTTAACGCGAATTGATTCATATTGAAAATTATTTGAGTGGCAAAGAAATAAACAGAAAAAGTTAGGAGCTAGGGTCATTCCCTAAAATTAACTGATATGTTTCAAGATTTTTTATTTATCTTTCGAGTGATGAGAATAAGTTCAAAAACCTATAGACTTTTTTTTCTTTTGTTCAACTCTCAAAGTTTGGTAAACCTGAGTTGACAAGATATCGAATTAACAAGTATCTGGGACTCCAATATTATTCCGAAATTAAGCTTTTGGTGTGAGATATTGGCAACTTTTAATGATTTGTTAAAACATAAGAGAGAAAGTTTCGGATGACAAGTGGATACCACGAAAGTAAAAGATCGTCCTAGTGACGCGCGTGGTACTGTCCAAGCCACTCATGCTGAGTTTGCGGGTTCGTTCCTTGTGATGGTGTTTGTGTGGGTGATATCATTGAATACCTCTACCCAAATTCTTCAACATGATCTCCATTCATGGCGTCTGCGAGGGCAGGATAACGTCAAATCAACGAACAACTTGGAAAGTATCATCATCGTAATGATCATCACGAGTCATATTGAAACAATGGCAACAATCGTACTATGTTATATAATTTTCAATTTATTAATTTTACAATTAACAATGGATAACAATCTTTTTTTAGTGCGATTGCGGTGGTAGTTGCAGTGGCTGTAATGAACATCCAAGTACCGTTAAATTTCTTAGTTAATTGATGAAACGTACTTCTAAAAAAATTACACTTTAACAAAAACATTATAACGAATTCTTTTACGAAAAAGNTTACACTTTAACAAAAACATTATAACGAATTCTTTTACGAAAAAGGGAGAAACTTGTAGCCACTTACATTGCTTGGACTCAACCCTGGGTTTCTGCGTCTCAGACAGAAATCGATGGTCAGGACCAATTTTGACTTTTGCGCCATCATTTACAGTCGAACCTAAATAGGGATGGGCGAAGGAAAAAGTACGTCCACTAAGTTAGCAGGCAACTTATGACCAATACATTTTTAACATATACAAGAATTAGTGCTAATTTGATGCTAATAAAGTGCTCTATTCCCAAATTTACCGCTTTTAGTTATCGGGTTATACTGTATTCTGCTACCTTAAACATTAAGCTAGCAAAATACACGTTTCTCAAAAATCAAAGTAGGCTACTTAGCACTAATTTGATGCTAATTAAGTGCTCTATTCCTGAATTTGCCACCCTCTTATTTTCGAGTTATTATGTATTTTGCTAGCTTAATGATTAAGCTAGCAGAATACAGTATAACCCGAAAACTAAGAGAGCGGCAAATTCGGGAATAGAGCATTTAATTAGCGTCAAATTAGCACTAATTATTGTATATGTTAAAAATGTATTGTGCTAAATGTTGTCTGCCAGCTTAATGGACGTGGAAAAGGTTTGTGGCGGTTCTTCGGAAGTGAGAGAAGTAACATAGCTGGAACAACATGGGAGGTGAGTGTCAATGAGGACGGTGCGATCGGCGGCGATACAAAGTCGGCGGCGGCGCGTAAGGAAACAGGTCGCGGAATGAGGAAGCGGCCTCTTTGATGACCTAACGCACATACACACACAGTGTGCGCGATACTCGACAAATGTGGTCAAAATATCTTACGAAAAATTCTAGAATGCGATTTTTTGCTGACTCCAACCGGAGAGCCAAAAATCGAATCAGGAAAAATGAAAGAAATTGACAACCTGAAAATCAAAGAAACAAAAAAGAGAGAAAGACATTAATAATCAAGAAACGTAAAGATTGGTAACAATTACGAAGAGAAAAGGAGGAAAGAAGAATACACAAGATTTCAATTATGCACAGACATTAACAATGGTTTAATACCACGAGGAAAATTAAAGAAATAGTTACTGGGCATCGTAATGTTAAAAGCTATTTGTACATATTCCTTCCGTGTTCATAAGTCTGAGGGAAACATATGATACAACATATACTTTAGGAATATTACATTTTTGGTCGGGAGAGATATGAATTTTTGGTATTTTTGGCGCAAGATATAATATGCAAAGAAAATTGTAACAAATTTACTGAAAAATTAAGATATTCAATAATTTTGTGGCTAAGATAATGTATGTAAAAGACATTATGACTATGACGCATGAACACAATGACAGTATTACGTTATATAATAGTTAACTGGAATAAACAAAACAAAATTAATAGAGTCTATTTCATGTATTGACAATTTTTAAATCCTGGGTAACAGAGAAAAATATATTGACAAAAATAGAAGAAAAAGGATGTGAAGTGGAGTGGAAACGAGCGCAGATTCAGTTCTCTTATTTAATTATTTATTTAATGGATTATGGTGAAATTCTGGCCAAGAGACCTGCTCTTCCCCTTAACCATGTTTAGGTTGAGGGAACTGGAAAGGAGAGACGTCGGGTTCCTGGGGATTGTAAGGTACCGAATTGACAGTGCTCTGAAGAAGGTGAGGGAAACCCCACCTGATAACTTCATCTAGTAAGTTCGACCGGAAATCAAGCTCTGCTACTTAGCGATATGGTGGAAGCGAAGGTGCTACCACTACACCACTCTTATTGTACTTGGAGCGAAACTGTAAGTTAAAAGTTTCAAAAAAATCCTAAGCTCGAGTCCAAAACGAAAAATAATTAGGTTAGACTGCACTAAGATTTTGCTATCAATATCGGTGCAATAATCAATGATAAATGTGTAATCAATTGGTACTTTAAAACCGACATACCCCACACAAAAAACCGATCGTTCCATGTTACTACGTGGTAAGCCGTGAGTTCACTAGTCGGTTCTGACCGGATGGGACACCTAGACGAAGTTTGCTAGAATTGAGACTACCTGAATGTAGGAATATTTTAATCTAAGTCTCGGAACCACCCCAGAAAATGCTTCGAGTTATGCCAATGGACTCAGCTGCTGATCTCCATGAATGTGACAAGTAATCAAAAATTCTTATATGTTTTTCTCCTCGAAATTGTTTCGAACATACGCAGAACATAAATAAGATAACATAGAATACTAATATTGAAAACTAAATAATATATTATATATTCATATACCTTCTTAAATATTAAATATATATTATACGAAATCAAAATTAGAGAAATCTACACTGCGAATATCAGGGAAACATTCACACAATCACAACCATTAGGTGCCTTGGATGGGACCGGGATTCTTTTCAGTAAACTCAAGTTTAGGCTTCTCGAGCCGTAATTTCAATGATACCTATACTTCCGAAACCAAAGAAGAAATCCAAGTACACCTGTATCGTGAACGGAGGATAAAACAATGGACTGTGATACGCCCATGAAGATATAGGTAGACAGATCTACAAGGAAAAATACTCGTATTATCAAATTAAATAAATAAATATTTAAATACTTACCTTATACCGGACGAATATGTATTTCGTAAGGTAAGTCTTCAATTGTTTTTAATTTGATTATATACTGGACGTTAATTGTAGTAAAACTCATATTATTACTGCACGCCATGAGTGGATATAACAGCCACTCTACATTAACATTCTATTCCTCTCAGCTTTCTCTCATTACGCCTGCTAGTCTTGAGTTCTTTCCCGCTTAGCGAAATGTATCGCAAGTCACTGAAGTACCAGACGTTATGTCTCTTATTGCTTGTCTGCACTTCTGTTTTGTTTGGTGTGGTTCATCAATGTTTCTTGTGACGATATTAAGTCACCGCGAGGTAAGCGCTCATTAAGAGTCGGTCAAGGGACAAATAATCCTGGAACACGAACTCAGAGAAACCCTCACAACAGGTAGAATAACGGATAAACTTTTTACTATGTAAATTGTATATTATCACAGACTTCATTTATGAAAAGTATTTATGTAAAGTCTCTTTCAATATTATCTATTTCATTACTAGAAATTTTTATCTGAAACCATCTCACTGTGTTTTCTCGACGCTATTTCTAAGCAGCTACAAAGTTCAACTAGACAATGCTACGTGATGTTTTCCAATTGAGCAATTTTATTTTGTGTTCGAGCTTCAATTTAGCTACCTCATAATTCAGGACGTGATGAAGACGAAATTTGCATTGATTATGGATGATGTGTGCTTTCCCTCTTTTCCTAAAATTATTTTTATTTCTCCTTTATTATATACCACTAAACCACTGGGACGTAAACTAATTTGGCGAACACACGCTCAAGAGCACAACAAACAACAAAAATATAACCATTCAATCTTGAGTATTGGTCGTATACGGAAGAAAAAAAACTATTAGCTTGCCAACGTTTCCAATCCTTTTACATCTTTCAACAGGTCTTGATATATAATACTACAATATTAAAATAACACATATCTGCAACAGAACGTGTTCCAGAACTTACTACACCACTACTTTCCAAGTTCTTACCTGTTGTGGGGGCTCCCCTGGATTCGACCTCGAAGAGTCCCTAACGCTGTGGCGCCTATGAATGTAATGATAAAGTCGACCCTATCAAGGTAGAAAATGGTTAAAAGATAAAATGACGAATGTTTTGTAAATAAAAGAATTTATTAGTGAAAAATATAAAACAAATTTAATAAATATTGTCAACAAGTAAGAATAAACGAATTATTGAGGCACATTTTTAATTCAGCTATTGATAATTGTTGATGTATGAAACTGATGTGAATAAGGTAGTTGTAAATTAGGTCACGTAATAGTTCGAGAATTTGTTAGTAGCTATTTTGTTATACATATATAACATTTTATTCTTATTAGTTCTTAGGCTAATGTGGTTAATGATGTGGTACTACTTATTTGTTAGGGTCGAATTTAATTATGTTATGTTGAATGAAAATGGGAGACAGGACCGAGATTCGAACTCGAGACCTTGAGCTTAGCGCGCGAGTTCGAATCTCGGTCCCGTCTCCAATTTTCATTCAACATAACATAATTAATCTGTTACCTGGCGGTGAGGTTCACTGCAATTTAAGAGATTTCTAAGGGTCGAATTTATTATTATTATTTTTTGTTATTACTGTAAAACACAAATAAAAATTTATTAATGAACGTAACCAGAAGGAGAGATGAATTGAAAGCCATGAATAAGTATATGTTTGAAGTGTATAACACTAATAAATCATATGCCATAGGTTTAATTCCATTTCCATTCTCGTATTTGCAAATGGGAAATGTAGTGTGCTATTGCAGCTACATGAAACGGTAGGAGGTGGCAGGTAGGGTTATTTTAAACAAGAGTTTGCATGGAGGGCCCATTAGCTGGGTGTACCAAAACAACTTGACCCACGTGGAGATGTCAGTGGGAGTCGTTAGTAATAATAAGAGTTAGTGGTACTAGGAGTAGTAGGAGGTAGGTAGAAGAAGGAGAGTTGACTTTTCAACAGTGAGGACACAGAAGTGACCAACTACAAAGTTCTTCTGTCCCCCCCCTGCGGGAATTGAATCCAGAATAACTCGGTAGTGAGCAAGCATGCTATCCCTTAGCCACCGGACAGGTGCTCACAGTTCTAATGAGGACACACCTCGCGCTGAACTCGTGCCGTGTCCAATCTAGTTATGACCAGTGAGTGCAGTGTTTCTACCCACTGTGCGCTTCGCGGCAAGGAGTGAATGAACGGACGGCGCTTGGCGTCACCCGCACCGGCGGCCGACAGGTAGCGTCTCCGTCCACACTGACCCTCCCTCTTCCCTTCATATCCGCCGCACTCTCCCTTCTGTATTCGTAAACCCGTCCTTCATATCGCCCATCTTGTCTGTCGACATTGTCAACGCTGGCAATTCTGCTCTCCCGAGGTTCACAATTGTGAAGTGAAAATTATCTTGAATTTTGTGTTTCGTTAAATAGTTCTTGACCACTGGTATTACAGGAGTAT
>NNCF01126683.1:426692-442303 GCA_002313205.1 Laupala kohalensis
GGGGGGGGGTGTTACTGTTGATAATGTACAAATATTGCAACAAACCCTGAGGACAGGTAAAATATATACGAAACATTGATGAGTTATGTAATGTTCTTTGTTGTTGCTTTTTTACCCATTCCTCAAGATAATACTTCTAAAGTTTATTAGTTTCCCAGGAATTTTTTCAACCGTTACTTCCTCCTAGTATTAATCATTCACTCAGCCCATGGAAGACATTACAATTTAATTGACGAAATTAATCGTACATAATTGCACTTAATTGTACAGTTGCAAAATATCATAATATACTAAATAGTACATTATATAAAACCGTGTATTAAGAGATACATTTATTTTTTCTTGCAATTATATTTCACTTCGAAGCAAAGAAAAGTATATAGTTTCTTGTTACAATTGGGAGCTTCTGTGTCACAAGACCCCACAAAGATATGTAATAGACCTCCTTATATTTAAATAATTTGAGGTTTATTATCATATTTTGAGTTTGTTTTCCACAAAAATTTTAAGTGGGTATTTTTTCAGATCTTTCACCACATCAGGTCAGGTGTATGCTGTGTACGGGTTTTGGAAGTCAAGGTGGGTAGTGCAGTGGGAATACATCCGCGGCTAAAACAGTAAGTTCTGGGTTCGAGTCCTGGTCCGTCGCAATGTTCACCTGGCCGTAGACGATGCAATCTTTCTTCAGGTGTCTTACAACACACAAGAATACTGAAGCGTGGAGGAGTTTATATAATTAGCTGAAATACTTGAGCTTGATTAACTGTTGAATACTTTACATTTATTATTGCTAAAAGTCTTATTCTAGTACTTTTGACACCCATTACGTAACCAAAGAAATAAATAATTTAATACCATATATATTGTACTTCAACCTAAAGTCGAAACATTGTGTACCTAATAGCACAATATATATGGTATTCGTCCATCATGAAGTCGTAAGTCGTAAAATATATATTTATCCTATGTTACCTCGAGATCAATTTACTTTGTAATATTTTTTTTGTAATATTGCAACATTTCCTTCACAAATCTCTGTTATAGACGGTCAATGATCTCATCCGTTTTTTTTTTTTTGCGTATCTTTCCTACCCGTTGATGTTTAATGCCTTAGATCTATTAATGAAGGAATGGTGAGCTTAAAAATGTCTTCGCCGATGTACACAAGATGTTTCGCCGTAATTGTTCTCTGTAGCCGTCGCCTTTACTCCCAATCATTATTCTTCATCTATTACGAGTGCTTGACAGCCTCTTTCTACATTAAAACCTCCGCCATTCATTCACGTGGACAAGTTGCCTTTCCGCCCGAGCGCACTTCTATTGGAATGAGTTTTATAGGATAGCTATCCATAAACGTCTCTACAATACCTCTCACCCACACATCATTTTTCAATTCTTTCCGTCCCAGTCTTGGAATCACATTGCGATAATTTTTGTACAGTCCCTTTGATTAAAATAGTCCCTCACTTTTCGTCGATGAACCGTCTGAAAACCGAGTAAATAATACACGTATAAATAAATGTAAATCCAATTAATCCATACTAGACACTCCAACGACATATTTCAGAGAAAATAAGTAAAGTGTTTAATGTTAAAAACAACGTTAATGTAAAAATGAACATTTCAGAATACCTCTGCATAAGGACCACGTCTCTCCCCTATTTGGTATTGTGGACTAATTTCTTTGCCAGTGGGCCCATGTCGCACATGAAAGCTGTCCTACAGAGATCTGCTTCTACCACCTCTTTAACATTTCCAACAAATGAGGCATGGCATTATCATTAAATAAATTATATACGAAAAATTATCTGTGGTAACTCAGCTAGACGCTGACAAAATCTGAGGATACTAATGCAATTTAAGACTAATACTTTGCGGAAAAAATATTCAACTAAAACCGAGGTATAACTATATTATTTCATCAAAACTTGAGGTTTTTTTGTCGTTGTTGAATATTTCGAAGGAGATACTGAATCGTGTTCCATGAGTTTTATGTGATGAGTAAGAGATAGAAGAGTTTTCGTGGGGAACGCTGCCGTTTGCAGCAGGTTCTCGTGCTCACCAGCCATCACCATTCCGGTCACCAAATCCCTCGTCACGTCTTCCGCCACCAACTCTATCTCCTCCTGCCATCTCTACGACTATCAGTGCTCTCGTCGACCTGCAAAGAAGCATCCACCTGAGACAAATGCGAGGAGGTGGAGAAGTCCGGTAGCGCTTGATTATGTATTATGATTGGTGGGTCGCGGCGTCGACCATTAACCAATGGCTTGAATGTAGCGGTGACGCTGGGAGGAGCCTAGACGGGCCCCAGGCACGTAACGCGGCTGCGACCGCCACTGCCACGGTCCCCTCTCGTCCCCCACGAAACACCCGTCACCCCTTTCTCACCTCCCACCACCCTTCGCGACGCCTCGGAGACGCCACCGTCGTCTCTGGCTCGCCGGAGCGCGCTTTCGCACCCCACTTGCCGGTGCTCTATGAGACTGTGGGAGGTCGCTCCGATTCGCTTCGAGTCTTCATTCAGGTGTCTCGTTCAGAAGAACAAGTACCCCGATAACATGAAGGGTTTTTTTCTTCTAATTCCCGTGAATCCCTCGTAATAATATTAAAAGTACCTCTGTAACATGACGTTTCATGACCAGAAACCTCGATAGCAAACAGTTTGTCATTTCAGAGACACCTTTTTTAGATCGAATAATTACAACGCCCTTACACCACGAATTTAACCTCCAAAGTTTGGTATACTGAACCCATTGAGCCTAGAAATGTAAATGACTCTCCTAAATACCTCATTTTCTTTTTCTATAGACGTCAGTACCGCGGAACTCTATCACAAATACAATTTTCCATAATTCCCTTCGAGGTTCGGGTGAATTGTTTGGAATGTTTGTTGCATGATGAAATTATTGAAAATTTAAATGACTCAAGTTCATGCCACAAAAAAAGCAAAGTATGGTTAATATTGATGAATTACTAGAGCAGAAAAACTATTAAATTGGCTGGTAACCAATAGATGTGAATTTTCACTCGCATGACTGTTGACTATGAAACTTACTGACGTGTCCGCCAGAGTTGGATTACGTTACGTGAGGCGGACAGCGCACTGAACGTATAAATCTCAGTGACGGAATTCTAGAAGCAAAATTATATAAAGGCTGTGAAGAACATTGTTTTCAAGTACATAACCTGAAAGTGAAACGAGTACAAAAGAATTCAGAGGTATTAACTATGCGAAACTAACATATGCATATAGAATATTATATAAGATCCCCGGGCAAAGCTGGTATTGCACGGTCATATTCTATGTCATATCTATGATCAAAGATATGATGAAAGATATAATCAAAGATTCTCTCCACGAGAAACTATTTCATAGAAATATGATCAAAGTTGAACTATGATCAGAGCTTGTGCATTACACGGTCATATTTTTGATCATAGAAATATGGCGTAGAAATATGGCCGTGTAATACGACGGACAAAATGAGATTAAAAATCACCAGTGGACAGGTACTTTAGTACCAGAATGTCCAGTAATGATTGTTTTAAGTTTCTTTGCATATCCCGGGCAACATCGGATATTTCTGTTGGTTGTACTCTATAAAAGAGAAATTCGAATTTTCGACAGGTGAGCGTATAACCTTCAGCCCCCAGAAACAAACCAACGATACATATGTTTGGAGAAAATACTGAAAGATATTTGAATGTATTTTGGTATCTAATATTACCTAGATTATTTTTTAAAAGGTTACGAAAATAGCGTTGAAGTAGTGTTGTGTAGACTCTTGGCGAATATATTGTCTACGTCTTCCTTCATTTTCTAAGCTCGCAAGCACGCATAGCGGTAAATTGTTGGCAAGCTCTTTGTTTTGTTTTTTATACTTTTTTAAATTCACAATTGTTTTGATAATTGAATATTCAGAAACATCTTCTACATATGACACTAGGAATATCAACTATGTACAACTCTTTCGGGAATATATTGCATATTTGTATCAAAAATATTAATGTTCTCTTATATCGTTCAACGGTATTATTTATTATATTTTTCAAGTTCCACGAAGACTTGTCATATAATTAATGTTAACTGATTCTTTCCTCCGTGTAGTATTGCTTAACATTGTTACTGACGAAAGAGAAATTGACTTGCAATATTCAAAGCGTAACTTATTCAATAACGAAACGTTCCTGTGTCCGAAAATTTTATTTTTTCTAGAACTATTGAACGAATCTGCGATTTGATTATTAAATATCGATAATCATTATAGTCTTCAGTCAGCTCTTTTAGGCCATGGTTCATTTTTCAATTGAAATATATAATGTTTCGTAATTTCATCTATTACCTTAATCAATATTTACTACTAGGGACAACTTCAATTATTATTACTACTATCATTATTGTTAGTATTTCCCTTCATATTCATATACTATCAGATAACCATAATAATGCTTAATTTAAACGTCTGTAGAAACTAATGTTATATATTGCTTACTAAATTTCATAAAACAACTAGAATTTCTTTTCCGTTCTTTTCTCAATTTTAACATCCCTATTACTTACCTTGCTTATTGAAGATATTTTACCTACCTTAGATTAGCTTAATATAATTGTGTAAGAAGTTGAATTCCTTGAACTCTGTAAATGAATGTCGTAAAATGACTGTGAAAAACACTCATGGAAGTCATGTTCAAGACTAGTAAAATGTCCAAATTAAAGGATAGAAGACATTAAAAACGTCTTTCATTTAGTTTGTGAAATAATTTCAAAACTGTTTAGACACAGTCGTTCGGTACTACCAAAGAACATTTTCCTCAACAAATTACATTCAATGTGTCCTACGTATTATAATCGCTCGAAAAAATATTGATATCTCTTCCGACCTTTGCGAATTGGCTCCCGGAGATTTTATTTTTAAATTATGGTGATGATGTCCAATGTCGTATGTGCGCATGTGCGTGTATGTACGTACGCATTTTAAGAATTTTGTTTCCCCGATAACTCATGACCAAATTGATGCGTCGAAACCAAACTTAAGATTTGACTTTGAATGCATTTCTGGACAGCTCATATCAATTCATTTACACACCGGTTTTCCACTTCCGGTTTCTTAACACTCAAGATTATGAAAATATGCCGAGAAGCATTTTGATTGGTCAGTTAGTTCTGCGTACAGATTGCTAAATCGCATTCCTGTACGTCGCGCCATTTTCAAGATACAGAGAAAATTTATTAAGCAAAAAAGGTTTATTACTTTCCAACTACACAGAGAGCGTAATAAAAGTATTCTAATCGGTCGAAAAAAAATTGAGATCTGTTAGGTTTTTATAAAATATTTGCACGTCTTCTTTTGATAACGTTGTTCAACGGAATATTCCCATTTTAACTTATTTTAACGTTTCATATTAGTGTTGCGAAATAATTAAAAGTTGTATTGAGAGATAAATGACAAAACACTGTAATTTTACAGGACGAATTTCCTTTAGCTCAGGAAAAGAAAGTCATATTGAAACCCACATAATATGCAGCCATACTTCTTTAATCCTGGCCCGGGTTTTTCTCCGGTTTTCCTTCGGGTAGAGGCGGATTTATCATACAGGTTCTCTAGGCTTTGTCTAGGGGCGGGTCTATTGTAACAATAAATCGTGAATTTAGTGTTATTAATTCTTTTGATTTTTAAGCACTATACTCAGAATAATCTATAGTTCGATAATAACTTACAAGTAATTTTTTGCTTAAAATTACAAACATATTAACATTATATATGTATTGTAACTCGCAGCTAACTTTTTATCTTATCTAGGAATTTTTGCTGAATATTTTGAATCCGCCTCTGCCTTAGGGCCCTTGATCGGAATTGATGGGATGGTCCCTTGCTTGCTTCCGGAGAGTAAATTAGTTTTTTTTCCCTCCACGTGGTCATACGCAGTTTGTACTGTTTTTTGACAATAAATTTTTATTTTTTATTTTTTTAAATTGATTGATTCACCAATAGTGGTATGTAGTACATCCTGAAAAGAAAGAAACTAGATTAAAACTACGTTTCTATTTTTATATACGTTTACATTATTTTTGTTGTGGAACATTTTTGTTATGGAACATTATTTGGTTGTGTGTTCGGTACCTGAATATGTTTTGACGCTAATTTATGGAAGGGATGCAATAATCCATTACTTCTAGAACATATTGCTTACAGAGATGTCATCAATATATTTTTGTTTAGTTTTCGCTGGGGTATTTTTGTGGGTAACCTTTCGGCAAGGTTTCATAAGCAAGCCTTCCATTTTAGATAGGGAGCTGAGTTAATGAGCTTCATGAATAGTCCACTATCACCTTTGATTGTTAGCACAACGATCAACGTAGAGAAGGCAAACAAATAATTTTGGTATTTTAGTTAGAGATGTTGACAATTTGTCAGACTTATATATTATTTGTTCAAGAGTTGAACCTTTTTCCGAGGAAAGTCATCAATCGAGCAAGTGCGCCATGGTCCCAAGGAAGAATAGCCTTCTGTACATTGATATCATTAATAGGTTGTTATACATGTTTCAAATATTGAAAGGTTCACGGTAAAGAAGAAACGAAGAGACTAAATATATTAATAAATTAAGTGATAAAATAATTGAATAACAATACTCAGTGGAAACAAAGTAGACGACGAAATAAAGAAAACTCATTAAAAAAGAATACGTTTATAAGCCATGATATGCTCTTACCCCGCTGAAGTCTATAAAAATATTTTACTTTATAAGCAATAAACATTTTGCTAGGGACTCAAAGATTTCTTTATCAGGAAATATTTACACAATTTTTATCAGGAAATAGAATGTTCACAAGTTAAAAATAAATGATGTTTGTATATTTATAGTATCTTTTCGTACTACAGTATAATTATAGGAAAATTTAAAATTAAATTTAAAAATATTTTTTAAATATTTAATACCATTAGTTTAAGAAGCCACTAACATGTTTTTAGTGCGACTGTGTAAGTGTTTTTTAATGTCAGCCACGATCCTTTTCTTTCAAGGGCTCATAAATTAAGTATGTGAACATCTCCCACAAGTCTTAGTCCTTTGGATACTATTGTTCCAAAGAGGTAAGTACAATCTATTAATTATTATAAAAATGTATTAGTTTATTAAATTTTTAAAAGTATAATGTAAAATATAAAGGGATACACATAGGTTATTTCAGAATGGTTTAGGTAAGCCTTGATATAAAACTAATTTAAATATTTTAGTTTAAATATTAAAAAAATGTGTTGTTTAAAAGTGCTATGTATATTAACATGTAATATCTGTATGGAACAATAAAAGTATGACTTTTAATATACACTCAAAGTTATTGCATTATTAATTTATTTACATATTTTATCGAGTGCTCTTACCCCACTTTGTCTTATATGCATGAAATCATTTTCTTTTCTGTCTCCTACTCAAATTATTCAACTACGCGTGTAATATTAATTTTCTTCGAATTCTGTCGTATATGACCTAAGCAAAATCATGGTGTGAATTTGTAATGTATTAAATTAAATTGTTTGCGACCATTTTTCATCATAGATTTGATAATCTAATCTTTCTTACGTTTTATGTCATCGTGCTGCACGAAAAGCTTCAACTTCATCCACATAGATTATATATTGCTTATTTCAATTTCGTGACTGAAGCAAATAGCATGCAATAGCCCCCTTCTTATATTTGTTTTAAGTATATTTTAAAAGCAAATCTGTTGAAACATTTATATGATGATTACAACTATCGAGATACATTTGCTAATGAGGGGTCCATAACTAAGGAGGGTCGGAATTTTACTTTCTGAGCACCTGGGATAACAATATGAAAAGCAATGAGTTATTTTTGTTCGAAAGAATTGTTCAACCTCAAGTTTTTCTTGCAAAATAAAACAACACTATGTTAAAATGCGTACTGTACAATAATTAAATATCTAAAGGATGAGTTCGTAACTTTGTTCCGTCGTATGTACATTATAAACAAGAAATGTACATTTCTTTTCGTCACTAAATTTATTAAAAATGCGATAGAGAATATATATCTCTAGTTTCATTGCGTACTTAGCATGAACAGAAATTGAAAATAAGATTGTATTAAAACTTCCAATGAAATTATTGCCGTTATAGATGGGGTTCAGTGGTTTTTATAGTTTTGAAACAAGAAAAGAACATACCTCACGTAAGTTTGTGCTTTAGCGACAGATTTTGCAACACTATCGTTCTGAGCGCTTTATTTCTCATACGAATCATAACCGGGGTGCAAATATCCGTTGTCACCACCGCCGCCATCGCCACCTAGCCTTCACGGTTGCTTGCGGTGTGCGGCCGGGGAACCCGAGCCCAATTGCATACCGCTTCCTCTCTCCCTTGGCACGTCGAAAAAACAAGTGACTGTGGAGTGCTGCAGCGAGAGAACATTGTTTTACACAAGTATCCGCCATTATGACTGTTCAACAAACAAACTTTCTTGATGTTTACATTTTCCTGTTTCAAAATAACATAATGATCTTAGACCTTCGCACGACACAGTAAAAATTTCTCAACATGATGATGTTGGCGATGATTATTCATTTTTATCGGCATTTTTTTCTGACATTGTTAATCGTCTTGCCCCACTAAAATGATGAATCAAGACATAACAATGAACAATGTTTAAAACAATGTTACAAACGTATGACATATACATGAAATTTAGGAGAAGTGGAAGAAAGATAATGTTTTTGAGAAATTGAAACTCCTCATTAACGTAAATTATTTTTTTTTAATGGGCAAAGAGGAATTTCCAGAGAAAAATACTGCTTGAACCGAGTTAAGTACTGGCGCAGAGCTTTTGTGTATTTAAAGAAAGAAATAGGATTAGAAATTCTTTATCATGTGTTTCAACAAGCATAGGAATTCTTGATTTTTGGTCATTATATTCATCAGATTGCCAATGTTCCTACTTTTATCAAGTCTTCATCAGGGATCTCTACAAACATCACAAGACATCATCTCAAAACTTACAACATCAAACCACTTCATTGTCCCATAGTGAATTAGGTTATAGTGATATTACAACACAAATGCCCTTTACCTTTTCATTATGAAATGAGGTTTGGTCTGTCGAGAACTCCTCAAACAAATTATCAATATAATTTGTGTAGATTTCCGCAATTTTTAGAAAGTTGAAAAATGGGTTTGAGTTTAAATTATCATTGGTAAGGGCTCTAATGACCTCGCTGTTGACGAGCCCTAAAGCCCCACAAAAAAAAAATTATCATTGGACATAGGATGGGTGTGAGAAGATTCAAATTTGTGCGACATTAAATATAAATGTAAAAAAATTAAACATAAATTTTAACTCGCGAAATACATGGTTTGATGGCGACATATACTCGTATTAACCAATAATATATAGATGATCAATATAGTGTACAATTATTTAATTAAAACTGTCTTTTCTCTTCAAGAATCGGCTAGAGGGAAAACAAACAAAACGTGATTTAAAAATTGAGACATCATTAACGTATGGATACCATGATAGGTCCTCTGGATATACAGTTATATTAGTTCCTCTTGAGGAAACAGAAAAAACCAGCTAGTATGCAATAAATGTTGTTGGAGTTTAAATTTATGGTCTTTTGTCTACATATCCGCAGTTTTGCTAGCTTTAATTTTGGAATTTGCGAACATTTAATTCATTTTTTTTCTTTGTAATTTGTAAAAAGTTATTTCATTGATTTCGCTTATTATTTATAAAGTTTAATTCATAATAAGCTCATAATTGGCTGACTGCATTATCTATACACCAGAAGAACTACCCGGTGTTGCTCGGAATTTGAAAGTAACTGAAAATGATCATTAGAGGACATTCAAAATTTTTAAAACAATTCAGAAATAAAACATAAAAATAAAAATAAAAATTTTCATTGTTAAACAAACTCACACAAAATACACCAACATTCAAACAAAATTGTGTATTTGGTGTTGATTTATTTTTCCCTACAGTGGGTAATAAAACATCTCTACAGATCTGGATTTTTAAGCTCATTTTGCATGGTTGCTGGGAGTTCTTATAAAATATTCTAAATACGTATGTTAGTTTCCGTATTTCCCTACTTTTCAATTTATACTTTTGTTAATTAAAAATTGAATATCACGAAGGAAACCTTGAAAAATAGTTTTCAGTATGGTACGCTATAATGTACGTAATTACGAATTATTTTAATATCAAGGAAGATGGAATATGCACATTACTGTACCAGCACACCACAAGCCCATATGTGGTGTGCGTAAGCTTTTGGTGGAGAAGCGGGAACCACAACCTTTATGGTAGAGTTCGCTGCCACCAGCTTGGTTTCCCCAAGCAATCAAACACACGAGTAATAACAAGTAAATATTTAATTCAAATTAAATAGATATCTGAATATTTACAAATGTAGACAAACTCGCAAATCACAAATACAAGTTTGAATTTGTTATTACAAAGATATTGCTATCTAAAAGCAACAATTACACACATATATAAATACTGGTGTTATGAATTAACTCGGAAAATCTACTCAGATTATCCGAATCTCAAAAGTCTCCAAGTTGCTATCCCGAAATAACTAACTGTTTCAAGCTAAATAATTCGCGCCTATAGCAATGTAATAGAATTACCGCAGCAATTCTCAGTGGTCTGACGACCAAACTAACAAAGTTTCATATTAAATAACTTGCGTACTTCTATACGCTTTCGCACTTGTCTCAAAGTCTGAAAGCCTCCAATATAAAAGTCACTTAGGAGCTAAAATCCCTCCAATATATATTGAGGCGGAGGTCACGTGACTACTTCTTCGCCCGTTCCCAACACCCCACCTCGGCTTGGTCACTCCTCAGTTTCCGAGAAAAACTGCCTTTTCGGATGAACATTATTTCTGTCAACTGCTGAAATATTCCATACACACTCATTTTCCTTCTCCGGGAGTTCATCTCAGTTTTTCAGAAGTAGAAGGGGGATCTGCCTCTTCACAATTCGAGAGGTCTTAACGCGCACTTTTCCTTGTTTGGGCGGCGACGGGCATGGCTCTTAATCGCCTTTGGTATTTCCGGCGAGCACAGTGCTTGAAAATGTTATTTCAAAATCTATACTGGCCACGATGTTATAATTACAAATAGACATAACTCGTATTTAAGATCTCTGATTTATTTTTCGTTTCACATTTAAGTTATATTCTTGAAAACAATCTTCTTCACCTTTATATAGTTTTGCACATTAGTAAGCTTCATAGTTATCTGTCATGCGATGAAGATTCACATCTACGAATTAGTAACAAATTTTAATTGTTTTTATAACCCTTAAGAAGTGTCGTTTAAAATTTCAAGTAATTTCATCTATTACTTTTTCCATCCTGACCCGGGTTTTGCTCCGGTTTTCCTTCGGATAGAGGCAAATTTCTTATACAGGTTCTCTAGGCTTTGTCTAAGGGCCTGTTTATTGTAACAATAAATCGTGAATTTAGTGTTATTCAATTCTTATGATTTTTAAACACTATACTCAGAATAATCTATTGTTCAATAATAATTTGTACATGTAAAATATATTTTTTGAGTTAAATTACAAACATGTTGATATTCTATTAGTATTATAACTCTTAGATAACTTTTTATCTAATCTAGGAATTTTTTCTGAAATTTTTCAATTTCTGCCTCTGCCTTAGAGCCTTTGATTGGAATTGATGGGATGGTCCCTTGCTTACTTCCGGAGAATAAATTAGTTTATTGTCCTCCAAGTGGTCATATGCAGTTTCTCCTGCTTTTTTGACAGTAAATTTATTATTATATATATTATTACCAATTTCCATGCAACTGACATTCCAAATAATTCACTTTTATTATTATACATTCTTTGGTATATTCTTTAAGACATAACTGATGAGTCTTTTTCCTTCATTTTAGAGTCGTTACGCAGTATCGACTAGTCGCCGGAGACTATGTCTCCCGGCGACCCAAAATATAAGCAAGAGACCAAAGCGAGCGACTCAAATTCTCTAATCTTTCTCGTACAGTCGAGTAGAATGGACGTCGAAGAAATTGCAATATTAGTATTTCTATCCTCAAAAGGGTCGGTATTTTCATCACACATCATCCAGGCTGACACCCAGTTCTACTCAGTCTACTGGAAAATGAGTGCCTGGTCTACCCTTAGGCCTAACCGGTCAGAGCGAGATGTTGGCCACATCTCTTCTTCCCACTAGTGCCGAGGTCAAGTGATTGCGGAGCTCTACCCTTCGTAAAAAAAACCTAAAATCTGTTGTGGGACAGTAATATTAAATTAGTAATTTTCAAACCCGTCATGAAATAGACAAACATTTACACCCCAACAAAATTTCCACAGCTTAGGATACTCCACGCATGAATCTTATAGCGGCATTGAGGACAACGTGGGAGGATTTTTGTGAATTCTTTTCAATCCCGAGAGAGAAATATAAAAATCACTGAATGTTAGGTTTCCTTTGTCGTTACAGGTGACATTGCATAGATAGAGATTACAATTTAATTATGTAACACATTTAATTGGCATGTGACATCAACACATATTTAATAGGGATGTCAAACAGCAAAAGTAGTTTTCCTCGGTAAGTAAATAATAATTTTCCTGAGTTTAGTTGAAAACCATCCTGGCCCGGGTATCTCTCCGGTTTTCCTCCGGGTAGTGCCGGATTTTCCGTAGGTGGGAAAGACATTTCATACTTTTGTAATTCTTAATCTCGAATTTTGACTGTTCATTACATCTACGATTCATTTTGGGATAATAAATTTAAAATGTTTTAAAAATAAAATACTGTTTTCAGAGTACTAAATCAGCCACTGCCCTTGGGCTGTTGATCGAAATTGATGGGATGGTCCCTTGCTTGTCTCCGGAGAGTAACTTAGTTTATTATCCCCCACGATGTCATACGCAGTTTGCAACTGCTTTTTTGACAATAAAGTTTATTTTTAAAGGTACCCCGTGGTACAGGATATGTGACATCACATTTACTTTAATAACTAATTTCATTCCAGTAGGATAAATAGGATTTCCGTCTGTTTTTTGATGGGAGGATGTACTTGGACCATCGTTTCAGTGATAACATAAATCCAGCATACAATGGTATAGTTGACCGAGTGACACTTCGTAACACTTGCACCTATGTGAAAATAAAGATTTCCAACGACAGTAAATTATTGTAATGCTTTTGTGATGGCATGTTATCTTGACACTCTTCATGTCAGAAGCATCTTTTATAAAAACCAAGATAGTAAAGAAGCACTAGTATTTGTTTGAGACGCCGTTTCCCTGTTCTTCTGAATCTTCATTGTTGCATAGGGCGGAGAACATTATGAAAGAAATATTGCCTAGTTCATGCAGCTATTGTCTTTACTGAAATCACTTATTTAAAAATGACATGATGATTATGATCATAGAATGATAGAAGGAAATTATCCCCGCGAAGTCATTACCACTATGTACATTGGTCGCTTTAATGTCTTAGAATGCATTACCTATTCCTCCCGGCTTGCCTCAAAGTAAGAATGGATGAATATTAACAAAGCATTTTCTCTGGTCGTACCATATTGTTCGGTGATTTTGTTAGTACTGTTAGCAAATGGAATATTATTAGTAAGGACTCTAATATCCTTGACGTTGGCGAGCCCTTAAACCCCTTAAAAAATAGTACAAGTGAAGAATGTTTTCTGAAGATTCACGCTTCAACGTTTCGCAGATTATAGTATTTTCAATGTAATATTTACAACTTTTTCAAAAATTTCATTATGTAATTTGATATGGTAAAATGGCGAAAGAACAGGTCTCATATTCACCAATAAAATTCAAAATCCAAACCATTATGCAGGCACTTCACATGGCGACGCGGTATTTGTGTAGCGTATTCGCTGTACTTGGCAAAATATTTTGCGTATTCACAAATATTACAAACATGACATCCTCACATGGACGGAACAAGCAAATAACTCAATAATGTCAAATGTAGAAATCTCTTAGATTGCGGTGAACCTCTCCGCCAGGTAACAGATAAATCATGTTACGTCGAATGAAAATGGGAGACGGGACCGGGATTCGGTCCCGTCTCCCATTTCCATTCGACGTATTATGATTTATATGTCAAATATGTTTCGTAATACCAATTATGGGCGAGATATATTAGAAATAATTCAAGAAGTCTATTTTTGTGGGGCTTTAGGGCTCGTCAACGTCAAGGTCATTAGAGCCCTGAAGAAGTATTTTAACTGTTTCTTTAGTCCATAGAATTGTTCCAGTTCGTATAAAATAAATTATAGAAAAAAAAAGGTTTAAGAACCAGAATATCAGCCAGTCTCGATCGCGCGCGCGAAACACTGGTAACCAAGGATGGACGGTTCACGCAAATACTTGCCTTATTTGAGTCCTTTTATGTGCGACTAAAAGCGGACAAGAAAACGGATACGAGTATTCGCGTATTTACCTTAATAGAGCAAATACAGGCAAATAGCTTCCCTACACTTGGCAGTGTTTGGGCAAATATGGCAAATACACAAATACGCAACGCATTACTCTTCTGGCAAGTGTTGTTCGAGAGAGCGTAATAAGAGAATTGTAGCGTGTTTGGATACGTCTTCGAGAAGATGCATATTGAACGCGGCTGAGCGAGTGGATGTAGCAGCCGGTCAGGCAGCTGATGCGTCGATGGATGTAAGGATAGCCAGCCAGTTGCTGGCGTGGAGTGGGGGAGGAATTGCCCTCAGGGGCCAATTAGGGCTGGGACAAATACCTCGATTCTTCGCCACGCATAAACGCTGCCACGTCGCCTTCTACCTTATTCTCTGCCCACGCCTTCACAAATCTAATTGCTCATGTTCCTCGGATTATTTTATTAATCCACGCCAAACACGTCGTGTGTTTGTGAAAATGTAATGTTAGATGTGATATTGAGTGTATTGAGGTTTCCGCGGTTTGAGTCAGTATTGATTGGCTGTTCAGTCGGTGATGCGTCGTAGAATGTAAAGTTGTATCGACATAGTTAGTAACCACTTCTGGTGAGCACTTGTCAGATCAAACGTAAAGTTTTAATTGTGTTCATTATCTCTGAAGTCCCATCCCGACCCGGGTTTTTCTCCGGTTTTCCTACGGATATTGTCGTATTTTCATGGGTGGGAATGACATTAATACTTTTGTTTTATTAACCTCGAATATACACAGCACAAAATATCTACAATTCATTTTGGAATAATAAATGGATGACAGTACGTGTTCATTAAATAATTTCTTTTATAAATATCAAATCCGCCACAGTTCTTGGTCCCTTGCTTGTTTCCAGAGAGTAACTCAGTTTATTATCCCCCATGGGGTCATACGCAGTTTGCAACTGCTTTTTTTGACAGTTTTATATACGGTGTGGCGACAAACGGGCAACAAAGAACCACAAGTACATTGACCTCAATACCACAAGCCAGGAACCACAAGTATATTGACCTCAAAGAAAATAATATTCAAAACCACTCAGATTTGCCGAATTACGAATAATAATTTTCATTATGTTTTCTGTAGAATATGGCCTCCATCAGTGGTTGATCTAGACCGTAATGAAGGGGGGGGGG
>NNCF01126683.1:448992-530805 GCA_002313205.1 Laupala kohalensis
TTTGAGGTGTCTTGAATATGGAGATCTAAGAATTTTGTATTCGTAACATTTTTTAATTGTGTTCCGTTTAAAAGAAAGAGAAACCTGGGGTAAAGATTTTGTGATACTATTGTGAAATGACATAAACACTGTTTTGTCAGTGTTTACAATGAGACGATTTGCATGGAACCAAGTCGAAAGGTTAGACAAAACTTTTTGAGCATTGGCGTGTTTACATAGTAAATTAGTGTCATCAGCAAAAAGAACCATTTTGCAATCTGATGTGGATGATGACATGTCGTTCACATACAATAAAAAGAGTATAGGGCCGAGAATTGATCCTTGGGGTACTCCGCAAGTAAGTGGCTTTGTTTCTGAAAGACAACGCTCAAGTATTTTATTTTTAGTATAGGATATTTCTACTTGTTGATATCTATCTTTTAAATAAGAAGTTAACCATTGATGTGGAAGTCCACGAATGCCTAAAGAATGCAATTTGGAAAGGAGAATTTCGTGATCGATGACATCGAATGCTTTGGATAAGTCAAGAAAAACACCCTGAGGATTTTCTAATTGATCTCATTCGACTCCTCTTGCATAATTCTTTAATGGTAAATTTACTTTACTCCAAATACTAAAAAATACTCCAAATACCAAATGGCTAAAAATTATCTACTAAAGGGTATCTCATTCAGTTTTTACTGCTTAAATCATTCTGGCTCAATTTACTATGGAGTTTATTTATAAGAAGGTATTCACGTTTATAAGAAGTGGGATAATATGCATGGGAGGACATCACTGCATTCAGATTTGTTTTTGTGAAAGTTCTTTCCACAGGAGTTAAGTTTAGTCTCTACTTCAGACTGACACCAATTTTCTAGTTATTCCAACATAAACTAGTGAACACCAATGTTGGATCGAAGATTTTGTCTTTCTGAAAAAAAAGATATCAATTCAAATTGAACTCATTCGATTCCTCTTGCTTAATTCTCTTGTGCTAAATAAATCCAAGCGAATTATATCATACATACCTAGAAAAATGATACATTTCTAAGAATCTCACGTATTTAAAAACACACATGGACGACGTATAATATAGGCATATTTGCTAAGTAAATAGAATACAAATACGTACCTTAGCCAAACATTCACAAAAAACGCATACGACACATTGATTAAATGTTATAACGTCGAATGGAAATTGATTACGGTTTAGTTTGGGAACTTGTCATTGATGCCTTTTCAAATTAGTTTTCAAAGATACAATTATTGTTACTTAATTTTTGCACAAAGACTTAAAACAATTAAAAGCATATAGTTCTTAATACTTTTAACACGTCTATTAAACCTTAAATGTCTTGCACTATCCTTTGATTAATATTCCAATTCGATTATTCTGCAGTTCGCCGCCATTAGTCGTACAATACTTTTGTAAACAAAGATTCAAGGCGGCTTTGACAAGTTTGCATGGCACATTCACAAGCAATAATTCGTGTGAATAACGTAATATTAAATCACCGTAAAATTTTCTTTTAAATTAATATTGTCAAATTTTAGGAATTTAAACATTCATTGTCATTCTCCATCTACAGAATAAACCAAGTTTCATGCTTGTACTTTATTTCTTAAGAATGTAAACCAACTTTTGAAATGAATCAATGAATCGATTCATATTAAAAATTAAATGTAAATACGGTCCGTTGTTGGACGTATTGTAAAATATTCCGAAATTGTTAAAATTATTAGAAAAATTAAAAAATACGTTTCATATTGATCATGAAACACTTTTTTGAAATATAAAATTAAGCTAACATTTTTTTAAATGGTAAAAAAAAATTTGTAGCCTAAAACTCCATTCTTTACGAACGTAAACAAACTTTTGTATTGAATCAAGGAATCTATACAAATTACCATTGCCCGTTGCGTACTAATTTTGGATCAACAAGAACATATTAATATGATAAAAAAACACTNCTAGTTTTTAAAGATACGTTTTTTGTCACTTTTTATTTGCGCAATGACACAAGACAGCTAAACACATATATAGTACACAATACTTTTAACACGTCTATTAAAACCTTAAATAACTTGCACAATATCCATTGATTAACATCCCAATACGATTCTTCTGCAGTTCGCCGCCATTAGACGTACAATACTTTTGTAAACAAAACATTCGAGGTGGCTTTGACAAGTTTGCATGGCACATCCACAAGCAATAATTTGTATGATAAACGTAATATTCAATCACCGTAAAATGTACTTTAAAATTAATATTGTCAAATTTTAGGAATTTTAACATTCATTGTCATTCTTTAGCTACAAGATGAACCAAGNCTTAAGAATGTAAACCAACTTTTGAAATGAATCAATGAATCGATTCATATTAAAAATTAAATGTAAATACGGTCCGTTGTTGGACGTATTGTAAAATATTCCGAAATTGTTAAAATTATTAGAAAAATTAAAAAATACGTTTCATATTGATCATGAAACACTTTTTTGAAATATAAAATTAAGCTAACATTTTTTTAAATGGTAAAAAAAAATTTGTAGCCTAAAACTCCATTCTTTACGAACGTAAACAAACTTTTGTATTGAATCAAGGAATCTATACAAATTACCATTGCCCGTTGCGTACTAATTTTGGATCAACAAGAACATATTAATATGATAAAAAAACACTTTATTTTACTATAAACTTAGTTTTTGCACTTTTTATGATTATTAAACGAATTTTAATCTCAACACCACGAATTATATCAAGAGGAATTAGATCAAACATGTCTAGGAAAATGATACATGTCTAAGAATCTCATGTATTTAAAAACACACTTTGACAACGTATTCAATAAGTATATTTGCTATTTAAATAATAATACAAATACGTTCCTGAGCTAATCATTCACAAAAACTCATAATAAGTAAATTGCAATTTGACGAATGTAACTTAACAATGATTACGTTTGGGAACTAGTCATTGAAGCCATTTCAAATGTGTTTTCAAAGATAAAATTTCTGTCACTTAATTTTTGCACAAAGACACCAAACAAATAAACACATTTAGTTCACAATACTTTTAACACGTCTATAAAACCTTAAATAACTTGCACACTATCCTTTAATTAACATCCCAATTCGATTCTTCTGCAGTTCGCCGCCATTAGACGTACAATACTTTTGTAAACAAACAAACATTCGAGGTGGCTTTGACAAGTTTGCATGGTACATCCACAAGCCAATGTTTTCGTGTGATTTACGTAATATTATATTACCGAAAAATGTACTTTTAAATTGATATTGTCAAATATAAGGAATTTTAACATTCATTGTCATTGTCCAGCTACAAGATGAACCAAGTTTCATGCTTGTACGACAAGTACAAGGTACCCAACACTTATGATTACTAGATGAGTGAGTGAATGAATGAGTCAGTTACACGAAGGGGCTTATATAAGATGAGACTCGCCTTGCTCGCTAGGGGTTATACCCCCAGATCCCCCNCTGAATGACGACACTATAGCCAGTTTGTATTGCTTACTTTGTACATGAGGGGATAAATAAATATAAACTTGATGTAAATTTGCAGGAGAAGCTATTTTCAGAGCTAGCTATATATATTATTGTATGGCGTATACAATAAATAAAATGATAGCCAAATAAATAAAATGATTTCGATGAACCTGTAATTTAGCAAAGATTACTTTTACAAAAAAGATAAAAACTAGTATCCTTTCAACTTATACCATCAATTAAATACAACTTAAGCATCAATTAAATACATTGAAGTATGTGTTTATGTATAAAACTAGCAGAACTACCCGGCGTTCTCGGGATTTAAAAAAACGTAAGACAATCATTACTGGACATTCTGGTATTAAAACACCTGTCAGCAGATCTGGATTTGTTAAACTCATGTAACCCGGCGTTACCCGTGGTTCATATTCAATATTTCGAAATTCACGTGTTGTTTTCGATATTTCTCTACTTTCGTAATATTTAATTTTCCCTTTTGGTAATTTCAAACATTGTACACCACGAAGGAAACTCTACAAAACTACACATAGTTTTCAATGTTGTGTGCTTATATGAATGTATTTACTAATTATTTTAAAATCCAGGCAGAAGGCAAATCCAATTTACGGAGAAAGCTTAATAAAAGAAGCGTATAGTTAACACCTATGAATTATTTTGTATTATTTTTTTTCGGTCACTTTTATGTTATGTACTTGAGAGTAATATTCTTTAAAGCCATTATATTGTATTGCTAGAACGATTCGGGCACTTAGATTAAACAACAGTGGATCCTCCGTCTCGCGAAACGCTATTAAACTCCGGCGGACACACAAGTAAGCTTCATAGTGAACAGTCGTGCGACTGAAGATTCACGTCTACTGTTTAGCAGTCAGTTTTAATTGTTTTTTTTAAATCAATATTAGCCATAATTATTATTTTACTTGCAATAATTCTTCAGAAGAGTCCTTTGAGATTCAATATAATTGAATCGGTTACTTTCTTTCGATTCCCATACCACAGACATTCCAAATAAATCATTTTTATTAGTATTTTTGTGGGACTTTAGGGATCGTCAACGGCAAGGTCATTAGAGTCCATTTTTATTAGTATAGATTACTAAAACCCTTTAAAAATGATTACTAAAACCCGTTAAAATCATAACATCATGAGAAATATTACAAATAATTCGACCAATGAAGTTTAACGTACTTTATTCTAATCATTTCCTATGCAAGTTGCTGTCTGGACTGCAAATACCCGCCATTATGCTGTATAAATATGAAGATCCGTCATTGTTCCATTCTGCTGTACAGATTATCTTTATCATCAATATATGCAAATAACGATGAGATACAACAACTTATATAGTAAATGTAAATATAAAAATACAATAAAATATCAAGTAATTTGTAAAATATTGAAAACCATATTTTGATCATTTTGTCATGTTATTAAAAATTCAAAAATTAAAGTATTTCATTACGTATTTAGTACGAAGCAAGCAAAAAAAGGGGAAATAATTCGTGAAGTTTTCAAACTTGGCAACTATGTGTAGTAATCTTTACGACTATTAACTCTCCCCCAAATTTTTCGGAGCCACCCCTAATGTGCATGTTTGCGGTTTTTTCTGTATTGACGCAAAAAGACCAGGTTTCCGAGAAAGTTATCTATATATTAAAGTGTTCCTCATTAAATTTCATACGAAACAGGTGATAATCATTTTTTAGTTAAGTCCAGTGGTTCGCGAGATATAAGCTCTTCAATCGGGGACGAGTTTCCAGAATCACAATTTCTTCGTCAATTTTTTGATAAATAAATGATGCTTTTGTCATATTAGGGCCTCAAAATACCTTTGTATCAATATTTCCTTGTGACAGATTTGCACTTTTTTCCATACGTGGCGTGGTTTGATGCAATAAGCCGTTCCGGAGGTAGAATTCAAAATCACAATTTGTCCATAATTTTTTGATAAAGAAATGTGTCACTATACTAGCAAAAGGAGGAATCATTTACCTTCGATATCACTTTCAGAAGTGTAAAACTATTCCTATTTAGAGCTATTGATAGTTTGCAACTAAACTGGTCCGGCCTGGGTAACCTGGGTGGACCAACATCTAGAGGGTGCCAGCCAAGTGTGGCATTGTAGCAGAATTCTGGAATTCTGAATTCCTGTGTGGAGGGGGGGGTACGAGAATCTACACCCTTCACCCAATTACCACATTACTTCTAGAAAGTTTACAACTTCCGGTTTGTAGTGCTTAACTTCAATACTTGCAAAAATACTTTTATTCATTAAGTACGGGTAGACTTAAGGAAGACTGTGTAACTTTTGAAAGTTGAAAGGGTAGACTTAAGGAAGACTATGTTGAAAGGAATTCAGCCATAAGTATGGTTGCGAGAAGCAACTTCGTTACCCCACAAATCTGATCTTTTTTCTTGCTAGTCCAATAATTATTTCTTTAAATTTTAAGGTTCGAACTTAGAATATTTTCCAGTATTTTTTCTTTTTTTCACTCTATCTCTACATTACATTTCTCTGTGCAAAATAAATAATCTTTTTTTTTAATCGAATGGCTCTAAATATCGCAGCGCGAGTTCAATTTCGTCTTTTGGTTTGACAGTCATTTCTTTCAGGTAACTGACTATTTCTTTCTCTTGCTTAATATCTTAGGCATAACATTACACAACTCGATGATTTTTACTGTTTCAATGTGCACATGTTTCCCGTCTCCTCGACGTTTCCCGTTTCCCGCTTCCTTGATGCAACCCAAGTCATGAGACCCTTTGGAACTCGTACGCGTCATATCTAGCTGTGGTCTCGCACAAAAAGCACGTTCCCTCCGCTGCTCTAAACATACATAAAAATATACTTGTTATTGTTTTATTAAATACAACATTAAATCTTGTACACAGAGACACAAATTATCATATATTTGTAAAACGTTCTAGTCAGAGAATAATACAATGCACGCTGGACTTGCATTAACCCATTAAAGGCAAATGGTAGAAGAAAAAATTGAAAAAAATATTTCTTATTCACAAAAGAATTAAAAAATTGAATTTTCTACTCTAGTATGATATAAATAATATTCCATGAAGAGTGTAAAAGTCCAATTTCAATTTGTTGTAGAAAGTGGAAAATTTTGCTGTGGCACCGTTCATCGTTGACAATATACATATTACATACTTTAGTCAATGGGATGCTTCAATACATTTTAAATTTCTTTTAAATTTTTCATATTACTACATATCTTATTGTACCTTTTTCGTTTTCATAGCCCGAAATCTATTATTTTTTAAAGATGTACGCCTCTGACATCCTTCAATCAATACACGGAAAGTATTTTATACATAGCAGAAACAAATTGCTATGACATTTTTCAAAACCGATTGCATAAAACAGAATTATGGCGATTGTTAGAGGAGAAAGTATAATCCTCTACACAATATGATACGATTGCTGTGAAGAATTCCATTTCAAAAACCACAAGGAGACTTCGCATATCTCAGTACGTAGAAATCAGGCCTTTCTTCGTATCTCAGTGCACAAAAATCTGCCTATTAGGAATAGATAACTCACACCCTGTCTNACCACCAAAAATACTTAAACTCTAAATCAAAAATATGTGTAATTTAATTTGTACATTTATTACACATAATGAATGTACTTTGCAGAAACTAATAAGCTCAAAAAATTTCTTAAAATTGTTATTCCAGCAAATATAAATCTCGCTTCGAGAAGTCTCGAATAGAACGACTGTCCATGATTCCTTTTGTTTTCTTCTCCCAACCAATAGTACATAAGAAAGAAGTAGCCAGGTAATTATTAAAATACGTAAGCAATCATATTAAAATACTACTCGAAAATGTATTCAAAAACCTCATGAAAAACATCGGTAAAATCATTTGGTATTCCGTTTTTACAACGTTGGCAGAAAGCGGATTACAACAGTTTTTAAATATTTTTTTTCGAATAGAACGTTTAATGCACCAGTTAAAATAAACTTACATTATGAACCGCCGAATCACGACAAAGAGCGCGCAGAATTGCAAGCAACGCTAACAAAGCGCGAGCAAGGAATATTTGACGAAATATGTACGGGAAACCAAGTCACCTTCTGTTCGCACTGAAACCCGAGTTTTTCGGTCCAAATCGTGTTGAAGCTGTTGTTTCGTTGTATATATCACTAAATACTGATACAAAGGTCCTAATATGCCAAAAGCATCATTTATTTATCCCAAAAATGCCGAAGAAATTATAATTTTGGAAACTATCCTCTGGTTGGAGATCTTACATCTCGCGAACCACTGGACTTAACTCAAAAACGATTATCACCTGTTTTGTATGAAATTTAATGAGGAATACTTTGTTATATGGATAACTTTCTCGAAAATCTGGCCGTTTTGCGTCAAAACGGTATAAACCGCGAACGTGCACATTAGAGGTGACTTTTAGGGGTGCGTGGCTCCGAAAAATTTGGGAGTGAGTTAATAGTCGTAAACAATACTATATTCTTCACCTAATTGCCAAGTTTGAAAACTTTACGAATTATTTCCCCTAAGGGCCTGTTTTTCGTTAAATTTCGGTGTTCTAATTGGAAAGATACGTTGACGAGTCCTAAAGCCCCACAGAAAAATGCCTATAAATATTATAAAGCGTAGATATCTAATATTAAGGAAAATCTGAAATACAAAATCTTCATTTGATTTAAAAACCATCTCAAATTTAGTCACTCGTTTATTGCGAAAAAAATTTCTCCTTGGAATTAAATGTAATTTGAACATTATTACCATGATTATAAAAGAAGTATTTGAATTTTAATAGGAATAGGTCAGTGTTTATTTTCTCATGAATAATAAAATCTTGTCTTAATGTTTTAAAACGCAGAAAAAATATTTACAACATTTTGCACTGAAGATCGTTATTTTAATGTTTCAACTGCTTAATGTTAATAGAATTGTTGTATAACATATTTTTTGGTAAAATATGGTAAAATATTTCTGGTAAAATTATCACTTTTCTCTATAGTTTTGGATGCTTTGCGTTGTCCGAAATCCCAAATCTATTTAATGCTAATTTAACATAACCTAGCTTAGACCTAATATAAGTGTATATTAATTTTTTCATAGTTTGCAAGTAGAGATATTATTTTTTTTAATTAATATTTACCCAGATTTTTAATCCTCTCTCAACAGTTTCATTATATCTTAATAACTATTATATCCTTTTAGACTCGTAAAATTTATCTAGTTTGCTAGGAGATTTTGATCTACCAGTGTTTGGTATAGACTTTTTTTGATTTTGTAGTTTCACGGTGACCAATATACTCGTATACTCAGTACAAATTTTTACCCAAAACAGTTCCTTTACTTTACTGAAAAACCTACAATGTCACAAAAATTACATGGTTTTTAACGTTGCAAAATATTGAAATCAAAAGAATTAAATTAATTGTTCAAGAGATAATTTCATTGTCACTATGTATTTTTTTACAAAGTGGCACGTTAGACATAACATATTCTAAGAGTTTAAATTAGATTGAATGATAGGTTTCATCAATTCTTAGTCGTAATATATTCATTCATTCTTTATTTATCGAATAAACTAATCAGTGACTCGCTGTTAAGCACCTTACAATATGTCAAATTATGAGAAATATAATATGAAATTGAACATATTATGTAATGATTCAATTTTTAATGTTTATTAGATTGTAGAAGAGAAGTAAAATATTGTTGAATAGTACAAATTGTTTTTTTTTACTTAGATTCTTTATGAAAAAATGTCGATGTCATACAATTTTATAAAAGAATTTTATTTGTAGACGTAAATCAATAATTTCTTTCCCCGAAAAAATATTTTTTTATTTAAATAAAATTGAAAATTCTATCATCACGTCTACTTGAAAGTTTCATCAAAAGGGGTTTGGAGAAGTTTATTCGCAGGAATCTTCGAAATCCCATCCCATGAGGGTTCAGTGATGCAGTAAATTTGGGTTGCTGTTGCGTACAAATAAAATACACACAAATCTGAAGACCAGAAAGCCAGATCTTATCCGCGAGTCGAAGTACTCCGCTGAAGATGTGTTGTGCGAGTGTGTGGCAACCCTGCTCCGCCCGCATGGCTGTCGTGCCTCGCGGGCAGCGTCTCTCTATTGCAGGGGCTTCCCAGGGACTTCCCCGCATCTAAAGTGAGAGCTTTACTCATCGTGAGGAACTAGCTTTCATACTTAAAAGTAGATTATTCTTTATATTAAACATAATTTTTTTAGAACCTTCATCAAAAATGAATACCATCAGATTGTACTGCCACCCCAATGAAGTAAAATGATTCGTAACTTATTTGTTCTACTTTTTACTAGATATTTTTTGTTTTAATTTAAACAACGAATAATAACATATCTTCTTCTTACATTTATTTAAGAGATATACTTGTATCTATGTCATCACGATCTATTTATTCCCAATTGTCACACGCCAGTCACAGTTATGGTGGAAAAGCAAACCTCATGACCTGAAACTCGTCATAAGAAAATAAATAAATAAAAGTAGATTGAAACTGTGTTTGTGTATCATATAGAATTAATTCGTAATATTGATTAATAAAAAAACTATGTTCTACGTAATTTTTCGAGTTCTGGGTCATTTCATTAGTGACTGGTTTTACTCTACTAATGTGGAGTAAATGTAGATTAGATATGTTGCAGCCATATTTAGTTTCGCTGTAAATATTATAAATTGCAGATTCATAGTATTACTAATCCACTTATATCTTTCGTTAAACTGAATCCGATTAAAAAGCATTTAAGTGTTTTTAATCTTATTTCAGGGGACGCATGCCATTTTACCTTGGTCGGCAAAAATGATCATTGCTCTACAGCCCTTGATCGGATGGAATGATCCTTTACCCGCTTCCAGAGAGTAAATTAGTTAACTGTTCTCCATACAAAGTACGTTAACAGCTTATTTAATAAGAAAAGGAATTAGTTTTATTGACTAAATTAGCAAAATATTGAATAAAAACCATCGTAAGTTACAATACAAAGTAAGAGAATTTTTGTTTTTTATTCTTATTTATTATTTATATTTCAGTGTTAATGGTAAGATTATGTAATCACACAAACATCAAATGTGATAAAAGCTACTAACTAAAGCTAATTACGGGTGGCAAAGAGATCGACATTCGTAGGGTGACTTAACTATTGCGCCCTCTTGCATTACAACGACTTAATGATGTTCTGTGTTTGTGCATATCTATTGTTGGAGGAATTCGGGGTGCTCCGAAATTTTCCTTTAATATTTATTTTCCTCTCCTCTCCACAACGAATTTGGGTAAAATGTTTTGAAATCGTGCGCGTCTCTTACCTATCGTCGCTGACAACAAAACATGACGAAACTTTATTTTGTAAATGATTCTTCGTTTAGGACGTTTCTTGTGGGAAAAGATGGAATTCATTTCGAAAAATATACTCATCTGTGCGAGAAAGTTACGTTCTTTTCTCAAAAGTAAGGAACGTCTACCTAATACGGTATTGGATGGAACTCGGCAGTACTGGCCTGTATCTCTCATGTACATGATGTTTTTCTGGCACATGCGGGTGATGGAATTTTCTTAGAAAGTTTTGTGACTCAGTACCTCTCTGTTGACATTCCTAGAATCGGAAAATTCACATCTAACTCCGTTTATGTTTGTTTTATTTGCTCCAGATTAGTTTGAATCGCACTATGCACGTCTTGAAAAGGAATCAGCCTCTGCGAACAAGAAAAGGAAACGTTGCGTTCCCTGCTACAAGAACGCAAAAAACGCAACGATTCACACACAATACAGCTGCAAAAATCTGTGATTGTCCTTTATGTCTGCAGCATTCACATATTTTATGTGCAACATGTATAAATGATATACATTAATCTGTCCTTCGCAATGTACATTAATGAAATATAAATAAGCAAATGTTTTAAAGAGCATCCGCTTTAACAACTATTCTTATTTTCTTAGCTAAACATCATAAAAGTTTTATGAGAATTTTACTGTTAAAGAAGCATAAATAAATTATATGTATCTGACATACCCGCGAGTGCTCGAGAAACATTATCTAAGGCGAGTGCTGCAGGGTTAACAGAAGACATTGAAAGCAAACATGTTTGGAAGTTGGTAGCACAGAAGTTCTGAAATGAGTTTTAAGTTGATTTCTTTGTGGCTATTCTTGGTGACTCGTTCGCTTGCCATGAACCATCTTATTTCTGATTTGAAAAGAGAAAGCGTCGTATTGGGAGAGATTGTGGACATACCTAACAAAACTCAGCTGCTGGAAAACGGAAATACTTCGCTAACAGTGCGATATGCGATACCAATCCGGACGAAAGCAGGAAGAATATGGGATGATGATGAGTTGATAGACCGTGATTTCAATATAATCTACGATATAGCTAAACATACAAACAATCTTCCCAATATCGTCGAAATTCTTCCCTAATTTTTATCAGAAGCAGTCCCAGGTATCAGGCAAACAGTACAAACTTGGAATATCCTGGGAGAAGAAATGTACATGCAAACGGATCTCTTAGATTTTGTTGATTTCACATATCCCCACGGCCGAGATGACATCTGTGTTTTAGTTGCTGGACATTGATGAAATTAAGCATTTTTCATTCTTTGGAATCAGATGTATGGATTCTCTCTCGTTGTATTCGTGGTTGTTTTAAAAGTTATCAGTCGATAACCCTTAGATATTGTTCTTACCGATGTTATAAGTATTCTTCTTCCAAATTCAGTGGAAACTTCAACACCTCGAGTAATGGTTTGGGTAAGTGTGTTCAGCCTCGTAATTCTGAGCGCATTTTCGGGATGTTTCACTAGCAATTTTACAATAGATAAGCGTGACCATGAAATCGACACGCTTGTGCAAATTAATGCTAGTTATGAAACACTCTATATCTAACCAGATACTCGTGATTTGCTTTTCAGTGCTATTGACTATGAAGATATAACATACGATCTACGGAAAAAGTATAACCCTTTATGACCTGAAATATTTTTTTCTTTTTTATTCCTTATCTAATTGATTTTTCGTTGGTCAGAGAACTCAAAGTACATTTGAAAAATGCGGAAGAAAATATTTGATAATTTGGTAGGGGTTGAGAGGACTCGCACAATTGTGAGGGTTCGGACATTTTGTAGACATTTACTAAGTTAATTCGAGCAGCAACGCGGGAAAGGTACTTAATTATTTATTAACTTCCGATGAATAAAATAACTATATTTCAAAATTTGAGACAAAACTGGAAAAAATAATTTATTTATTTATTGTGGAAATCTTTGAAACAATTCTTTTCTTTGGACAAACACAAATAAACATTGCATATTTCGCAACGCATCTTTGTGCGACTTATACATTTCTCGTTTCTACACAAGCGAGGAGCTAAAATTGCATCTGATGATGGATAATGTTCGTATCCATCGAATCTCTTGTCGACACAGGAAATCGTATGTCCTATCATTCTGATCATCATCATCAGACAAATCACTCAGTTCCCGAGTCGGTCTCTAATATTAAATTTAAAATTTGTTCATCAATTCGAACATGACGATAAAAACCGATGTAGTTTACACTGCCGGACCCTCATGATCGCGAGGGTCAGGGCTTAAAGGGATAAGACATTTCAAAAACACATATTTTATGACAAAATGGAATGTATAATATACTATAATTCCAGTGAAGCATTGGTAGATTCCCAAAGTTCATCAATTTTGGGGAATCAACATGTTGCAAAAGAATGTATTTTGTCTCCAGCGTATGTTTCATTTGCTGCCCGGAAAGGTTGGGTACATACACGGAAAATCACAAATATGTTCAACAATTTGTAAAAACCCACCAAGTCAACGCGATCTGTTGTAACAATATGAGAACTATTGTTAAAAACTACCAATAATGTCCTAGTAACTACTCATAAGATAGATTTGTGACGACCAATTGTACTACAATTTTAATTAGTTGTAACCTGAAATTTCAATTATCTCAAAATGATTCTGTGTACTACGTCTACCAATGTATGACACTGTCCAATTAAGCTTCCTGATGTGTGTGCTAGAGACAGTCTTTTATGTGACAATTAAGTCTAGACTGAATGTGATCATCAATAGATTATGTAGAGATTTGGGAGGCAAAGGTTGACGTCTAATACACGAAAACAATAAAAGACGACGTGAAATCAAAACTAACAAACATTTGTCAACAGTAGCGATATTCGATGTTCGGCATTAATCGGTATTTGGAAGAAATCAAAATCGTTTGTTGAGTTTTTATAATAAAACGACCGGGAAAAGTCGGAAACTCCGCTGGTCATGTTACATAATCAGTTAAATGTTGATATAAAAAGCATATTCGTGTACATTCGTCCTCCTGTAAGGTAATGTTGATTACATTTGTCAATACATCTTGAATATTTTAAAAATAATATTCAAACTTTTGTGTAGTATTTGTGTGAAACGAAAAGAATTCCCCTTGCAGTTGTCCCCCAAAACAAATAAAAATCAAATCATAAAAAAATTGTTTTGTCTGAGAAAAATTAACCATTGCAAAATGTTTCACGTAAATATTTAATTACCAAAGATACAAGTAGATGCAATATACTTCAGAGGGTCGTTAACCGTAAAATTCCACGCATTAAAACAAATTATTTCAATTGCGAAACTACGACAATTAGAGCTTCACCAATGGAACAAGTTGAATGATAACATCGAGGTAATTTAAATGCTATGCACCGTGGACTCATCCAGACGGTACTAAGGGTGAAGACTATCTTATCACACATCGTTCTTCCAGCTCTTTCATTGGCCAGACAGAACACGTGAGAAGGTACACTTTGCTCCCATAAGCAGGTTCTCTCTCACATTCAATTGTTCCTCATTTCCCACCTTCAACTAGATATGAAGCAATTAGACAGAAGTACATATTCAAATCTCTTAAATTGCGGTGAATCTCACAGCCAGGTAACAGATTAATTATGTTATGTTGAATGAAAATAGGAGACGGGACCGAGATTCGTACTCGGAACCTTGAGTTTAACGCGCTCATGCGCTTACCAACTGCGCCATCCCGTTCACCTCCCGGTGTAGTCTACCATTAACATTCAACTTGCGAGAAATTGCAGAGGTTCTCTTCCTAAGGGAGTCGCCTCATATGAGGAGTGTAGTCTCTATGAGACCACCTCAGAGGTCTTTGGGTCTCGCAAGTTCAATGTTAATGGTAGACTGGGACGCGAGGCGAAAGGGATGGCGCAGTTGGTAAGTGCATGAGCGCGTTTAGCTCAAGATTCCGAGTTCGAATCTCTGTCCCGTCTGCCATTCTCATTCAACATAATATAACTAATACATATTCAAGTTTTAGATTTTCAATTTTTTAAAGTAACGATAAGTAAGAATTGCGACAATGAAATTCCATATCAAACATGATAGATTCACGTTTCAAATGTTCGCTCATGGAAATACTTGTAATACGAGTAAACTTGTAATGTATTATAATGGTTTGTTTTTTTACCCTCTTCCTGAGTGTTGGTTGTTATTATTTATAAATAATATGTCATGACTGACTGATATTCAAATTAGACCATACTTGGTAATTGTGGGGTGTTGACAATATTATCAAAGAAGTTATAACTCCTTATAATTAATCATTCAAATTAGACTGGTAACTAAAATTAGAGGACATGTTGTCACATAAACATATCAGTACGTTCAATAATACACAAAATTGTACCGCATACCATGGTTTGAACTTCTCCCCTCCCTTTGTAAAGTAATCGTAATGGTAAGTAAAATTGAGATAAATTGCTGTTCGTTTGTTATTCATTGTTTCATATATTAATGTATTGAAACCGTACACTGTCACATAGTTTACTCCGCCTGGTTGAACATCCACCTTCATTTCTTTCTTATCGAATCACAAAATGCTTTCATCTTCTCCATTTAGTTGGCTTTATCTCTCTATATTTCATTTCCTTCTCTGTTGATTAACTTAAGATTTTTTAAAATTAAGCCTATTTCTAGACATTTTATCTCGAAATGATTTACTTCCGATGTGACAATTCCTGTTTCTAAATATTTGGAAAAAAATAACATTTGTCTTATTAACATTAAAAGCTAAATGCAAATTGCTGAACCACATTTCTACACGTCGCACTTTTTTAGAAACATTTCAAAATTGGATAGCAAAGAATATTAACGATTGCTTCACAGTTATGCAAGTGCTGGTTGAAGTGATCCGACGTTGCACAAGAGATTCTTTTTATGTGTGTTTATTTAACATTCTTGATTTTATTCGGAATACACGATCATTCTGGTTTCAATTTTTCAACAACCAAAAACGTTAAAAACTTTTAAAATCACAGTCAGACCTACATTACTAATTCGTGTACAACCATGTAAAGACTAGCATGCATAAATCTCTTAAATTGATATTAACCACTCCACCAAGTAATGTTATATTGCATGCGAAACGAGACCGAGATCCTGAAGACGTAAAGCTGAAATTCCCGGGTTCGAATCCCAGCCCCATCTCCCATGTTCATTCAATATAACATAATTAATGTAAAGACTACGTTAAAGATCGATTACTACAGTTTAAACTCTACCTTTAGAGGGACATTAACTTTTAATGAAGACTTAATTGCATCCATTACTGCTTGTTTTGTCAAGTATCGTGTTTATTGTAATAACTCACGATAAATAAAATTGATTGATTTGACTGATATTAAATTCATTTTGATTCAGTATTTTATAGAGAAATTGTGTTTGTCAGAAATTACAAAATCCTCTGTCAGAAAAAGTATGCATTGACGACACAAAATTCAAAATATGATATACATTATTTAGTTGTAATAATATTACTGAAACAAAAAGCACAGCTCAAAAGAGAAAGAGTAGGACAAAAATTAGCTTACTTCGGGTTTCTCCTCTGGGACTCGATCGTGTACCGGAAGATGGCAGCGTGGAGAGAACTCTTCAGGTAGATGACACAGGAGGCGTTGCGGATATCATCCTCCGAAAGCTCTCCACCAAGGCACCTTGTTGGCCTTGGAAGAGACGAATGCTGACCTGCACCGAAGAAAAACAAAGGATCGCCGGAGACAGTTCCCTCCGTTACCCGTTAGATGCTGCTACTGTGGCTGTAAATGGCACATGTTGCGTTGATCGGACATCGTATGGACAAGTGCACGAGAATCTATGACGGGTTCATCAATATTTTTCTCCACAGATGAGCAGATTTTGGATCCTCTGATCCCAAACATTGCGTGGTTTGGTGACAGTTTAATATAGCCAAATTTAGAAAAGGAACTGGTCGAGTGAATAAAATTATTTTTTTTATTTTCAAATGCATGAGTAATCACAACTGACATTAAAGACAAATATGTCAGTGTATAGGATGCACACGTCAGAAGGACTCCTTCCCTTTTCGTAATCAGGAAGTAGCCCTAATAACTGATAAAGAGGTGCAATAACGTAAAACTATTTAATATTTTTAATATCGTGAAGTGTGTTAAATAGTACTGTTCACTTTTGCCCTTCCTAATGGAAGAAAATAAATAAAAAACACCCTCGAGTTCACTTTAATTTGTTGTATAGACAAACATAAGCGTGTGAAAACAAATACTGTCTTAGGACAGAAATTAATTTTGATGCACTCTGATCAGGACACTTACAAATTCTTCCACTATTTCTAGCACTTATACCGCTTATATTGTCAATAAACTACATAGAAACACGTGTCTTCTCGCAACTTCGAGTTTATTATGCTCTTTATTCTTTATCAATACACCGCAACTTCAAAATAATTATGTGATGACAAAAAATATCACAAATATTTTCCTTAACCATCGATTATTGTTTTCATTAAAGACTAATTTTGATCGCAGCAATCTACGAGTATATGAAGTTAACGTCATTTAATTTTTTATAACTTTTCACTATAATAAAGATGTATTGAATATGGATGAAGAACGGTCCGCTAACAGTCCATTTATCCGCACTGTTATATAAATGCGAAATGCGAAAGTGTGTCTGCTACCAGATCACGACTCAACCACTAATCAGATCGTGATTAAATTAGGCAAGGAGGTAGATTAGATTTCCAGAATGAACGTAGGCTTTTATATTTAAAACGTGTGTGAAGAAAGATAGAAAATGATTTTGATGCGCGTTGCTGTCGCGAACATATTGATTGTGGTCAGCGATAGTGGTCCAGAGTAGTATTCGCCGACGAATCCCTGTTGTCTGAGACAAGTGATTCTGGCCACCAGTTAGTGTGTCGGGAGAGGGGAACACATTTCTTTTTCACTTTATTTAAACCATAAATAATTTGATGCAATATGTAATTAATTTAATTAATTAATAGCATACATAGTACTCTGATAACTGATCTCGAAGAAAATCATTATAGCGAACTGCATGTTACGTACACTATGTGACCATTGTTAGGCATTCCATGGCTTTTTTCCTTCCTTTTTTATTCTTAACGTCGTTTCCAAACATCATCAATGCCTCATCATCACCCATCCATCTTTAACCCTTCCTTGTTAACATACTCTTCGAAGGTATTGTATTTCTCTTCACTATCGGTTAACTGTCCATAGTTTCTTATCGTAGGAACATTCATTCGATTCAAATATCTGGCTCTCTCTGTCCCATATAACTCACGGCTCCATACAATGTGGTCGACTCACTCTTCATCACACACACACATTCTCAGAACTTACTAATTTCAACCTTTCCTAATATTGATTCATAGCAAAGAAGGGACCATCCCGTCAATTCCCGTCAAAGAGCTCAGAGGCAATAGTGGAGTTATCAATTCTGCGTCCCGGGACCAAATTACGATATGTACTCTCTAAAATAAAACAAAGTAGTCAGCTTCTTGTTATAATATCTAAAGAATAGTTTGCTATGGCTGCAATTGAATATTACTTTATCTAAACAAATCAGCAAGTATAACTCTGAAGAAGTATTACAAACCTTTCGATTATTGATTATTTTTTTAAATAATTCTATGAGACATTATGCACAGCTCACAATATCGGCCCCATCTCCGGAGCAACTTTTTCCTCGCGCGTCGGCTGACCCAGTGGTTCCCGCGAGGACATATTCCCAGCTAATATCTCAGCGCTCCATAACCTGTGGAGCGGTCAAACGCCTGTCGACCGCGTCGCGCCGTGCAGCGATGCGGGTGCCACTGGAGAGGCGAAAAAGCCGCTACCGCTGCAGCGACCGACGTACGTGCGCGCTCGCGTCGCCGGCCATCGCAGAGATGCCGCGCCCGGATCCGAACCTCGGCCCGCCACTTCCAGCCAACGTTCCCCCCAAGCCCCTCCCCATCCGGTCGCTCTTGAAGCATGGCGCGCCCGCAGCAGACCTCTATGAAGCCCGGTAAAGGGAAGGAATTTTAGATGCGGAATGGACTGCAGTGACGGCAGTGCGCGGAAACCAGGGTCCGCACGTCGAGTCCCGCCTTTGTCGCCAGTCGTTTCTGTCTGCGCCAACACTTCCACGACGCGACACCGAAATCGTTGCTGTTTCCCTTCCATCACTCATTATGCGATTGATCTGATCCTGCACGATTCTGTAATTCTCTCCACTTCCTTCTCCTCTTATCACGAGGAATCACCTGACACAACATTACTTCCGCGTCATTCTCCCAGGATAATCCGACAATTCCTTCTCCAATCCAGTTCTGTAAACTCCGGTTCTACTACTGCGTCAAATCTGTTAACCATTGTCGTCTCTGTTATCTCCCTTATTTCCTCCTTTATCAACGCCGTCGTATTTTCCGGTTTCGCACCAATACCCAATCCTAACAGTTACGACCTTCAGTTGCGCGTATTCGGCGACGACGTCATTATACCCCGCCTCAGTTATTACCGAAGGGAGCGACCGGCGACGATTGTGAAGCGTCTCTGTTCCCACCGCTGCCCGCCGCACCGCGCCGCGCCGCGATCGACTCCGCCTGCACCGCCGCTTTTTGCCCAGAGCCAGAGTGCGCCCGGCCTCTTTGACGACAGCTTTCGAGAATTTCCAAACGAACAGCAAGCAAATTCTCCAGTGCCCCTCTTCCTTTTTTTCAAACTCTTTATTTGTGTCGGGGTTTTTCTCCGCGTGGAGACGCTGGAATTTTATTTATGATGAATGCCATAAGACTGAAACAAGGAGGTCGGTCTCTGAAGCGGGGAGAGGCGGGGATTGGTGGCGAGAGGAGCGGGGAACGTGAGGGGGGAGAGGAGGGGGAAGGAGTGGGGGCAGAGGGTCGCGATCTGCGGAGTGGCTGCAGCTTCTGGGTATGGGAATCACAAACTGGAGATATGAGTCCTCGCAGGTATTTAAAATGCTTGGTGAACAAAAAGCATGTGAATGATATATATGTAAGAGAAATAGTTGTGGATTTGAGGTTGCAAGATGGGACAGTTCAAATAGCCAAACATTTTGCTAATGTTCTTTTATTAATTCATGAAAATGAAATTTACTTTTTCAAGTAAAGGTCTGCTACATTGGACAGAGCTAAGATAGTAAACATTGGTAATATTCTAATATTCCCTGAATATAAACAGTTTGCTACTTTGAAAACTCCTACTAATATGAAAATAATTTTAGTATAGTCCACTAAACAGATTAGGATATCCAAATGACAAAAAGTGTCCAAATCCAAATGACATAAAGTGAATTTATAGATTATATAACATTTTTTAGCCTGCGACAAATGTTTAGCCGAACAAGAAAAGCAAATACAAAAAGTCAATTTACATGATTTTTACGATAATAATTACACACACTTCAAGGTATGATATAATTGCATAAGTTTGGGTTTTGTTTTAGATTAAATATAGAAAAGTACAGCATCGGGGAACTCTCCTCGAAATTAATACGGAAATATGTGAAGACTGTACGAACTCTTCCAATGAAATACTGAATAAATCTCTGATATGCATAATTCTAGGTGGCAAATTTTGTCTTATTTGAACGAACTATGTGAATACCAACATCTCACCTCCTTCACAAAATTTCACATCAGAAACTGAATACCAATGGGCTGAATTCTCATCAATAAACAACAGGTAATTATTGAAAATGTTGTAGGGGATTTTTGAAAAATTGTTCTTTTATTATGAGTAAATTATAAGCATGCGAGGAAGAACGGACATATTTATCAAAATAATCAGATACCACAACTAGTTTTGGACTTCTCAATATATTAAATATTTTTCGTGTGAATTCAGCACAAAAATAATAATAAGATACTATTAATTGTCTAGATTGAAAGAGTTTTCACCGCGGTTTTGGATGATATTCCCTCAGCTGACCCAAAAATTTGAAAACAAATTATGCTCTCAGATCTTGTCTCCTGACTCAAATTCTTCCCAGTCGGTTGCCTTTACTTCGTCTTATCTTCGGCGAGACCTTGAAGTTATGTATAATTATCAGTCGTTTACGATAATCACGATAAAATGCTTTATTTCTAATACATTCGTCAAAAGTGTATACAAAATTCTTCATTTCTTGGATTAAAAAGTATAACAAGAGATGCGACTTCAATTAAGTGAGTTTGCTGACTTATTTTTAAAAATTAAATAAAAAAATAACGTTAATATTCTCACCGAGATTGAGCAGAAGCGATTTGGTGATGTTATAAGTGAACCACTACCACGCTTTACTCGCTGTTTTAAAGGCTCGGGTGCAAACGCGAAAAAAGCCAAAAAGAAGGCGAGTCGAGGGACGTATGCTGCAAAACGAACGCGAAGAAATCCAATCGAAGCTTGCTGGCGTCTATTTCTTGTCCTGTCAATTGTGCTCTCTTGTCATGTGTCACAGACCCGACTTGTCCGCCAGATGCCCGAGCCACGCAAAAACCCATTTTCTTATTTTAAAATAAATGATGGCGGAAACAGGTTGTGAAAAGAACGAAGACAAATATGTTCTTATGTGTTCCGTTCTAACGTGGAGAAGGAGAGGAGAGGAAGAGGAAGACGAACAGGAGGTTATGGGAATGAAGAAAAGCGTAGCGGAAAACGGGGCATATGCAACAACTTGTTACAAGCGGAGACAAATCGGAGAAGTGATCGCGGAAGAAATGGGTAGCTCCAATCTCTCCTCGCTGAACGAGGACTCGGAAGATCAAAAAGCGCCGTATCGTTGTACGAGATCTCCCCTTTGTTGGTTGACATGTTTTTGCGCATCCGCTTTCCCGAAAATGTGATAAAAGACCATAATGGGTTGTTTATTTGACATAAATGTATATGTACTGAATATTATTTATGACTGGACAAATTATCCTGTATTTCACGCGTTCCAATTATCTAAGACTAGCTAAATAATATTGAATGTTAATTTAAAATACATGCAGTGTCCTAATAAATTCGATCATCCCATTCCCATTCGATTAAAATTTTATTCACAAATCGTAAAACACTTGAATCTATTTAGGATATTTTCGTAGGTGGGATTGCAAAAATAACCCTCCCCTTTAATGTTTAAAAAGAATGGAAATTTTAAAGGGATATAATATTATAATTGTTCCCAAGATATTGATAAAACGATGAATATGTGCGACAGGTGAAACATATTTCTAATTAGCATATTTGCAGCATACAACGGGTTTCTAATTAGCATTATTAGTATACGATCGGTTTGTTTCAATAATTTTGGTAATGCCATAGTAGTTTCCAAATGCTTAAGATTTTATTTTATTGAAACAACTATCTAAGTTAATAAACTAATAACTATCAAAGTTTCAAGTGAATTTAACTTACTAACTCACTATTAGTAACGTGAAAATAATTTTTATATTAAAATAACGATAATTTTAGCACTTATTACATGATACAAAACAGCCGTCAGAAAAGTATACTGTTAAAAATTGTTCTAATATGTTTACTTGATCATAATGTCTCCAAATGGGTGAAATTTTCATTGTTTTCATATTTATCTTATGTATTAATGGAGAGTAAATATTTACTAAGTACCATTGCTTTTTTCTTAATTATTACGTGGATTGGGATTTGATATTTGAAAATGGCGCCAATGTTATATTTCTTCTGTGCCAACTCCATTTCCTACATCGCCACTTCCGTCAGCCATTTCTCTCTCTTCAATATTCTTTGGTGAACAACAAAGCATCGGAACGTACAGTATACGTTCTTGTGAAAACTACTTGGAGGTTTCTAAGTTAAAAGTGGATGTAGGGTGAATTAATGTTTGTGATTATTGTTCATACTACTGTGTATTGTGAAAGAATCAATTATTCGTGTTAATATCCTCATAATTCGCCATGGCGGATGCTGCGGCTCGCCAACTTCAGTATGAGTACAAAGCGGTAAGTAATTTTCGAGCTTTTCGTTAAATTTACTAAATACAGTCAGATTTAGAAAAAAAAGGTTGGTCTCTCATTTTCCAACAGGTAAGTCATTATTACTGGCTGACACTGTTCATTATTTATTATGTTTTATTTCTGATGTGTTTAATCCATTATTGTTTCTCTGTATTTAGAACTCAAATCTTGTATTGCAAGCTGATGTTCGACTTATTGAACGTCGGAGTAGAGATGAAGCGACTGGAGAGGTTATGTCCCTTGTGGGAAAACTTGATGGCACTCGAATGGGTGATAGGCATCAACGTACTCGACCGGTCAAAGCTGCAGAAAGAAAAGCAAAGTGAGTTACATAGAGTGTCCTGGCTTTAAAATACTATCAATTTTATTTATTGGGTTAAAGATATATTACTACTGCTTTATTATTTATCTCTTTACCTTGTTTTCATCATATTTATGACAAAAATAATTGAGTGTCCAACCCATGAGTTCAATCTTAGCTATAAATTTTGTGTTGGATATTTATGCTAGTTGTGAAATGTATAAGCAACTTAATATGGCAAAGCAGTATCTCCTTGATGTATAATGGAACTGATGTATCAAATCAAAATGCTTTGAGTGTTCCATTGTGTCAAAATTTTAAATTAATACTATTCAATTTGTTACAATTTGAAATTCACATAATAGATGTTTACCTCCAACAACATTTTTAAAAAAGATGTACTGTTCCTATTATTGATATGATTATTCCTGTATTTTGTTCCTTTCATTTGAGAATTTCTCATGAATTCTAGAAATGGAAAAGTCTTGTTTGATTAAATGTCTTAATATAGGTGCAATATTTATTTTATTATTTAAACTGTAAATTTGCAAAGAGTTATTTATTAACAAATAATATTAATTGTCATAACATTTTTTGGAGTATCATGCAGTTTGTTTTTTGTATTATGGAGAGTAAATATTTACTAAGTAACATTGCTTTTTTTCTTAATTATTACGTGGATTGGGATTTGATATTTGAAAATGGCGCCAATGTTATATTTCTTCTGTGCCAACTCCATTTCCTACATCGCCACTTCCGTCATAATATTAATTTGTGCCACAGAAATGTGTCATTGGAAATTAGAATATGTTTTAACTTCTAAAATAATCAAATTCTTTTACGCTGTGTAACAATGGTGCAGTAGGTAGCTTTTATCAGTGGATTTGAAAATATTCCATTTAGTATCTTTTACATCTTTAGGAAGGGAATTTTTATTTTTTAATTGGGCTTTAGGGCTTGCCAACATCTAGGTCATTAGAGTCATTCAGGGTGAAGGGGAATACAGAATGATCCCTGAATAATACAGCTCTTTTTGGCAAAGAGTGATTCACACACTAGTTCAATGAATATTATTCCTATTGCAAGTATTGTGTTTGTGAACAAGACAGTTTCTTATGAAGTAAGGGTGACACTTTAGCAAAACAATTTTAATATATAAATGCAAGGAAGTGTGAAGATATTTAACTTACTGGAAAAGTTTATGAGAGTTGTAAGGGTGAGATTTACACATTATCTGAACAATCGTATTCTGAAACATTGGATGCTCTGAGCGGAATTGCCCCAAAAGATAATGGTGTTTCATAAATGGGTGTAAACATACACATACCCAACAGGAAATATGTTGACTGACAACATTGACCAAGATTTGGATGCATACCAAAATTTGCTTTGTTTGGAATTGAGATATCAATGTAACAATTCCATTGGAGGTATTCTTGAATATGAAGACGTAAGATTTTTTTTCAATAGTATTGAATTGGGTTCTGTTTAACAAAAGAAATACCTATGGTAAAATGACAGTCGCATGTTTACTATTTTCATGAAACCAAGACGAGAGGTGAAACAAAACTTTTTGAGCATTGACATTTTTACATAGTTGATTACTGTTAACAACAATCTGATGTGAATATATTGTTCGAATACAGCAAAAAGATTGGGTCTAGAATTGAACCTTGGAGAACTCTGCAAGTTATTTACAATCATGTTGAATGTCAAATGAATTCTATTTTATTCATAATTAGGAAACTGATACAATGTGGGTGTAAAAATTTTGTTTGACACCCAACATTTGTCTTCTATTTATTCTGAGAAGTATATGCATAAGCACCCAGTCACTTTTGTCTTCATACTATATCATCAATTATGAAAAAAGATTATATTTCTTTCTCTTTCAGGCGTCAGAAACGTGATGAAGCACAGTATGATTTCACCCGCATGAAAGGAGCTACTCTTCTATCTGAAGGAGTTGATGAAATGGTGGGCATCTTGTACAGACCAAAAACTCAAGAAACACGCCAAACGTATGAAGTCCTTTTAAGTTTTATCCAAGAAGCTCTAGGGGATCAGGTAAAGATTTATTACCTGTTTTTTTTTGTATAAAAGGTTTGTTGTATAAAAATTTAGTAAACTTGTAAAAAAGGTTTGTTGTTTTTTGTATGAAAATGGTGAAACGGACATTATAATGTCTGGTGAAACAAGTTTTAGTAATAGATTTATTTGACTTTGTATCCATATTAAAACATTTATGTTCTATCATTATGTCTGTGTTGAGACTTGTTGAATGAGTCTGTGATTTTAACAATTTTCCTTTAGGTTTAATACATTGCTATTTCTTATATACATTGATATCCATCGGCACATTTCTTATGAGGGATTGGAACTCAGAACTGATTCAGTTGCACAATCATGATTTCAAGATCTCCCAGTACCCCAATCTAAACTGTAGATAAATTTTTGCTTCTGATTTTGAGAGTTCTGCCATTGTTAGATCAGTATTATTTGCAAAGTTGAATTAAGTTAAATTAAGTTTTATTGAAATTGTATTCTTTTTATCTTATTATCATTATTTTTTGTTAAAAGAGCAACCCTCTCCATTGGAGTGGGGACATATATGACAATTACATGGACCTGTAGTTATTTTATGATTTTTTTTTCTGTAGCCTCGAGATATTCTGTGTGGTGCTGCTGATGAAGTTTTGGCTGTACTTAAGAATGATCGTTTGAAAGAGAAGGAGAAGAAACGTGAAACAGAGGCTCTATTGGGTTCTTTGGCTGATGAAAGATTTGCTTTACTAGTCAATTTAGGGAAAAAAATTACTGATTTTGGTTCTGAGGAGAAAGTCCAAACTGCAGGTACAAACATTCTTCCTATCAACTCTGGAATAAAATTTGAGTTAGGGTCTATTTGAAATTATTATATTTTTTGTCTATAACAATATTTTAGATGAAAACATTGATGAAACTTATGGCATCAATGTGCAATTTGAAGAATCTGAGGAAGAAGATGATGAAGATATGTATGGTGAGGTACGAGAGGAAGAAGATGAAGATGAAGGTGAAGAAGCAAAGTTGGATGGAACAATTCATGCTGAAAATGTAAGGTTTTAACTGTAATATGATATGAAATTCTTAGTGCTTATTGAATGTAATAAATGTACTTTGTTTGTTTTACCATGATAACCGTCACTGTTACATTGAAGTCCAAAAATTGAAAGTAGAAATACAGCCAAATTTCAAAAATTTCTTCATCCAGTTTTAAACTTGAAGCTCTTTTTTATATCCACTTCTCTCCATCAACACCTTGTTCTAGTTTTCATTTTCCTATGATGATCACTTGGTGGTATACCCCAATGCCATCTAGGGTATATATTTCAGTTTAGAAAAAAAAAATGCTTTTAATCAGTGCTGTGTCTACATTATAATGCTTTAATATGGTAATCGTTATGCTCACACCTCACAAAAAAATGTGCTCACAAACTAGGTGTTAGCGGAACTAAATGGAAGTTTGAATACAGTCCTCATGAAGAACTATCAAGATTTTGAAATGTTTGTAAATTTTGCCAGTAAATACAATTTAAATTGCAATACTACCGACGCACATGATTTACATACACCGAGTTTCTCAAATTATTTACACATAAAAGTTTGAAGTAAAGTCTGGTAGTGTTTACTGAAAATTCACGAGAATGGATGGGTCAAATTGTACCAGAAAATAATGTGTAGCGATGAATTAAATATTAAATGGATTTTATTTTCTGCGTACTTTATGCACCTCTATATTAAGACTTATTTTTTAAATTTCGAACAGTGCGTAATATACGTGAGTAAATGTGATATATTGTGGAATTACACTACAACCTGTAAATTTAATTTTTACAAATACTGTTTTTCTGAGTATATTTGTTGATAACTGTAGTACTGAGTACTTCATTTTGTTCTCTACTTTTGTTGTAAATCTAAGTATGTCAATTTTCTCCAGCTTGGGGGTGCAGCCGAAGAAATGAAGAAGGAGAAAGTATTGCATCCCTTGGATATTGATGCTTATTGGCTGCAACGTCGTTTATCTAAATTTTACGATGATGCTATGGTATCTCAAGCCAGAGCTGCTGAAGTACTCTCCGTTCTTCGTGATGCAGGAGATGATCGTGACTGTGAAAATCAGTTGGTTCTTCTTTTAGGATACGATTGTTTTGACTTCATAAAGTTGCTGAAGAAACATAGGCAGATGAGTATGTATAGTATTTATTTGTTTCATTAATTAGAGCATAATTGTATATAAATTTTTTCCACAAATATACAATAATAAATGTTTTTGTGAATGTATTTTCCAGTAGTTTGATGTAACATGTATATTATCCTGTTTTAAAATTTCATACATTCAAAGATTTATGCAAATAATTGAAGATGTATATCAAAATAAGATGTATCAAGTATGTGAGATCTGTGTCTAGGCCATGTCACTACTCAGAAATGTATTTCAAATGTGTTGATACATTCAACCTTTCAAGATTTAGAGGTTAAGCTATTAGGAAACTGGATGACACATTCAGTTTGATGAGCAAGCACCATTTCTATGAAGTCATTAATACTCGTTAATAAACATTGGGACCAAACATTCTGTTAGGAAATTATGGAAACCGATAAATTTCCTAGCAACTATGCAAAATAGATTTGTAAAGACCAAGTGCAACAATTTTAACTGGCTACAAATTGAAGTTTCAATTAACTGAAAATCATTTTTGGCACTTGGTCTAGTAATGCATAACTCGGTCCAATTTTTAGTATTAAATGTATTTAAGAAATTATCTAGTTTATAATTTATATTAAACTTCACAATTTTTGGCTCTCTTTTCCTTAATGTAAATATGTAAATAGCCTCTGACTGATTTCTGTAGTAATTCTTGTTATATTTCATATCCTTCATTTATTTGTTTTCAATTCTGCTTTTTGATTGCTACTAAACTTTTTAATATGTACCCAAATCCAACAAATGTGAACTTATTTGATGCTATTGTGCTATTATTGCTTTAAAATGCATTCTTGTTTTAAAATCTCTTTTTAATTTCAGTTTTGTACTGCACATTACTTGCCTCCTCTCAAAGTGAATCAGACCGTCAGAAAATCAGAGATAAGATGAATGAAGACCAGTCTCTGGCACGTATTCTACGCCAGCTAGATACGGGCAAAGGGGAAGATGATGGTGGGGGTGAGGATGGAGCTATTGCTCGGGCAGCGCGACGTAAGGAACAGGACAAAGAAGGAATGGAAGGAAGCGGAGGATTGGTACCAGGTTCTCGTCAGCTCTTAGACTTGGAGGATCTGATATTTGCTCAGGGTTCACATTTCATGGCCAACAAACGATGTCAGCTGCCTGATGGGTCCTTTAGGAAGCAAAGGAAAGGTTTGTAGTAAAACGTTTCTAAATTGTGTAAATATAGTGTAAAATCAATAGTTTGGTTTTACTAAAACTGCTACTTAATTCATGCTTATGCCAGTGACAGTTCTGAGACTCTTATGCTTCGTTTCAATTGTTAGCACCAAAGAAATCAGTTAATAAAATAATGAGTTTAGAAACCTCACTTTCCGTAACATTTAAACTATTAAGCTTAAATTTTGAGCTTACTAATTTTACTTTACTAGGCTTTTTAAATTTTTTCTCATGAAACAAGAAGTCACCAAATTATCGGTTACTGTCAGTTCAGTAATGTGAAGTTCATTTGTGTAATAATTAGTAATTTTGTATGTATATTATAAGTAGCATTGTATTATAAAGACATCACTATAAAAGATTCCTTAAGAATATCAAGTACATTTTTGTTAGCAAACAAATTTTATCAGAAGATAAACTTTTAAGTGAAGCTTCTGTGAACATAGCATATTGAGAAGATTTTACTGGTCAACTTTTAAGACATTTCATTTCTATTGACCTGTGATCATTGAAGTGTTTTGTTCTTTTTTTTAGGTTATGAAGAAGTTCATGTTCCAGCTCTGAAGCCCAAACCATTTGCCCCAGATGAATTTCTTGTATCTACTGAAAAATTGCCTAAATATGCTCAGCCAGCATTTGAAGATTTCAAGTCTTTGAATAGAATTCAGAGTAGATTGTACAAAGCAGCGTTGGAGTCAGATGAAAATTTGCTGTTGTGTGCTCCTACAGTATGTATTTTTTAACAAGAAAACAGCTATTATGAAATTTTAGATAATTTTCTGAATGCATGTGTAATTTTGTAAACTATACATGCTGTTATTGTTTCTGTAAATTACATTGCTTTCATCTTCTTTTTAGGGAGCTGGTAAAACAAATGTTGCTTTATTGTGCATGATGAGGGAGATTGGTAAACACATTAATATTGATGGAACTATTAATGCAGACGAGTTCAAGGTTATTTATGTGGCTCCAATGAGATCACTGGTACAGGAAATGGTAGGAAGTTTTGGGAAGGTATGCGTTTTTTTTATATTAATTTGTGGGTTATTTCTACTGTGCAATTTTTAGTGGTGTTTTCAATGTTAAATTTTCTTCTTACCCAACCAAAAAAATAGAGGTTAGCTTCCTACAATCTCACAGTATCAGAATTAACTGGAGATCACCAGTTAACCAGAGAACAAATACAGGCTACCCAAGTGATCGTATGCACTCCTGAGAAATGGGATATTATCACAAGAAAGGGAGGAGAGAAAACATTTACGCAATTGGTTCGTCTTGTAATCATTGTAAGTATTAGCAGAACCTTTTTGACTGTTATTTCGATCAAAATTATATTTTATTTGATGTTTTTGTGAAAGATTTAAGATAGTTTGTAATTGTTATGGAAATTTTATAGAGCTGGTCCTTAATTGAAGTTTTTGTTTACTAATGATGTAGCTTTAAGAAAATTAATAGTCATGTTGGATATTTGAAAAATTAAGCATTCTAATTTATTATAATTTTTGAATGGAGAAAAAATGTTCTTGGTTAGTTAGTAATGTAATTGATTCTTTATGATTTCAGGATGAAGTCCATTTGCTTCATGATGAAAGAGGTCCTGTCCTTGAATCACTTGTAGCTCGAACTATTCGCAATATTGAAACCACACAGGAAGATGTGCGTCTTGTGGGCCTCAGTGCCACTTTACCAAATTATCAGGATGTTGCTACATTTCTCAGAATAAAACCTGAAACTGTATGTCTTATCAAACTTCTCTTATATTGTTGATTGGTCTTAAGTGCCCCCTGTAGAATTAACTATTCGTTTTGTTACAGGGGTTATTTTACTTTGACAACAGTTTTAGGCCTGTTCCTCTAGAACAACAGTACATTGGTGTGACTGAGAAGAAAGCTCTTAAGCGATTTCAAGTGATGAATGAAATTGTTTATGAGAAAGTCATGGAGCATGCTGGGCGAAATCAAGTGCTGGTTTTTGTACATTCTCGTAAGGAAACAGGTAAGACTTTCCTTAATTATGTCATCTTGAGGCAGTCTCATTTACTAGCATAAATATCCCTTTTTTACAATTTAAGGTAATGTTTTGTTATTTTTCAAAATAAGAATTAAAAAATCAAATAGCACGTGTAGATTTTTTTTCATGATCAGAAGAGGTTCGTTATAAATATTTTTGAAGGTAAAAATGTAGAGGAAATATTACACAAAAATGATAAGTCCTTTAAATTAGTGCTTAGGTTATAACATCGTTTCTTGTATGAAAATATAAATAATTGGCAGTTTTTTTTTGTGCATAAAATGAAATCTTTCTCTGGCATTTTAACATTAGGTTTGTTGAAATGGTTGATCTTGAATCTAGTGAGGAATAAGAGGTCACTTTGAAGTGTGTTTTAGTTTGATATGTATAATTTTAGCTCACTGTGATGAATCAAAATTCATTTTCTTAAGAGTTCCTAGGAAAAAAATATACTGTAATGAATTGTTTATGATTTTGTATAAAAATAACTTAAATTATGAATCTCTTTATTCTAGTGGTTGTGTTATTACACACATTAGTGAATCAGTATGTGGAACAAGACTTACAAAAACCTAGTAACTAACAGTTAAGTTGCTCCAGTAAAATATAGGAGTGACTCTATACCCCCCCTTTTCCTTTGAATGTGATTCAGGAACGCTTGTTTCCTTCGTCAACTATTGTCTTCTGGTCCTCTGCCAGACACCTAATGTTCAACATCTATTTGTGAGATGTGTATAAACAATCAGTTCTAGTAATGAAATATATATTGAATAATGTCTGCCACACTTGGCTTACAATTTTCTTTAGACTAATTTGGTATCGCTATGTGGATGACCTCTTCTGCGTTATAAGAAAGAAATTTGTTGAAGATGCACTCAAATTGTAGAACATGCCGGAACAAGAATTAAATTTGATTTTGTAATTTAAAATTATATTTATTTGCCTCTTTTGGAGTTGAAAATTTTGAATGCTGACAAGAAAAATGAATTTGGAATTTATAGAAAAGATGCTCACACTACAAAACACTCCAACTACAAACTACGCCAAAGAATTTGGTTTTAATCCTGTTCAACACGAACATGCCATTATAAGTAGCCTTTCATAGATATATTAAATATCCCATTGAAAGATTTGGAATACAATTTAGAATATGAAAATGTTGTTCCAAAACTTTGGTAGACAAGAAATTAAGAAATTTGAGAGATTAAAAAGTGGTACAAAAGGTAACCACATTAGAGAAGTTGAGAAAGGAAACTGTGATCAGAAAATTCACTTACCACCCAGCATATCATGAAAGATTTCAAAATGTAAATAAATTCAACATAAAGTCACTGTTTGAAGCCAATTTCAAAGAAAAAGTACCCCCTAATAATAAATTGGGCATGTACAAAATTAATTGTCTAGATTGCTACAAAGTTTATATTAGACAGCCAAAAAGAAATAATGAAACAAGAAATAGGGGACATGTTAGGAATATTAAATTTGGTCAGATCAAAAAATCGGCTGTAGCTGCGCATTTCTAGAACAAAAATAATGATACCAACAATGAGATGGTTTTATTGAAACATGTTACCAGCCATTGCTGGCTTGGGAAATAATATTTATTCACCTCTTTAAGAATACATCGTTAAATTTCAACGTTCTGGTAGAAAACAGTTATATTTTTAAAAATTCATTCATCTGCTGGCCACTGCAGGGCAAAATAGTTTGGCAGCTGAGGATGGGAGGGACAGCTCCCAAAACTAATCTGACAAAAATTAGAAGTGAAGAGTGTGGCAGACATCCTTCAATATATGTTTTAATTGTAGCGACTTCACTGTAAGATTCTGAAGTATTTTACTTCGTAATTACTCCTAGACTATCAGTTCAAACTGACCACCAACTTTCTTCATCAGAATCTCATCAATGTTTCTGTCTCAAAAATAAACTGTCAGTGCCAATATTATTGATATATCGAGTGAGTCCTCAATTTTGGATTTTATTACCATAGTTCATTATTGGTATTGGGTTAGTTATTAATATTGTGTGACATTATGTACCTATTTTTATTTTTTTCTATCTTTGTATATCTAGGTAAAACTGCTCGAGCCATTAGAGATATGTGCCTTGAAAAAGACACACTTGGACAATTTTTAAGGGAGGGTTCTGCCTCAATGGAAGTTTTGAGAACTGAGGCTGAGCAAGTGAAGGTGAGTTACTTCATTGCTTTGTCATTTTGTTCTTATGTCATATATATTCTACTGAAAATTAATTATATGTATCTGTGATGAATTTGAAAATCCAATCCCAATTTTTAAAATTGAGAAGTACTATGTATTTTTCAAAGCATTTTCCTTGCTTTAATACCTTAGTGTGCTCAGGAATCCCTCCCTACCATAAAAACAACTTTTTACTGTGCATATTGTAGAACATTATTTGTTAAGGGCTTTAATTAATTTGATTTATTGTGAATTACATCTTACAGTAAAATATTAGAAAGTTTAAAATTGAACTTGGAGTATCTTAAAACAGTATTGCTCTGCATGGAGTAGCATTATATATTTTATTTATAGGTTTCGTGGATACAGCTTCAAGAAATTATCTCCATGTAAAATGATTATTAAAATGCTTAAAATTTCTTAGATTAGTGAATGATTTTTCTCTGTGACAAGAATGCTGTGGTGCGTTCAGTTAAGGTTTGTTTGTTTCTGTTTCATTTTAGAACCATGAACTGAAAGACCTTCTACCATATGGCTTTGCTATACATCATGCTGGAATGACTCGAGTAGACAGAACACTAGTTGAAGATTTGTTTGCTGACCGACATATTCAGGTAGATTTACTTAGTGGTATTGTGATATAATATTTGTTGAACGTGATAAACAACATTTCTCAATTTCTCCCTATTATCAGGTGTTGGTGTCAACTGCCACATTGGCCTGGGGTGTGAACTTACCAGCACATACGGTCATTATTAAGGGGACACAAGTCTACAATCCAGAGAAAGGACGCTGGGTAGAATTAGGAGCTCTTGATGTCTTGCAGGTTTGTGTGAAATTAATGACCATTTGATAGAGATGGTATAGTCCAATATTATTTTACATAATATTGGACTATTGGACTATGATAATAAATAAAGTTAATTACATTTGTTTGCTCATTCATCCTTTAATTAAAATACNTGATAATAAATAAAGTTAATTACATTTGTTTGCTCATTCATCCTTTAATTAAAATACAACTTCCATTTAAAGTGTTAGTGACCTCAATGATGGAAGGTGAAATAAGAGGAATTATGGGTCATATTTTCCGTCTGCATGTATAATTAATAACAAATAAAATAACCCTATTTTTTCAAGAACAGACATATTTATTCTAAAACAAATAAATAAAATAACATGTTTCAATCCTTTTTGTAGATTAATATTGTTTGATTTAATTTTCTTGTGTATCACAACTGACGTGAGCCCATTGCTCTTTGGTTGTCAATTTGTCTGAGGATGATCCACAAAAAAGATAGAAATGTTGAATGTTATTTTATTTATTTGTGTTTTAGAGAAAATGTATGTCTGTTCTTGAAAAATAGGGTCATTTTTATTTGTTATTAAGAGGAATTATTGTAAATTTCTTCCTAATGTCCATAATTCAGAAAACAAATACTAGATAAATGCAATACAGTTTCCATTTTTAGTATCGTTTTGCTGACTTGAGTATTTATTTTTAAGATTCATTTCTTTTTATCATTACAACAATTAGTTATACAACATTGATTCATTTTTTCAGATGTTAGGTAGAGCTGGAAGACCTCAGTATGACACAAAAGGAGAGGGTATTTTGATTACGAATCACAGTGAGCTGCAGTACTACCTCTCCTTGCTAAATCAGCAGTTGCCTATCGAGTCTCAATTCGTTAGTAAAATGGCGGACATGCTTAATGCAGAAATAGTTTTGGGAACTATTCAGAATGTTAAAGATGCTGTAACATGGCTTGGTTACACATATCTTTACATCAGGTAATTAAGTTTCTCTGAGTTACTCCTGACAATGTATTGGCATTAAATTTTTATTGTTTATAAAAACATTTTTTTCTCTTTTAAGTTTTTTTTAAAAATATTAATCCTCTCTAGTCAGTAATTATATGGTTAATATGCATGAATATACTTGTTCTCAATATAGGATTGTTTTGTATGTTGAATTTCTGTTGAACAATTTCAAGTCAATCACAAAATAAATCTTGTAATGCTTTCAATTTACTCCTTTGAGTGAGTAGTATCCTTCCTGCATTAATTCAGTATTAAATGAACAGTGTATACTGTATTTGCATTCATAATGAAATGATTACATGTTCATTGTACTACAGAGCAATTTTTTTTTTTTTTTTTAATTCACTTTCTTATTTCAACAAAAAAGGAATGCTCAATTCACCTTGTTATTTGAGCATTGTGTGATGGATGATTTTTGAATTCAAGTCACTTCTGTATCAATATTTATTGCATCAATTCATCGGTTACTCTTGAGAACAGTGGTGTTTTCTGTCCTGATCTCCATTAGCAGTGCTAGTTGAATTTCCTCGAGTGTGCTCCATTATTTGAGAAAATACCCTAGCTATTTCACTTATGCTACTTATGTACTTGCTTCTAGTGCTATTAAGTAAAGTGACATTTGAAAAGAATTTTTTATTTTCTCTAGATTACTGAGAGCTCCCACTCTGTATGGTCTTTCTCATGATCGTATGAAGGAAGATCCTATGCTGGAACAGTACCGTGCAGATTTGATTCATACAGCTGCTCTACACCTGGATAGAAGTGGCCTAGTGAAATATGACAGAAAAACTGGTCACTTTCAGGTGAGAATACTGGGCTACCTTTATTCCAAATATTTGCTAATATTTTTTTCCAAGTATATATTCATTCATTTGGAATCTTTCTTGTAGGTTACTGAATTGGGTCGCATTTCAAGTCACTACTATTGCAGTCATGAGACTATGTCAACTTACAATCAGTTGTTGAAGCCTACTCTGAGTGAAATAGAGTTGTTCCGGTAAGCAGATAATGAAAATTATTTTGCTTTTTAAAATTAATGTATACATTTTATTGTTGTTGTTATTATTGTTTATTATGCATCTGAATCAAACATATTTGGTAATAATTTAAATTACTATTGCATTGCTGGAGAAGGAAATGCTTGTGTTTTATTACTTTATTTTAATTTTATCTATTACTTATATTAATTTATATTTTACTTTCTACAGTTGCGTTTCTTTATTACCATAAATTTCTAAAAAGAAAATTTATGGAATGGTGATTTTTTATTTATACTTTAAATTTGTTTGTTAATTCAAATCTGTTCTAAACGAGGAAAGTTTTATTGATTGAGTTCATGCTTTATTGAGGTAAATATAGGTATTTGTAATTTGTGTTTCATTTTCTTTATTTTAGTGTATTCTCTCTATCGGGTGAGTTCAAAAATATTACAGTTCGAGAAGAAGAAAAGTTAGAGCTTCAGAAGTTAATGGAGCGAGTTCCAATTCCAATTAAGGTATTCTAAATTAAAGCAATTTTTTTTTAATTTTTATTATTGAGTAATTAACTAAGTTTTCATGTAAAATATTAAATTAGAGTGAACACCTGATAATAAAGAATGGAAGATTTGTTGTATCAGGTTATAGTCAATACATTATTAATTACTTTACTTTATCTACTTATTACTATATAATTCATTGTTTTATAGGAAAGTATTGAAGAACCAAGTGCAAAAGTAAATGTACTTCTGCAAGCATATATCTCTCAGTTGAAGTTGGAAGGATTTGCTTTGATGTCTGATATGGTTTATGTTACCCAATCAGCAGCAAGATTAATGAGAGCTATCTTTGAAATAGGTAATTATATTTATGTATTTATAATTTGGATAATAGATACACAATATTTTGTACACTGATCTATCTCATAAAAATGTTAAGATATTTTATTTCCTTATGTTTATTTGCATGATTATATACATTTTATTACAATTATACATGAATTTGTGTTAAAAAATATTTTCAGGATTTTCTTCTTTTTTCTATCTTGAATATGCTTAGTAGTATTCCATATAATTTTTCCATTCATTGTTCCAGTTTTGTATAGAGGATGGGCTCAGTTAGCTGATAAAGCTTTATCTTTGTGCAAAATGGTTGATAGACGTATGTGGCAGTCAATGTCTCCTCTTAGACAATTCCGTAAAATGCCTGAGGAAATTGTAAAGAAGATTGAGAAAAAGAATTTTCCTTGGGAGAGGTACTGTATATATCAACATAAAGAAAATTTAACTCAAAATAAAGTGAATTAATGTCGTCTTAGTAATTAATGTTATAATTTATCATTTTTATCTCAATAAAATGTTTCACTTGTCTTTTTAGATTGTATGATTTGGGCCCAAATGAAATTGGTGAGTTAATCCGTGTTCCAAAGCTGGGGAAGACTATTCACAAGTATGTTCATCAATTTCCGAAGTTGGAATTGTCCACCCACATTCAACCTATCACAAGATCAACTCTGAGAGTGGAGCTGACGATAACACCTGACTTTCAGTGGGATGAGAAATTGCATGGTACATCAGAAGCATTTTGGATTTTAGTGGAAGATGTAGACTCAGAAGTCATCCTGCATCATGAATATTTCTTGTTGAAAGCCAGATATGCCACTGATGAGCACTTGGTTAAATTTTTTGTACCAGTTTTTGAACCTCTACCTCCGCAGTACTTCTTGCGCATTGTCTCTGATAGATGGATTGGTGCTGAAACACAACTTCCTGTTTCTTTCCGACATTTAATTTTGCCAGAAAAGAACCTTCCACCTACAGAATTGTTGGATTTACAGCCACTACCTATCACAGCTTTGCGTAATAGTTCTTTTGAGTCTCTGTATGGTGATAAATTTCCGCAGTTTAACCCAATCCAAACTCAGGTTTTCAATGCTGTATACAACAGTGATGATAATATTTTCATTGGAGCACCAACTGGCTCTGGCAAAACAACAATTGCTGAATTTGCTGTTTTGAGATTGCTTTCTCAAAATTCTGATGCTCGATGTGTGTATTTGGTTCCTCGAGAAGCATTGGCTGAACTTGTGTTCTTAGATTGGCAACAGAAATTTGGGGATGTTTTAGGAAAGAAGGTAGTGCTCTTGACAGGAGAAACTGGAACTGATCTCAAATTATTGGCTAAAGGTCAAATAATAATTTGCACTGCAGAGAAATGGGATGTGTTGTCTCGTCGGTGGAAGCAGAGAAAGAATGTACAGAACGTTCAGCTTTTTATTGTTGATGAACTTCAGTTGATAGGAGGAGAGGATGGCCCTATGTTGGAAGTTGTGTGCTCCCGTATGAGGTACATTTCTTCTCAGATTGAGAGGCAAATAAGAATAGTCGCTCTCTCTGCTTCCTTAGCCGATGCCAGAGATGTTGCTCAATGGCTGGGGTGCAATGCTAACTGCACATTTAATTTCCATCCCAGTGTGCGCCCTGTACCTCTGGAGTTGCACGTTCAAGGATTCAACATCACCCACAATGCATCTCGGTTGATTGCTATGTCTAAGCCAGTTTACAATTCCATTCTGAAACACAGCCCTCACAAACCTGTTATAGTGTTTGTTCCAACTCGAAAACAAGCACGTCTCTCAGCCATTGACCTTTTGACTTACACTGCTGCAGAAGGTCAACCCAACAGATTCTTCCATGCTGAAGAGGAAGATATCAAACCTTTCTTAGATAGAATGTCGGACAAAACTTTGAAGGAAACACTTTCACAGGGTGTGGCATACATTCACGAGGGTCTGACAGCGAGTGATCACCGGCTGGTTGAACAACTGTTTGATTCTGGAGCTATACAGATCGCTGTTGTAACCAGAAACCTCTGTTGGGGTGTAAACATTGCCGCACATCTTGTGATTATTATGGACTCGCAGTTTTACAATGGTAAAATCCATGCGTATGAAGATTATCCCATTACCGACGTCTTGCAGATGGTGGGTCGTGCTAATCGACCTCTGGACGATGATGATGCAAAATGTGTATTGATGTGTCAAAGCTCGAAGAAAGATTTCTTCAAGAAGTTTTTGAATGAGTCTCTTCCTGTAGAGAGTCACTTGGATCACCGTCTACACGATCATTTCAATGCTGAAATTGTGACAAAAACTATTGAAAATAAACAAGATGCTGTGGACTACTTAACTTGGGCATTCTTATACAGACGACTGACTCAGAATCCAAACTACTACAATCTACAAGGAGTAACTCACCGACACTTGTCAGATCACTTGTCAGAGTTAGTGGAAAATACTTTGAATGATTTGGAGCAATCTAAGTGTATAAGCATTGAAGATGAAATGGATTGTTTACCTCTGAATCTGGGAATGATTGCTGCATACTATTACATCAATTACACAACTATCGAATTGTTTAGTTTATCCCTGAATAACAAGACAAAAATTCGTGGACTGCTGGAAATCATTTCATCTGCTGCAGAATATGAAGATGTTCCAGTTCGACATAGGGAAGACACACTCCTTCGAAGTCTGGCTCAGAGGTTACCTAACAAAGTTGCTCCAGGTGCCAAGTTCAATGACCCTCATGTCAAGACTAACTTGCTGCTCCAGGTAAGATCATCTTGATCATCACAACTTATCATCCTTATTTTATAAAGATGTAATTATATACAAATATTTACACACCAAAATTTCGCCTGAAATTTTTGATTGAAATATATATTGTTTGGGAGGTATGAGGAATATTTTATCTTTTACGCAACAATTTAATTTTCTTTACTGATTGACAATGAAGATCCTTTAACATATGTCTATATAGAAACATTTATACAATCAGGGATGCAATGTTGTGTTGTATTAACAAATACACAGGCACCCCATCATTTTGAAATTTTTATATCACATCAGATCGAGTTCATACCAAGGTAGATCACCTCATGGTAACCTGCTGATCTAAAAAATGCCTTGCAAAAAACACAAAATCGGAATTTTTTACCAAACAGCGAAATTCAGCATTTTGCGTAAATTTGGCCTATTTAACCGCAATTTGACTTTTTTTAATACTCTGTGATACTAACTCCTAACTCTTCAACTGGAAAATAAATTTTTTGTTGTATTTTTTTATATTAAATACATTACACAATAAATTCAAGAGCCAGAAATTCAATTTTCCATAGAATTGATATATTTTAGTGCTTTTATATCATTCTCCAATTCATTTTATTGTGCCATGTGATGTGCTATCGAAAATGAAGTTTTTGGATTTAGAAGTGCTGTCATATGGTTCAAAATAATGTTAATTGCAACAATTTTAAAATTATGAGATGGAAAAATTACGGTGAAAATATCTTTGCTGACATAAGGAAATTGAAGGGGCCATAAATATATGGTGTTAACAATGGAAAAACAAATTTTGTGAAGACAAAAGCTTGTTCCTTACTATATTTAAATGTTTCCTTCCTGCACTGAACTTGTGTTAAATGAAGTTTGAGTGTTAAAATATGATAAGATTGAGATCAATTTTTAAACAAATTTTAATCCATTTAAGCTAAGTCTTTTATAAAATAATAATTGAGTGATGTTGGCCTCAAAATCCTCTTAACATTATTCACTCGGAAATATTTTTGAAGTTTAAGTTAGTAAAGTATTTTACTACATATCAATATTGATGTATTTATTAATTTAATGTAAGTATTTACTAATTAAACCTTCAAATAAGAAATACTATGCTTGAGAGAATCGTGAAGATAGTATTGCTGTTAAAGAGCTTTCATTAACTAAAAGTGAAATATTTCTGTTTCTTTCAAATTTTTATTATTTCATCATCAACTGTGTGACTTGCTTGATTTGTTTCAGGCCCATTTGTCTAGATTACAACTGGGAGCTGAACTTCAAGGTGATACTGAAGTCATTCTCAGCAAGGCTATTCGTCTCATCCAAGCTTGTGTTGATGTGCTCAGCTCCAATGGTTGGTTGTCACCTGCAGTAGCTGCTATGGAGCTGGCTCAGATGGTTACTCAAGCCATGTGGAGCAAAGACTCGTACTTGAAACAGTTGCCTCACTTCACCCAAGATGTTATCAAACGATGCACAGAGAAGGTTAGTTTACTTCTTCAATTGTTGTGTTTTAGTTAACAATATACAGAATTATTTAGTTGTTGATTTGAGAGTTTTTAGTCAGAAAATTTTGTTTCAAACTGCCAAATTTTCCCGAATACAGTCCTCACTTTCTTTCCAAAAAAATAGCCCAAAAATCCGTATGGGTACTATATTTGGAAGTTAGGACGGGAAAACTGCTAATTCAAAGTTTCGTTGGTGAAAGTGAGTTAAATGAACATGAGCTGTATACATAACATAACACCAAGAACAAGAATCGAAAACCCATGATGGAGGGATTTGACGTGCATTCAAAGTTGTCCACATTGTCTAGGAATGACCGATCATCACCACTGTGCTGACTGTGACACATGATTCTGTTGAGAGATGGGGATCTTCTTTGACAAAACAAAAGTTGGATGATCAAAGATGCTTCAATGCTAACTTCAAACTTGCGAGTTTTAAATTATGCTCAGGCATATGGCAATAAAGCAGCAGCATGAGAATTCGAAGTAGAACTGAAGTCTGTGTGGATCTGGCAATTTCAAAAGGAAGGTTGAACTGCTGCAGTTAGCTTTTAATTTTAAAATTCTTATGATTAAAGTTACCAGAGCCAACCATTTCACAGGGAATTCTGAATCAGCATATCCCTTCAGAAAGACATTGATTTTACTCAACTTCACTGTTTTTTCTTTTTTTCTTAATTTTGCCTTCTAAAAACGTTGGGGAGGAGGGGGAATATATTTGGGTAATTACAGTAGTTTGCAAGTTCACCATGCTGTGGTGGATATTGCTGTATTGTGGAAAATGTATCTTGATAAATGACCTACTATATTATCATCTAAAAAGATATAACCTATAATTTTAGACAGTTATTACCAAACTGTTCAAGGAAATGCAAATTTCAAAAAGTAGAAAATAAAATTATTGAATGAAATAAGTTGAATTATTAATTTGAACATTATAACTCTCCCTAGTACCGTTTACTCAAAAAAAAATGTTTTGGAGGCTACTTGCTTCTTTTGCATTAGTTTGATAAATGTTGATTCATGTTATATTGAATTAATGTTTCTTCTTTGATTTTCAGGGTGTTGAAACAGTATTTGACATTATGGAATTGGAAGATGAAGATCGTTCTAAATTGCTACAACTTACTGATTCACAAATGGCTGATGTTGCAAGGTTCTGCAACAGGTATCCCAACATTGAGATGAGTTATGAAGTGCAAGACAAGGACAGGCTTCACTCCGGTTCATCTGTGAATGTTGTTGTTCAGCTTGAAAGAGAAGATGAAATTACTGGCCCAGTTATTGCACCATTTTATCCTCAGGTAAGAATAATACTCTGTATCACATTTAATGTGGTACTACCCCACATCCCATTTTTAAGGCCATTCCCTTAAAGGTTGAACATTTGTTGGTTCATAGTATAACTGTAACAAGTACAAAATCAGTTCAGTTCAAAACAAATGTTTTTTTGTCATGATATTTAATCAAACAGTGATACCTATTCTTTATATAAGTTACTCATAGTAACAATTTGTTCCTTACAAAGACATGATAAATGATAAAAGTTATTTATGAATTCCTCATTTTTCACTCACAATTTGCAGCTGTAAATGTTCTTTTCCTTTCATGTAGTATTTGAAAAATATTGAATTTAATAAAGAACTTCTTCTTTGCGAATGGGTCACTTAGCACCACGCAGAATCAACACTTTCTAGCCTTCTTTTGGGCCCAGTATTCCTACATATGCAATGAGTGGGTGTGTTACCGTTGTGCTGACCATGTAGATTGGGTGGTCCTTCTCTCTTCCTCAAAACCCCCGGTATGAATGATTTTTCTGATTCCATTTTGGTCTTGTAAGTTTGGTGATCCTAATTTTTTCAGATTCTTTTCTGTCTGTTTGTACCAATTTGGTTTAGTAGTCTTGTTCTTTAAGAATGTATGTATTTTGTACATTAGTCTGTTCGGATCCATTCTTTCTAAGTGTCCCATGAACTGCATTCTTCACATTTGCATTGTGTCTGTGATTTTGGAAATTTTTTGATATATTTCTGTGTTAGGCTTTGGATAATGTACACCGTCTTTGGTTCTTGGTCCTAGGATTTTTCTCATTATTTTACGTTCTTTCACTTCTGTTCGCTGTTTTAATATTTTATGTTGGAGATTGAGTGTCTCTGAAGCTTAGAGAGCTTCAGGTTTCAGTTGTATAGTGTCAGATTTTGCAGTTCCAGGAGAGACTCTTTTTGTTGTATATATGTTTTGTTAACTGAAAAGCGGTCTTCATTTTATTGAGTCTCGATTCAATAGATTTTTTTTCATTACAATTTGCAGTAATCCATTCACCCAAATATTTAAATTTGTTTACTTGAAAGATCTTGTTGTTGCCAATTTGGAGTTCATTTGGTGCAGTTTTGATGTCATAAATTTTGTTTTGTCAAATGATATTTTAATTCAATTTGCTGCTTGTTAATATACTACTATTATTAATATAGAACTATTATTATAGTTATAATATTTTGGTAAGAGAATACTTTTTCTATTGTTTGTAAATTGTATCAATTGAATGAAATTCTTTATTAAAGGTTTTGCTATCTATGTATTATCCAACATCTAATCTAATTATATATAGTGTGGCAGAATGGAAATTTAATTTATAATAATAATAATAATATGAATTGACCTAAGTTCATTTAAAAATAAATGCGCCTCGACTAGCTCATTCTCAGGGGTATACGTGTAATTGGGTTCGTATTGTTTATCTCATGGAAAGAACGTACTGGTGTTCCACATACTGGAAAACGCTTCAAGACAAATTAACTCATTAACTTTAATGAACATAAATCACATACAATAAAAAGACCCTCATGCTATCCCCCGAAAGAAAACATACATAACTTCTTGCCAACGTAAACATGAAACACACTGATATTACCGCCGAATTCGTCTTCTCTACACCAAATATGAATTTTAAACAAATTTGAGTTCTGTCTGGACCTGTCACAAGCTCCCTACTCGTCTTAGGTTGTTGTCCTCTCCTTCTTTTTCATGCCCTAGTAGTCATTCACTTCTCCTTTTACTACTCGGAGTTCAAGGACCTTCACTGGATTCCTTGTTTTGTTTACATTTGGCTTCCTTGTTTATGTGTGTTTCATTCACAACTTTTATCCTTTATTCTATTAATCCCTAATATTACGATACAAGATACATGATAAATTCTTTAGTTACTCATTCCCTCTTAACTCAGTCATTTAAATACTACAAAAGACACTGATATTTAATTTAACATTTCACCAACAATTTTCATTAATTAAAAAAAACTTCAAATGAAACTATTTAACCTAAAAGCATGAGGTTTTCACTCATTTCATCCACTCCACCCTTGTGAAAAAATGTAATAACTTCCATAGTTCGTTATGTCCGGCAACCCTTGCTCTAATTAATTAATAATCATTTACTAATTGATTTCTTATTACTATAGCATGGAGTCCTTTATACCCCATCTTGATTACTCCGTCCCACAAAACCAAGCGTAGCAGTCAACCTTTTACTCCTGCTCCCGTTGAATTACAGCCTTAATTAATTAATTGATTAATTACGATATTACTCCTATTTACTCTAAGCAAGGACTATTCTTTTATTCCTTTAACATCGCCCCACCCACGCGAAATCACATGACAACCTCCAAAGCTCGCTGTCTGGTTAACTACAGCCATAATTAATTAATTAAATAGATCACTAACTATCTTCTATCCCCATCTACTCTAAGCATGGAATGTCGATTTATTCCATTAACTGCGCCCCTTTCCTCGCACAATTACGTGACAGACCGCCGTATTAATATTTCTGTTCCCAGCTAATTACAGCCGTAATTAAATACTTATACTAAACATAAACGTATCCCTCTCCTATTCTATGCGCTCTCGCCCAATGACCTACATTCGCGCGGCCTCTTCCGGGCTCTTCTTCGCGACCGAGGGTACCTTCACCCCTCCCCGCCGTCGCCGTTCTCTTTTCCTCTACGGCATGCGCCTCGGCGTGTCGCTTGCGCTGTGACTAAGCGACCACCGCTGCCCGCTGCAAGCAGCTCGCACACTTCCCACAACCCTTAGCAGATCGCCAGCGCCACCTCCATTGCCCATGCACTCGCTTCCCAGAAAACATCCCTTTCACCCCGATGGACGCCGGACCTCCTGGGATTTCTGCCCTACCGACGCAGTGAATAGCCCGAGTTCTAGCGGAATGCTCCCTTACTACGGAGACTGCTCGTTTTGAACTTGCGAAACGCAAGCTTACGTTCCCTCCGTCTCCGACCTCGACGCTACCCATTCCGTCCTGGGGTCCTCGGCTTCGAATCCCCTCAGCGCAATTAAAATGATTCTCTGTTTAATCCTTTCCCTAAGAGCTTCAACATTTTGGAGAGCATTGTTTACGAGATTTTCTCCCTCTTAAACAATTTTGACTTTTAACGTCATTTTTTAGGACGACTTTTCCTTCGCTTTTTTTTTCGAATAAAACGAACTAAGTCCTTTACAGAGTTACTTTTACTTTCAATATTTACAGCTTTGTCAACAAATAAATTCGTTCCTAACTTGATTAGCTCAAAATTTTCCCCTACTCGACCAATACTCCCTATTTCGGAAATGTTCAACTCTGTTTCAATAACGATTTCTCCTGACTGAGTATTGTTAATTAGTGACATCATCAATTTCAATAATGTCCAACCCTGCTTTTCGTAACTGATCGTGGTTAATTTCATTTACATTAATAATTTCGGGAATGTCCGGTTCAGCTTAGGTTACGTTAAGATTTTCTTTTTCTGCCTGATGGGCCTGGGTTCGCACTTGGTCGAGTTAATGTTCAATCTTTTTGACTTGTTCTTTTTCGAAAACCTCAACTCCTTCTCAAACTGTTTCGATCTGTTTTTCAACGAAGTCCATCTTCCTTTGAATTTTCTCATCTTGGGTTCCTGAATATTTTTTTTGTAATTCTGAATTACGAGTCATGGCTTCCAAAATTTCCGTTCTAACCTCACTAGCGAGTTTTTCATTCAATTTTTCTGCAAAAACCCTGACTTCTGAAATTTCGGCTCTAACCTGTTCGTGCTTTTTCTCTAATTACTCGTTTACTTTTTCTACCTTTGAGTCAGTTTTGAGTTCCAATTCGTCTACTCTTGCCTAATGTTTGTTAAATTTTGTTTCAAAATTAACCTCTTTCATTTTGGTTTTGAACTCTTCAAATCTACTTTCCATCTTTTCATATTTATTTTCCCAATTTAATTGAGATTTTTCAAGCTTATTTTCCATTTTTTAAAATTTATTGTTAAAATCATTTCTGAGAGCCTCCACATTTAATTTTGTTTCTTCAAATTTTTCATCTGCATCTAAATTAGATTTTTCAAATTAACATCTAACTTAGAATCTGAATCGATTTTACATTGTTGTATGAATGCCCTAATTTTTTAAAATTCTGTTTGTTCCCTCTGCTTTACCTGAACGCCCTGTTCTACTTTATTTTCCGGGTTTTCTGTCGGTTTTTCCCTGTTGCTCTCATCACTAGACCCTTCGCCTGACTGCTCCTCCGCTTTCCCCGCGCTACCTTCGCCTTCCTCCTCGGAACTGCTTGCAAACGCGTCTTTCCCGCTGTCAATAAATCCGCTCTCCTCGACTTGAGGTATTTTATCAGCCTCCTCCATCTCCCACACTGACTTTGATTGATCTGTCATCTTGGTAGTTGTTACTTAATTACTAACACAAATGACACTAATTAATGAGTTAATTTGTCACAGCGTTATGGTTTCCCCTTATCGCTTTTTAACAGAGCTAGCCCTGGGTTAAATTATAATTGTTACTAAGTCAAACAAGCGATCAAGTCCCGCGTTCGGGCGCCAATTGTGGCAGAATGGAAATTTAGTTTATAATAATAATAATATGAATTGACCTAAGTTCATTTGAAAATTAATGCGACTCGACTAGCTCATTCTCAGGGGTATACGCGTAATTGGGTTCGTATTGTTTATCTATGGGAAAGAACCATACTGGAGTTCCACATACAGGAAAGCGCTTCAAGACAAATTCACTCATTAACTTTAATGAACATAAATCACATACAATAAAAAGACCCTCATGCTATCCCCCAAAAGAAAACACTCATAACTTCTTGCCAACATAAACATGAAACACAGATATTACCGCCGAATTCGGCTTCTCTACAACAAATATGAATTTTAAACAAATTTGACTTCTTGAACAAACATTAAAATAATTTCTCTTTCAACAAATAAAATAAACACTTAATTGACAATAATTCTCGCTTCTTGAAAATGCTATTACATTTATGATGAATTTAAAAGATATAATTAGGCGGTGTTCTTTCTTGATAATTGGCCCCTCTTCACGAGTCATATATTCCGAAGTTCTGGGCCCCTCTTAACAATAAGATCCGCACTCGTCTTCTCGCAATAGCGCATGACGATATGTGTTGGATGCCACCAACAATCGTGAAAATACCTCATCCAGATGACCAATCAAGCACTGCAGTGGTGAGTGGTGAGTGGAGGGTGGTTTGACCCCACGGGAAGCCGGCCTTGCTCCGTTCTCAGAGCGACTCGTGGTTGGTGACGTCACTAACGAAGGCTCGACCGGTGGTGACTTCCTCCCTCAAGCTACGCGGCCTTGGTGACCTCAGGCGTAGCGCGGACCCGAACAATCATTGTTTGGCTTCAATTGCTGGCCTCGGTTTCTCGGAAGAGCCCACCGAGTGAATATGTTACGTCACGTCTCGGATTTAGAATCTGCCACCGAAAATGCTAGCCAAAAACTAAAGACTTAGCTCCGGAAAATAGCAAATTCAGAAATCTCATCTGATATTATAAACTAATCAGATAACTTTGAAAATAAAACTGAGTAGTGGCTCTGCTCACGAAAACTCTACAAGTAATGTTCGGTGCTCACGAAACAAGTCTCGTTTGAGAAAAAATCTCTAGTGCCTCGAAACATCTCGAAGTAGTGAGCTGTGCGAAAAATCTCTCAAGTCTTCCATTCATTTTCCATTCCTTAAGTGGGTTTTCTCCCTCCCTACATTTCTTCTTCCACTTCCAAAGTCCTCAAATTTTGAATTTCACGTGATCGCTGCCTCCAATAACATAACTATTCCCCCTCCCGTGCCTCAGTTTCGATTGGAGATTTTGAGTATATTTCGTTACACGATCCGCCAATCCTTGGGTGTATATTCGAACGATCTTCAACCGCTGTTTGGAAACGGTTTTTTAAACAAGACGCATCTTGCTCATTTCGTGCTGGCGCGTCCCTTTAAATTCCCCTAGTTGTACGACCTTTCGGGTCTTCTACCCACACCCCCGCTTGTCTGCGATTTCTATACACTAATAAAACCTTTTTTCGACAGGTCCTAGCTTGTTGTGGCGTGGGTTACTGCACCCTTACCAGATGTGGGTGTCTCTTTTGTCGGCGAATTGTGCGTTATTTTTCACCCCCCCCCCCTCNTAAATTTTGTGGAGTGAGGAGGCCCTCCTCCCCTGCTCCGTCGCTCGTTCTCCGTATCTGAAATGCCCGAACAAGACTGATTCCTATTGTTTAATTACTCAATTTATCAAATCTTACAATAGTAAAATAGGTTTTTTCACGGCTATCTTCACTAAATTAAGAATTCACTTTGGAGAATTCCTGAAGAATGTTATTTCATCAAATGCAATAGCCACCAGATAATAATTTAATTTTTCAGAAACGTGAGGAAGGTTGGTGGGTGGTGATTGGAGATCCAAAAACCAATTCTCTTCTATCAATTAAGAGACTGACTTTGCAGCAAAAGGCGAAAGTGAAGTTGGACTTTGTTGCACCAAGCCCAGGTAATTTATGATACAGATTTGTTTATATTATATCTTAAGATAATGTAGTATGTATTTTATTTTGAAACAAATTTCTTTCCCAGGTCTTCATACATATACATTGTACTTCATGAGTGATGCCTACTTAGGGTGTGATCAAGAATATAAATTTTCTATTCATATTGGTGATTTTGAGTCTGGAGGAAGTGATAGTGACTCGGGAAGTGATTAAATATCAAATGCATTTATTATTTAAGTTATCTCTTATGTACATATTTCCATGTGACACTGTCATTCCATCACATATGTCTTGATTATGTTAGATTTTAATTAAGTGTTCGTTGTATTTTGAATTAGTTATTGAAAATAAATCCATTATTTGTACATATACATCATGTTTATGCTTTCCCATGTATGTCTTATTGATCAATTATTGAATCATGAAAAAATTTGATTGCGAGCTTTTGGCAGTATTACAGTGTTACAAACAATGTTTTAGTGTTCAGGTGTATGGGACAAAACTATGTAAGGTAAAATATTTATTGAATGATATCTGCAACATCTTCTCTCATCAACTCCTGCCAATGATATCATGGCTTAGCTTGTCTTTCTGGTTTCTCAACTCTAGCAATTCATTTTTGAGAGAGCTCAAACCTAAAGAAATAGTAGAATTGCAGAAGAAAATTTTTGAGGCTGTTTTATTAACAATGTGTTACAGAAACAGGGAAGAGGCTATTTAGGAGTAAAGCACACCTCATTTGCTTATACATAAACATTTCACTACTCACAGTTCATAGACTTAATGAATTAAGAAAACATGTACACTTCGTAATACAATTGGAATTTTTTGTTGTTTATTTTCCATCATCAAGGGGAAGGGACACTTCACTTCCATCTAATGAAATGCTATTGGAAAACCTGAAGTTCAACATGATGCAAATGGGGTTAATAATTGAGAGGTTGACCTGAAATAAAATAAAATACATCCACCTGATGAAATTTGAAATTCCAACCCAGAATAATTTAGACCAAGTGCCTCTAGGTCATCTCCTGGATGCTTTTTCAGTATACTTTGGCTGATGATTGATTTCAAACATGTACCATGAGGTGTCATTTGAGATGAAATAAAAATACATCTGCTAAAACCACTACGCCTAGAGAAAGTCAGAAAATATTGCGGGGTATAATGTTGAATTACTTTCGTAACTGCAAGCTTTTGCACATCAGATAGTGTACTTTAATTATACAGCAGATATGCATGAGAACTGTACATTTCTGCTTGTAATTTTCAACTACGATTTTCGGTAAATCGTTAAGTCATAATGGAATTGTGGCTCCCATACATCCATAAATTATGTAACTCAAATCTACTAGTTTCTAACACCTCCCCACAACAATGACTTGTAACGATATCTCTTATCACCACCTTCCCTTCAAAATTACGTAAAACGTCCTATGCTCCCCAACCCCGTAAGAAACATTTTTGTTGCTATCTGGGAAAAAAGGTGGCAATCTTTGATAGACTACGAGAACTTCTACGTTGATAGTGTAGTTTTTCTGCAGTTAATGTGACCGGCACCGGTATCATTGTTTTGTGTATTTATAGACCTCCTCAATCAGATCTTGACATATTTTTTCGGAACTTCGAAATTATTTTAAAACATATTACACGTAAATCTACTAAATCTATCGTTTTATGTGGCAATTTCAACATCGCTTTCCTCAGTACCTCCGACTCGGCACATTCACCAATTAATCGATTCAAGAATCTTATCGACTCCTTCAACCTTATTACTACGATAAACGACCCCACTCGCCTCTCCGGCTCATCTCAAACATTGCTAGATCAAATTATAGTCAACAATGGAATATCGCATTTCTCTGAAGTGTTAATAATAATAATATTATGAAGTGTTTATCGCCGGATACAGCGATCACCTTGCTCAAGTATTGACTATTAATGATAAACTAAAACCACTTAAAATCCTTTACAAGTTTTCAAGAGAGTTAAATGACACAAATCAATCCATATTTATAAATTATTGGCGTGAAGAAACATGGAAAGATGTTTACAATTCCCAAAACACCGACGACAAATTCAATGTATTTATTTCAATATTCCTAAAACATTACAACTCTAGCTTTCACATAAAACGCAAGTTAATTAACACAAAGAAATACAATAGATGGATCACCAAGGGATAAGAATTTCTTCAAAAAACAAACGCCGTTTATATTATCTTTCAAAACTATAATCAACCACCCGAACTCCTTGATTATTTTCGTAAGTATAAGACTATTCTTCGAAAAGTAGTCTATGCAGTCAAAGTTATGGAAAACGACAGGCAGGTACTAAAATCGAACAAACGGACGAAAGCCATGTGGAATATTGTTAAAAATTACACGTCACCTGAAAATCGCGAAGAAAATATTTCTCTACTAAACGATGACAAAGTCGTATCAGATCCTCAGGACATCGCAAATTTGTTTAATTCTTACTTCTCAGAAGTAGGTAAAATAACGAACTCAATATATCCAAATCAATGTCCTCCAATTATATCCACCCACATACCCAATTCTATGTNTAGTGAAGTTATGAGAATCATCAGTTCATTAAAAAAACATTTTCAACAGGCATATATGATATACACGAGTTTATTGTCAAATTTTCATCCCACGTTATATTAAATCCACTCATAAATATTTTTAGTAGTCCTTTATCGGAAGGGGTGTTTCCTAACATATTTAAGAGATCTAAAGTGAAACCTTTACTCAAGAAAGAAAACAAACACAATGTTGGAAATTATCTACCAATACCTCTATCACCCACTTTCTCAAAAACTCTAGAAAAATTGTTCTATAAACTTCTAGATTTTTTATCAAAAAATAACATTCTCTCCGACGATCAACACGGTTTTCGGAAATCTCTTTCCAATACAAGCGTCATATTTTCTTTCTTAAACGATGTTATTACATCTCTTGATCGTGAAGAAAATCCTCAGTATGTTTTTCTTGATTTATCCAAAGCATTCGATGTCATCGATCAAAAAATTTTCCTTTCAAAATTGCATTCTTAAGGCATTCATGGACTTGCGCATCAATGGCTAACATATTTAAAAGATAATAATAATAATAATAAATTTATTGTCAAAAAACAGTACAAACTGCGTATGACCACGTGGAGGGAAAAAAAACTAATTTACTCTCCGGAAGCAAGCAAGGGACCATCCCATCAATTCCGATCAAGGGCCCTAAGGCAGAGGCGGATTCAAAAAATTCAGCAAAAATTCCTAGATAAGATAAAAAGTTAGCTGCGAGTTATAATACTAATAGAATGTCAATATGTTTGTAATTTTAAGCAAAAAATTACATGTAAGTTATTATCGAACTATAGATTATTCTGAGTATAGTGCTTAAAAATTGAAATAACACTAAATTCACGATTTATTGTTACAATAGACCCGCCCCTAGACAAAGCCTAGAGAACCTGTATGATAAATCCGCCTCTACCCGAAGGAAAACCGGAGAAAAACCCGGGCCAGGATGGGGCTACAGAATTTATGTACACAAACGTGCCAATGTTGAGTACACATAAAACTAAATTAATATGAGCCATAAGACAACACAATCATGCAAGAAAATAGTTTTTGAAATTGTTATAAGTTGTTTAAAAAGTACTACAGCAATGGCGTGATAAAGCACAAGACGAATTTAACTTTTGTTAAAATCAATAAATTCTTTTACAGTGTAGAAGCACTGGTGCAGGAGGTAGTTTTTAACCGCGGATTTGAAGATATTCAATTTCATAATATCTTTTATATTCTTGGGCAGGGAATTATATAGAACGATTCCCGAATGGTATGGTCCCTTTTGGCAAAGAGTGGTTGACACTCTAGGGCGATGAATATTACTACTATTGCGTGTATAGTGTTCGTGAACGAGACTGTTTCGTATAATATATAGATATAAGGTCGAGATATCATATACTAAAAATAAAGTACTTCAGCGTTGTCTTTCAGAAACAAAGCCACTTATTGCTGATGACACTAATTTACTATGTGAACACGCCAACGCTTGAAAAGTTTTGTCTAACCTTTCGGCTTGGTTCAATGTAAATCGTTTCACTGACAAAACAGTGTCTATGTCATTTCACAATAGTATCACAAAATCTTTACCCCTGGTTTTTCTTTCTGTAAAAGGAACACAATTAAAAACAGTTACGAATACAAAATTCTTGGGTCTTCATATTCCAGACAATCTCAAATGGAATTGTCATGTTGACAATCTTAATTCCAAATTATGTAAATTGTGTTACGCATTCCGAATCTTAGTTAACGTAGTTAGTCCACGTATTTCCCGTTGCGTTTACTCCCATTTACGTTACCGCGTTATCTTCTGGGGCAATTCAGGTCAGAGCATTCAAACTTTCAGAATTCAGAAGAGGATAGTTCGGATAATTTGTAAATCTCACCCCGGAATCTCTTGTAAACCTTTATTGAAGGAATTAAATATTTTAACACTTCCCTGCATTTATATTTATGAAACTGTCGTGTTTGTTAAGACCGAATTACTGAAGCACCACCCTTATTTCATACAAAACAGTTTTTTTCACGAACACAATACTCGCAACAGAAATAATATCCATTGTCCTAGAGTGTCAACCACTCTTTGCCAAAAAGGACCGTATCACTCGGGAATCGTTCTACATAATTCCCTCCCCCGAAAATATAAAGGATATTATGAAATTGAATCTCTTTAAATCCGCGATTAAAAGCTACCTAGTGCACCAGTGTTTCTACAAAGTAAAATAATTTATTGATATTAATAAGAGCTATATCCGTCGTGTGCTTTATCACGCCATAGCTGTTGTACTTTTAAAATAACTTATAACAATTTCAAAAACTACTTTCTTGTATGATTGTGTTGTCTTATGACTCATATTAATTTAGTTTTATGTGTACTCAACTTTGACACGGTTGTGTACATTAATTCTGTAGCCCCATCCTGGCCCGAGTTTTTCTCCGGTTTTCCTTCGGGTAGAGGCGGATTTCTTATACAGGTTCTCTAGGCTTTTGTCTAGGGGTGCGTTTAATGAAACAAGAAATCGTGAATTTGGTGTTGTTTCAATTCTTATGATTTATAAACACTCAGAATAATCTATAGTTCGATAATAATTCGTACATGTAAAATATTTTATATGTGTTAAATTACAAACATGTTGATATTCTATTAGTATTGTAACACGTAGTTAACTTTTTATCTTATCTAGAAATTTTTGCTGAAATATTTCAATCCGCCTCTGCCTTAGTGCCCTTGATCGGAATTGGTGGGATGGTACCTTGCTTATTTCCGGAGAGTAAGTTAGATTATTGTCATCCACGTGGTCATATGCAGTTTGTACTGCTTTTTTGACAATAAATTTATAGATCATTTTAAAAAATCTTTGATAGACTAACTTCATTTTTATTTTCTAATTGCTATGTCCTCTCACTGAACGGTTGAGTTGAAAAACATTTAGCACTATAAATTTTAGAGTTACGCAAACCAAGGGTAACTCCCCATGTAACCCACCGAAGCGCTGGGTAATGATTTCAACAACCCCCTTCCCCTCTCTCCTATAAGATGCGTTAATGGGCATTTACTTAACACCGTTTCGCGACTCCGTAAGTGGAACACGCCAAGGCTATTCATCTCCATTTTATTCCGTGAACTCTTATCGTTTATGACGAATAATCACGAGTGTACGGCGTCGTGAACATTGTTGACTAACCCGTACGTAATAGAGGACTCTCAAGCCAGACCCTCAATCGATGGTCTCGCATGTGGTGAATAGCTTAAGCTCCTCGGTCTCGTCCTAAGCTCTTACCGTGGCCACCTTGGCAACCGTACCCTTTTGTTTGATCGGTGCCGCGAGAGAGAACCCGAAGTGGACGCAGCTTAGATTTGAGGGTTCGTAATTTCTTTCCGAGTTCACATTTACTTTCCATTTTCGGCATAAATATCAGCTCAGCTCGAAAACTATAATTTAATCTGCATTGGATTTCTATTTCCTTTTAGTATCAACAATACTTTCTTATTTGTCTCTCTTGCCTTAAGGATCATTCTGGTTTATTTTATTATTCTGAATGATAATACATTTCACAAATATTTTATATTACAGCATTTATTTTTCAAAGTTCTTATTTCAATTTTTTAAATTTGTTAATAGCTATATGTAATATTTTTATTGCAGATTCTTAGTTCTTTTTGTTTGCAATGACATCACCTTTAGTTTTGAGAGGATTTTTATCCACCCAAACACCTGATTGGAAAACATCAAGTGGCGTTGCTCTTCCTTTTGTTGATAGGAGAGTAGAGCAGTCAGCACCTACACCCGTTGTTGTGAAAAATTCCCAAAGAGCTGGGGTAATTGATTGATATAGTAATTCAATTGGTTTATTTTTGTTTCTTAAAACCAATTTTGAAACAATACAAAAGAGCATTCTACTTAATTTAGGTTTTTATTGATATTTGTGTTGTTCCTTTTATGGATATTTTGCATTATCTTATACTTTAAACTTTGTGGGTTTTAGTTACAACAGTCACTTAAATCTGATTGATCTGTATTTGTCAAGTAAACATATTTTTTAGTATTTCCCCTTCGTATATTTTCCTGAATGCTGGAAAGTTGGCAATGAATCAGAAAGCCTTATGAGAGATGAAGAACTCAAAACTACCACAGCATCAACTTATGTTCCAAAATATACTTATACCAAAGATGAAATACTTCGAGGTGCTCCATCGTGTGAAAGAGTCAATTATGCTGTGAATTATTTGCACCAGGTAAAGGAAAAACATTTTTAGATAAATACTGAAACAAAATATATTTTTTTAAATATATTCATTTAATATTTCTGTGTCATCGTAATTTGTAAACTTGCAGCCGGCAAAGGGTTTTCCACTAAGTCCACCAAAAATTCCTTCTTCCCAATATCAACAAGAATATACTGAAAAAACGGTAGATGCACCAAAATTACCTGTTACTAGATGTTCTGAAGGGACTTCCACTTATCATGTGGTGAGTATATTTCATCATAACCATTCAAAACACACGTTTATTTTGAAACAAGCGTATGTTTTCTATTAATCTGAAGCATGAAATATTTTCATATAGATAGGGTCTTGGGAGATTTTGAATTTGTGACTCCTTAACCTCCCTCCCTCTTCTTCCAACTTCTCCCCCAAAGTAGCAAATTAATGTACAAAAATATTTCAATACTTTTTCGATCAAACATTTTTAACTGTCCTTTTATTCTTCATAATGAATAAATCAGGGAATATTTCAATTATGCTCGGTTTTCTATCTCAAAGACAAATCTATTGATTATGAAACTTGAAAAATATTGAATCATAATTTAGGGTTATGAGACACTGAATCATATTGTATAATTATTGTTTCTCAGTGAGATATTAAGTGGGGGGGGGAGTGAGAAGAAGAATAAACCATATAAAATACAATATCTTCATTGTGTCGAAGTTATTAAAGCTCAATGAAGTGGTGGGAAGACTGAGAAGAATCAGTCCATTAATATTTTTAATTTCTTTTGGAAGTAATCATGGAGAAAAGTTCCTGAGTGTTTTAATTAATATGCTTTGAGAGTTGCATCCAGTCAAATACCACCATTCATAGATTTGAGAAACACAACAGAAAGAAATGATTCAAGTCTGGTTAATTATAATGTTTATTTGAGACACTAATTTAATTTATGGTTCATATTTTTAAAATATATATTTGTATCCACAAGTGCCCAGTAAATTATGAGCACCTTTAACAGATTCTGTTAGCAGACATTTTTCTGCATCATATTAAAATATGATATAACCAAGAGTGTAGGAGTAAGGAGCTCCTAACCACAGTACTTGAATATCCTTGAATCATTTCAGAGACGATTAGAGGCTGCCGGAGAACCTAGATTAAATATTGCAGAAGCAGGAAATCTTGCACAACTCGATATATATGCTGCAACTTCTCTACTTGCTCATCGTCCTTTTGCTAGTTATGAAATGAAAAGTATTTTATACGAAAAACCAGTTGGAAGCTTCCGTGATACATATGAAGTGCCAAAGGTAATTTTCTTTCCACAATCCATATTACAGTCAACAGAAACAATCAAAGAAATTTATATTTGTTAGCGTGGAGTAAGTACAAAAGTAAGTAATTATTTTGAATAATTGTGAATTTTAATTTGGTTAAATGTAAGAAGTAAGTGTTGTAAAGTTATAGGTTATTATAAATTAATGGAATGATTTTTAAGAAATGAAGTTGAAGGACATGAATCAATATATCGTAAAGGTAAAAACCATGTGTAATATTTAAAACACTCCCAATCATTGTTTGATAGCTTATTTGTTAAGATTTGTGTTCCACAAGTATAATTTATTATTTTTAAAATCTTTCAAGTCTCTTAGTGATAGAAAGATACTTCCTGATATTCCAATACGTCGAAATCCTGTTTATGATGAACTTGTATTCCGAAGTAAAGCATCAACTCGTGTGTTGCCCAGGAAAACCTTTGCTGTACCTCACAGGTAAATTTTTCAATGTAGAAGTTTGGAAAAATAATTTTCATAAATAATTCAGTTTGTGCTGTCAGTTTTTGTTTGTAAAATGGAATAAATTGAGAATGATTTGTAAGAAGTGTCATTTTGCTGATTTAATGAATATATTGATTAGAAGGATGTTCATCTTTTTTAATAGAGTTGTTTAATACATTTAACAATCTTTTTATGTAATATTCAAGATATCTTTTTTATGTATTCATAAAAACATGTTTCAATTCTTTGTTTTGGGTCTATTGTTAATTATCCTTATAAAGTTTGCTAAATAACTTTAAATGGACAAAAATAATACAAACCCATTTTTCTTATGTTACACAAATGTTACATAAATAGGAATTGGAAAAACTTAACTAGATTTTGAAGCAAATTCTAAGTATGATTTAATCCTCTTAAATCTTGGAGAAAAAGAAAACAAGAAAGGAATTATGTAAAAAATGTAATAATGTAATTCCTATGGAAATTTTTTACTAATTGAACATGTAACATTATTTCATATTTTTTCTTTTTCAGGGGACTTCTGACAGAGACTCAAGAGCAATACCAATTACCTTAATTTATGCCTAAGTAATGACTATTTTGCAATCAAGATTGCATCCCTTCTTATGTCAACCTCTTTGAGCTTTGTCAATCAAATCAGAAATAATTTAAATATTTTTCTGCATCATTTTATGTTTTCATTTAAAGAGTGTTATGATCTAAACACATTTATATATAACTACAATTTAGTTTCGCACCCAAAGGATGGGATTCAAATCCTATCAAAATTATTTTGGTAATATTTTAAAATAAATCAAATCAAATTTACCTTAAAAGTTTTTATAATACAATTTAGTATTAATAGACATTTGTAATTCATTTTTAATTATATTAAATAAATTTAATTATAATGAAGCTGTTTTCAGAGTTTTTCAAATGCCTTTAAAGCAATTGGGATATGTTAGGCATTGCGTGTCAGCATATGTTAAATAAAGTTAAAACTGACCAATTCAATCACACAAATTTATTTAAGTGAATGTCGATTTTATAATAACTGTTATACAATGCCCAATACTTGCACAATAAAAATCAGTTGCATAGCATTTCTATATCATTAAACTGTTTACGATGTGATCAGTGCTCACTCGGTTTTAATGCTTGTTACTTTTAGTTCTCATAATGATGATGTGAAGTGGTATTAAAATTATGTGTTCTGATTTGTGTAACAAATTTTGTGCGTTGTACAATAGTTTATTAAACTGACATTCACTAGAAGAATTTTGAGTTGGTCATTTTAATTTTCATTTGTGTATGTAATGGATACAATATCTGGAGTATTTCTTTTGAGAAATGAGATATTTTCTTTTCCAATATAGCTCTTGCAATATCATCATTATGAGTGATCTTATTACTCCAGTTGATGGATATATTTGGTGCACTTCACCTGTTCCAAGGTGTTTGCATTGGGTAATGTATTTGGGAAATGAAAATATGAAGGAAACATGCAATTTCTTGTGAATGCTACATAAGCTATGCATTCCAGATTTTATTACTATTGTGAATCCTAAGTTTACTTCTGTATTTATTGTGTGTATGTTTTTCCGCTTTACTTTACATGTTTGGGCTCACAAAGAGAATCCAAACTTTCAGAATACAAAAGTGAATACTTAGTATAAAATATGAAATCATCCCTGAAATTCATGTTAACCTTTTTTTACGGAATTAAATATCTTAACACTTCTGTGTTATTCCATTATATTTTTGAAGCGGCAGAGAATTTTAGATTAAAGCACTGAAGTGACCCTTGTTTTTAACTCTCTTTCTTAATATCACAATAATAAAAAAAATGACTCGTTTTCACTATCCTAGCATTTCTATCAACCTTTGTCAAAAAAAGCAACAACAAAAAACTATGTCATTCACTAATCATTCTCTATAATCTCTTTCTTAAAAAATTACTACTAGATTTGATGTTGATGAGCCATAAAGAAACACACACACACACACACAAAAACTACTAGATTGAATATCTTCAGATTAATAGTTAAATGAATCTTAGCTGTGTAAAGCAATGAAGTTGTGCATCATTATTTCTTTTATTTGAACTTGTTACTTTAATAAAACGATTTTTTATTTGTATTAATTTCTATCATTTCAGGAAATATTTTTATATTCAGGTCAATAACTAGAATGTGAATTGGTATTTTTTTTATACTTTTGGTATATTTCATCACACCATAAAATATATCCTTTTAATGATAATTGATTAAAATTGGCAGTATGTGTTCTTGCATTATCATTTGACCAGCAGTGGAGAACCTGCAGCTTTAAGTCTGGATGCCGCCTTTTGAAGCAAAATGAAGTAAAAGTATGGAGCTTTTAAATTATATTTCATATTGTTATATATGTGACATTGAATTACATATGTCAATTAATTGAGGCAATATGACAATTCTGCTTAGGATTACAGCAAAAAACATTAATTTTTTAAATTCTATAGTAAATTTGTTTTTTTATTTTAGAATGTGGCTTTCTTGGTCACATATTAGTAATCTTGGCCAATATACTAGCTCTCAGCAGTTATCATTACAAGGATAATTTCTTGATATAAACCAGTAGTAATTATTTTTATGTATGCTCATTATGATTACTTGTAATTTACAATTGTAATATTTCTGTTTGCACACAATTTGAGCAAGTAATGTTCATTATCTCTGTCACCCAGTTTTTTCTCTGGTTTTCTTGTGGTTACTTTGATTGAGCTTGATGGAATTTTCCCTTCCTCAGTTTTGGAGAGTAAATAAGCTCCACACTTTCTTTCTAAGTGTTAAATTACTTTTTGGCAATACATAACGTATCGTTTATTTATTTAAATATGTGTAATACAAATCACGATGTTGATAATTCTGCTGTGTATATAAGGAAAAAGTATCAACCATTGTTAAAGAGGAAGGCGCTATTCAAGTAGTTTCCCATATATTTTCATGAAAGGCGCGTTGAGCTCTGATTGGTTGACGCTACGAAAGGAACTGAATGAAATCACAAGAGTCTAGTTTCTTTTGAGACATGGTGGTGTGATGACAACAAATGACAACTTGCATTCATCGTCATAACTGTAAATGTTTGAGTTACGAGTACTTTATTGTAATGTGTGTGTATTGTTCCGCGAACAGTGATAACCGTGTTATATTATAACGACAGTGCTTAATGGTCCAACACTACGTGCTGACGGAAAAAAATGTTTGCATAGAGTAATCCATGTAAGTACTATTTTCGTAATCCTAGCAGCATGTGCACGTGGTTCCGAAAGACGTATCTTTTGTTGCCTAAATTACATTTTGTTAATCGGTGCTTCCTATATTTTCAATGTTCTATTTGACTTCGATTGTACTTAATTTTTGATTGAAAGTGCGTTGTGTAGTAAACAAAACACGTCGTAAAGACCTTGCTGAGGAGTAGTCCTAATCCATAAATGTTTCTAGTTATTGATATCTTTCGGCCTAAGTGTACTTTCGTATCACAGTTTCACTCTGGATTGTCATTATGACATTTGCGTAAACCAGCTATTCTCAAAGAGTTTGTTGCGATGCCCTAGGCATTGCCAGGGGCTCCATGCATTAATTTTCTTTCTCTCACAATAAACCCCATTTATACAGACTTATGTTTATCCATTCATTTATTTTTATTACATGATAATAGATTAACTATTGTGTGGGAAATAATCTAGGTCTAGAGCGAGGTCTGTAACCGGGTCTAAAAGTTTGGTATCTCTGGCGTAAACTATTGGAGACACTTCGTTTTAACAAGTAGTCACTCTTGGTTTTTCCTTGAAGTGGACAGATGTTTACAAGGCTCTTTCTTCGCTTTTTACATTTAGTTAAAAGATAATCTTGCCTAATAAGGCAGCCGATTTTATTTACAAAACCTATTTTTACTGTAAAGCCCTTAGTAAAAAATTTTATTTAATTTTTCTTCAAACTTCAAAGGATTAATTGACGAATAAATTGTTGTTAAACTTAAAAAGATAAGGTTATTCGTCCCGCGGAAAAATTAAATATGTGCATAAATTTTGTTACGTAAATTATGGTGCAAATACTATAAATAATATTCAAGAAGCAAAGATTTTGTGTATAAATCTAAGGAAAATTTCTACAATGAATCTCTGACTCTTATCAATTTCTTTCTCAATTGAAGAAATAGCAGGAATCAGACCATGGAAAGTTCGAGGAGTACGCGTTGCACATTCCACATAAAAGTAGACTCTCCCTCCAATCATCGGCTGATCCATGGATGGGCGCAGGGGGCACGTACCCCCTCCCAAAAAAGAGGTAAAAACAGTAATAATAAAAGTATTTTTTTTACTTCGATAAAATTCAATATGCCTATTGAAAGCAACAAGATGAATAAATAAAATCTGCCTGAAAAGATGAGTTCGTAGGACATAGATTTCCACCCCTACATGGAAATATGAGTATGGGGCTGCGATATTTTACTTTTTCTAATATACTCGCACTCCGTCGAGAATCCGTGCCACTTATCTAATAGAAAATTACCGAGATAAAATTTACAGTAAAAGGAACGCACGAAGTAAAATTTTTGCTAAAAACACGAATTATTTCAAAAACGTGTTTATTTTTCAGGATTATTTTTGAAAACTGCAATTTAAGTTGGTTTTTAAATGTAAAAGAATGTTTTAAATTGCGGTTTCAAGAGGAAAACTTGAAAAAAAAATTCTCGTTTTTGGTATGCTTTTTTTTCTTACGTATTAGTTCAAATTTATTTTGTATACTTTAGACTCTCACATGGAAACATTGATCCGATGATTTTGCTATGCATCCTCGACCTACCGTACTGCCCACTTGATGGACTTCACGCAACTAATGGCGCTACTGTGTGGTGGCAAGGTGAACTTCGCGAGAATCTCTTGCTCTGGTCGATCGTAGTTCGTCAGCCTCAAAGGGTCTGCCCATAAAGTATACGAAGATACTTAGGAAACATGTCCCCAGTCCCCCCCCCTCACCTAACGCGAATCAAAAAAATGTATGATACAGGAATTTTGTACAGATTTTGTACAAGCAAACTTCAATTTTGTACAATTTTGTACAAATTTAAAGAATACGATAGCAGTGTTAAATTTTTGAATTTCGTGTTGGGGGAGGGGGGCTTGCGAAATATTTCCCTAGCCCTCCCCCCTTTTCGATAGTTAATAACTAATAACCGCGAATTGTACAAAATTCAAGTTAGCTTGGACAAAATTGTACAAAATCGGTACAAAATTCCTGTATCATACATTTTTTGATTCGCGTTAGGGGGGCTGGGGATATGGACATTTAGGTAACGAGGCGTTACTAAAAACGTACGGTATATCAGGAATGGGATGAATAGAGAAAATAAAGTTGGCATATGCGTTCAATATTTTTGTAATTTAATGCCATGTTTCATTAATTTATTTCCACAATAAAATTACATTATTTTTATAATCTAGGAATTCCATACTAAAATAATTCTGAGACAGAGCGTGCAATTCTTGACATTGTTTGTTTACTTGTCCAGACATTTTTCTGATATTTGACCATTAGCCAAGTGAACAATCTGTGACTCTGTCCTTTGTACCTATTGAGTGACATATCTCGATTTGGGCTTCTGTGAACTTTATTCCCGCCAGAACAACGTCAAATGATCTATCATGACGAGTAAGATGGACGATCGATTCACGGTCGACCTGTGACGTCACGCTATCGATCGATCCAGTGAACCAGAGCTAGCATGCGAGCCCTTCGCCACTACGAAGTAGCCTCCGACGAGCGACCGCTCTAACTCACTTACTATAAACTACTCGACGAGATATCACACCTTCTGATCTGGCGCCAGCGCGCTTCTCCGAAGTGGGCCCCGACATATGGGCCCTCGCTCATTTGCTATCACTCACGGATCATCATCACATCTCATCACCTCCTCATCTACCAGCCACGACGTGGATACTCTGCAAATCTCGAGTTTTATGTCGAGGAGTCGACATAAAACGTGTCATAGTACACTCATCATTCGGTACGCAAGCCGACGACTTTCCCTGCAGCTTCTACAAGGAGACGGCTGGGAGAATTTTTTTTTGCAACCAGCAACAGCACCTCTCATGAGCAACGGTACGCCATGCATCACGAGATAAGCAGTGGGTTGAATCGCCACTTGCCGAGTTGTGAGCACATTTGGCCTCGACTTCAACTGCATCAACGAAAATCATCAAATCGACACCAACCCCATCTAGCCCCCCCCCCCGGGGGCTTACATCTAGTAAATACGTGTTTGGCGAACACGGGGCCCCGAGCTGAATCTGGCATTGCTTCCACTTACTTGTGCCCCGTTCTATATTTACAAAGGATTGCAGGGTTTAGTTGGAACGCTGAAATCAATTAAAAGGTTGCGTAATGGGTCAATGCTGTTGGAAACCAACACCAACAAGCAAGCGTTGGCACTTATAAAATGTAACTTGTTGGGAGAGTTCCCTGTGAAGTGCGAGCTCCATGCTGCGCTTAATCGCAGCAAGGGGGTCGTAAGTTGCAGGGACATTATTGATATGGCAACAGAAGAACTTGTTGTAGAATGGGAGGCTGACCATGTAGTTGAGGTCAGTCAGATCATGAGGAAGGTAAATGGTGTTCTGGAGAAGACCAGTTCCTTCATCGTGACATTTGACTGCCCTAAACTACCAACGGATCTGAAGGCTGGATGGCTGAACCTGCCGGTCCGTCCCTTTATACCAAATCCTCTGCGCTGTTATAAGTGTCAGAGGTTTGGACACACGACAACATCGTGTAAGGGACGTGATACCTGTGGAAAGTGCGGAAAGGAGGCACACGAACCCGGCGTCTCATGCCCAGGGCCTGCAAAGTGCATTAATTGCACAGGCAGCCACCCGGTATGAAGCAGGGAGTGTGTCGCCTTTCTTGAAGAAAAGAAAGTTCAGGAAATTAAAACTACGGAGAAGATCCCGTACGGTGAAGCCCGGAGGAAATACAGGGCTTTACACCCTGTATTTTCTACCAGTTACTCCACCGCAGCCAAGACTTTAAAGCAGATGAAGAACGTATCTGTTCAGGCCGATTTCACTGACGTGTCTACGACAACGTCGTGCACATGTCAGTGCGAATGCGAAAAGAAAAATGAGTCAGCCCTTCCCGAGAAAGTCCATCTACTACAAAAACACCAAGTAGTAATAAACCTACTGCAACAAAACACAGACAAAGACAAAGCCTGGTTCTAGGGCTAAACCCCTGAACCCTGTCCAATTACCAAGCAAAAAATCGCACAGACGTAAAAAGAACGTCTCTGTGCTTTCTTCCTCGGAGTCAGAACGTGTATTGTCCGACGGTGACGCGGAAATACACATTCACGAACCTGACCCCGGAGGTTCGAAACAGTAATGGCTTCCATACTTCAGTGGAACCTTAATGGCTATAGAACTCAACGTGAAGAGTTACAACTCTTAGCGCGTCGTAATCCGATCTGTATTTGCCTCCAAGACACACACTTTTCACCAGATCACTCACCCTCTCTGCGAGGATACAGCAGCTTCAGATATGACGACACCACGGGAGATCGAGCAAGAGGTGGAGTTGCCGTGTTTGTTGGAAACACAATCCTTTGCTCACCTGTTCTACAAACTCAAATTCAGGCTATAGCAGTCACAATTTAAAGAGTAACAGCTATGACCGTGTGTTCAATCTATCTTCCTCCAACACGAGATTTCTCGGAAACTTCCCTCGGGGATTTAATTCACCAGCTCCCTCGACCATTCCTCCTCGGAGATTTCAACGCCCACAGTGTACTGTGGGGCTCGTCGAGCGATTGCCCCAGGGGCCGACTGCTGAATTGTCTCTTTGAGGGAGAAGATTTATGTCTACTGAACACCGGGGAGATGACCCACTTCGCATTTGGCACGGGGTCATGGACTGCTATAGACCTATCAGTTTGCTCTCCTGAAGTTGCTGATATCTTTCAATGGAAGGTAGAAGATGATCTGCATGGTAGCGACCATCATCCTATCTGGTTGTCCTTGCAGGAACGTGCAACTGTTCCCGAATGCAAGCCACGGAAATGGATTCTCAGAAAGGCAAATTGGACACTGTCTGTCTTCAGAGAAACGGGTAGTGTCCAAGAGAGGGTCGACCATCTGACCCAAGTGATTCATCACGCCGCTGAAGAATCCGTTCCGAAAACATCCATTTTTCCGCGAAGACCTCATGTCCCCTGGTGGAATGACGCATGAGCATTACGGAAATTTAAGGCTAGTCCATCTTCGGGAAACCTCGCCGCATATCGGATTGCTAGAGCAAAAGCGCGCAGAACTATCAAAGAATCCAGATCCACCTCCTGGAAAGAGGTTTTAAGCACCATTAAGAGAACAACATCGTCCACTAAAGTATGGGAGTCAATCCGAAAGATATCTGGAAGGTATTCTCGAGTCCCAATATCTGGACTCAATTATCAGGGTCGGGTTCTCACCAACAACAGAGAAATGGCAACAGCAATGGCTGAATATTTTGCTGACCTAACATCTACAGCAAACTGCGATCCTGATTTCGCGAGAAAAAGGGAAACAGCAGAGAGCACATCTTTTGACTTTCGTTCCACCAACTGGGAACCCTACAACTCTTCCTTCTCTATGTGGGAACTTGAGTCAGCTCTAGCGACAGTCCACAACACTGCTCCTGGCCCTGATTCAATTCATTATGAAATGCTGAGACAACTCAGTCTCGAGTCGAAAGAATACCTTCTGGATATCTTTAATCTTTCATGGTCCGAGGGAGTATTCCCTAATTCCTGGAAGGAAGCAACGCTTATCCCTTTATTAAAACCAGGTAAGGACAAAACGAACATTAGTAGTTATCGAAGCATTGCCTTGACGAGTTGTGTTGGTAAAACTCTGGAGAGAATTATCAACCGACGTCTCGTCTGGTATCTTGAACGGCATGACTTGCTGAGTCGATCTCAGTGTGGTTTCAGGAAGTTCCATTCCACCCTGGACAACTTACTTCTCCTGGAATCAGCAATTCAAGACGGTTTCGTCCGAAGATATCGGAATATTCGTTGACATCGAGAAGGCTTACGATAGTACTTGGCGTCATGGCATTTTACAACAACTCTATGCCTGGGGATTTAGAGGACGTCTTCCTCTGATGCTCATGTCCTTTTTGGATCAACGTTCCTTCCGCTATAGAATTGGAAGAGACACCTCGGATCTCCTTCTTCAAGAGAACGGTGTTCCTCAGGGCTCAGTCTTGAGTGTGACCTTATTTGCAGTGGCCATAAACAGCATAACGTCTGCTGTAAAGAATCCTGTTTTACACTCTCTTTTTGTCGATGACTTTGCTATCTTTTGTTCATCACAGAGTGTCACAGGTGCGGAGCGACAAATCCAACTCGTCCTGAATAGATTATACCACTGGTCGAAAACGACAGGTTTTCGTTTCTCTGCTGAGAAAACACGCTGTGTTCTTTTCAGTAGGAGACCAAGCCTTCTGGTAGAACCTCTCCTCACCCTGGGGAACAACGTTCTAAAATTCTACCCATTTGTAAAATTCTTAGGTCTAATTTGTGATCAGAGACTATATTGGATTGGACATCTGACAGACCTAAGAGCAAGAACATTAAAGTCTCTGAATTCATTAAAGTGCCTGAGTAGCAGGGAATGATGCGCTCCCTGCACCAGTTTTATCGAGCATTCATAAGATCTCGGCTCGATTATGGCTTTGTATATAACTCTGCTCGTACAAGCTATTTAAAGAAGTTGGATAGTGTCCACCATGCAGGAATTCGACTAGTAACGGAAGCCTACCGCACTAGTCCCATTCCGAGTTTATATGTCGAGAGTGGCGAACCATCTCTTTACCTCCGGCGGCAAATCCTCATGCAACGACACTTTTGCCACTTGCAAACTTTACCCGACAATCTGGTGCACAATGCGGTTTTTCATCCATCCTCTTCTTCCATCCGTTTCTACAACAACAGACTGAGAGCAACCAGTCGCTCTCAGTCTGTTTTGGATATCGCTCCAAACAAATTTTGGAAACCTTAAATATACGCACACCTAATGTCTTACATCAAGGTTTTAGTAAGTCTCCTCCTTGGGCTTTGCACAAGCCGAAGATTATTTTCGATCTTCTGCATCATGACAAGAAGAACACTCCAGCTCCGATGTTGAGGGTATACTTTCACCTAATCCTCGACAAACACCGGGTCCGTATCCCTGTGTTTACCGACGGGTCGAAGCAAGCTGATGGTGTCGGCTGCTCCGTGATTTTTCCCCATGAGATCTATGGCTACGGTCTAGGCGACTTGTGCAATGTTTACACTGCTGAGTGCTACGCCATATTAAGAGCATTGCGATTAACAAAGTGCTCCGGCGGATCACATTTCCTGATTTGTTCTGATTCGCTGAGTGCCCATCAAGCAATCCAGAACATGTATCCAGCTGATAAGCTGATCCAGAACATCCAGGAAATGCTTCTTTCACTGCAAAGTGATGGAAAGAACATAATGTTTTGCTGGGTTCCCGGACACGTGGGTATCAGAGGAAATGATGAAGCAGACGATTCCGCAAAGACGGCATGCCTCAAGAATCGCGTGGATTTCTCCACGGTTCCAAAACGAGATCTCCTAAATTCCGTCAAGATAAGGATTCTGAGTCAATGGAACAATGAGTGGTTAGCTGTTGAAAGGAATAAGCTCCGACTTATCAAATCCTCTGTTAAGTTAAGGAGCAGTTCTTGTAGGCCAGCCCGGCGCGACGAGGTCTTGCTGACCAGCCTGCGCATAGGACATTGTCCTCTCACTCATAGGTATCTCTTACTACTTGATGATGAACCCGTTTGTGATGAATGTAGTTGTTCTTTGACTGTGCGTCACGTACTAACTGATTGCGGAAAATACTCGTGTTTACGGAGACAAATTGGTTGGCTGCAGATTTACCAACAATTCTTGGAAATGAAATAATGTTAATAAACTATTAAATTTTATGGGTAGATCGGGTCTCCTCCCACAAGTTCTCGGGAGGGTTTAAAAATTTGCGTTCCTTTTTTTTTCTTTACTGTCTTCATTTTTTTCTTTTCTGTTATTAGAAAATATAATATTTAGAAATTGTTTTCCTTTTTTTTTGGTGATATAATGCATTGGTATTCTGTTTTCTTTTCTTTCATCTTTGTATTTATATATTTGTTGAATTCAGGAAGGTTTTTTAGTGGGTATAGTCGAGATATTCGGCGAGTCCCACACACGGGGAAGAGTCACTACGGCTCTTCTCTATGGTGCGAAACTGCATTTTTTCCTACTTGCATGGGCTCTAATGACCTCGATGTTGACGAGCCCTAAAGCCCAATTTAAAAAAAAACCCATCCAGGCGGACGCTTTCAAGAAACCGATCATCTCGCCTCATCTACATTTCCAGTGGTATTTTGTATCGCCTCATTTTTCATTGTTCGTTGCAGATTTCATGTCATTAAACTGTTATGTTGGCATGTTCAGTGTTCAACCACACCTCATCTACCTTCCTCATTTTCGGTAATTTGCCTGTACATTTATGGTCCTTCGAACCCCATCACCTCGTCCTACATGCACAAGGAATTTCAACTCAAATTTCTGTACACTTGTCGTCGGTCGTCGAATTCGAACACAATTGTACGACGCGTTTTATGAGATGTTTAGTACGAGTATTATATTATTATATCATAAATAATAATGCAATTTTTGTATCGATTTCAGAATTTTTTTATATCTTACGTAAGAAATCACTATCAATTGCAGGTGTCGAACTGGTACTGTATCTTATAAGGGGTATTAGTTTTGTTGAAAAGTCTTTGAACTGGTACACATGCTGCGTAAACATAGCCTCGCAAATATTGTATTTTTTAAAATAAATTACTCATTTTGAAATGAGTGCTGTGCTTTTTCTTTAAGAATGGCTATTAAATTTCAATTATAAACTATATTTGTCTGAAATTTAATTTTAAGTTCAAATAGTTATAAGGTTCCACAAAACTTGGAATGAGGAAGTTTTTATTCTGCGATGGAATTTTCATGTACTAGAGCCCTCAGTATCTTTTGAAAGAAAATCAGTGTCTTGAGTTTGTATGAAGCACGGAGGGAGCATAGGCAGCTCTTGATGCTCCCTACGCTTCTGCTCGGATGGGCGCTTCATTATTTAAGACCACGTGGTGGCGTAATGACTGCGGGGTGCGTCATAGGAGTATCTAACGACTCCCAGAGAGGGAAGGGAACGAGGTTGGGGTCATTAGGAGAAAAAAATAAATATAAATGCTGTCTTACGGAGATGAAGAACTCTTAAAGAGATTTTTGTATTCTGAATCATTTGTACACGGTGCATTGTGTAATAAGCAGTATTACGACTAAATGTTCCTGTGGATTTAAGATATATATTACACTTTCATAACTGTCTGCTCCTAACTTTCTTAACATTTCTTTCGATTTAATAGCNCATTTCGTTCAATTTAATAGCATTTCATTGAGCAACGAGCGGCATTAAATAAAAAATATTTTTAAACGTTTTATAAATGTATTATTTTGATGTACATTTAGATTTTTCTAACAATAAACTATTAAGTCAATATAAGTATATTTATATACGTTTTAAATTGTCAAGTGACCTCATTCTTCAAATAACTATGACATAGATTTACTTGAGACATATGGTATGTAAACTACTCTCGGGCGCGATTGATGACATAACTTTTGATTGTCAACATGTGATGACAACATTCCTCCATCTTCACTTGTAATTGGATTAGAGCCTATGACTTTTTCAGCGTTTGATATAATTGTTACAAGTGTTAATTTATTTTCAATGGATATTTCATAGTTAATGTAGTCTATTAGAGAAGGAGAGTGTTGTTAATGTAGACTAAAGTGGAATTATAAAATGGGGATTGCACAGGGTCCTTACTTACAATATTGTTACAATTGTTGAGGACCTCCTTTCTTAAATACTTGTTTTTTTTCCCATGATCTAAATTTGAACAAAGAAATTGTATTATGTGAAGCAAGATAGTCGATGGTAAGACACTTTCAGTGCATTATAAATCTCTTCGAAATATATTTATCTTACATAAATCAAGTTATTCTACTTTTGCTTTCTTCTTCTCCTGTATTTTTTTGGTATTATTCTGTGAATTCGCGGAGAATGGTGAAATAAGTAAATGATCCTTTCAGCACCTGAAGAAAGAAATACTGGAATAAATTTTTTGAAGGAGATATGGATGAATATTACAACTGAAAAAAAGGAGAGGATCGTAAATTAATGATAACTGACTATATCCCAAAGATTTCACCGTTCACAAACATAAAATGAAAATTCCGAATGTTTGTTGAATATTACAAAGCTTGTGTACGTAAAAATATAAACCCATTTATGATGTAATCTTGTAATAGGATATTTTTCAAGTAGTGGTGGAAAAATAAATAAATTTATTGTCAAAAAACAGTACCAACTGCGTATGACCACGTGGAGGACAACAAACTAATTTTGCTCTCCGGAAATAAACAAGGGACCATCCCATCAATTCCGAACAAGCGCCCTAAGGCAGAGGCGGATTCAAAAATTTCAGCAAAAATTCCTAGATAAGATAAAAAGTTAACTGCGAGTTATAATACTGATAAAATGTCAATATGTTTGTAATTTAACGCAAAAAATTTACATGTACAAATTATTATTGAACTACAGACTATTCTGAGTATGGTGTTTAAAAATCATAAGAATTGAAATAACACTAAATTCACGATTTATTATTACAATAAACATGCCCCTAGACAAAGCCTGGAGAACCTGTATAAGAAATCCGCCTCTACCCGAAGGAAAACCAGAGCAAAACCCGGGCCAGGATGGGAATATATTATTAAATATTTATGAAAAATGAGAAAGTGCGAGTGAAAACGGAAGTTTAGTCTTATGAACATAATATACAGAACATGTTCAGACCTAGAAATTTTCTTTGGACAAATACGCGAGAATTTTTGTGGTCAAGGCCATTTTTCTCTTAATAAGTATGATTTTCAAAGCCTGAGTGATCAGAAGGAACGTCAAACTTAAGCACTGATTTATTTTGAAGATTTTTTATATTTTTACACATTAAAGTGTAGTTTTCCAAATACTGTTTATATGGGAAATTGACTTCACACCATTGTTGTTGTTTAAAACTCTTACACGTCTTTAACGTGTAGGGTTATATATGCACAGAAAAAAATATAGGTTTGCTTAATGAAAGAAATTTGCTGCGTTCAATAACTTACGGTGAGTAATGTTTATTAGAATAAGGGCAATGGTGTTTCCAGCGGTTTCACTAAACAATTTTCTTTATATCAGGAGGAAATGACATCTACTGAAGGTATCGACATTTCAAAATGGTACGCGACTAAAGTGAATTCTTTTTCATTTGTAGTGTGAAAATCTAATCATTATAATGTAATCGAAAAGTAAGATTTATTAAAATATGTCCAAAGATTAGGTACGATTATAATTGTTATTACCAAACACTTTATTATCATCATCACGTCCCTATTATGAGGTCGGATATGAAAGATAATTCATCGGGGCTACTTTTACGTCCATGTAATTTTATTTATTACCCTCCATGTGGTTATACGCAATTGTAACTACTTTTTTTGACAGTAAGTTCATTTTCTTTCTTTGATAAAATACACCAGGATGATGAGTAATATTGAATGGCTGAGAAGTACAATGCGGTGAGAAATCATATAATTTTTCATCCGTTTCTCACTCGCGATTGAAATCCACACCCCTACGCGTAAATTTTTTATACCGCCACTGTCTCCACTTCAATAAAAAACAGCCTCATCAATGAAAATTACTGGACCACCTCTTTAATCCGACATGGTCGTGCGGGATGAGGGATTTGTCCGGACTATGGAGTTTATTTTTTTCTGAAAACGAGGTTTAAAAAGGAATGAACGGGAATTACATTTATCTTAGGTTTGATAATTTACAAAAACTTTAATTGTATAAACCATTTTTAAAGTAACCTGCAGTCAAAAAACAAATATTCTTTTAGCATCCCTATTAGCATCGTAAGTTCGTTTACTTATAACAATGGAGGTAACATCACAAACTGCGGACCCAAGGAATGGTATGAAAATTAATTGATTCATCATAAATAAATTCATTGTCAAAAAAGCTTTTAGTACATATGACCACGTGAAGGACAATAAACTAATTCACTCTCCGAAAGCAAGCAGGGACCACCCATCGATTCCGAAAGGGGTGAATTTAAGATCCCAGTGCCCCAAGGCAAAATTATGACACGGTCACCTAAAATAAAAACATTAAATAGAATTGAAAACGGCTATATTTTTAATACACCGTCATAGCCGATGATACCGGATTATAGAACATCTCACATTATAGAGTGCTAGACAAAAATGATTTTACTGTACTTGCCTCTGCGTAGGTCTCGAGAGAAAGATCCACGACGCCTCCGACGGAGAGCTTTGCACAGCGTTGACTGCGCAGGAGCACGATGCGCAGAGCACTAACATGCGCAGCTTCTGCGCCTACCCACTCTCCACCGTACGCTGACCAGGCCACTGCTTCACTCCTGTCTCTTATACACATCTAGATGTGTATAAGAGACAGCATTTATGATGTAATCTTGTAATANAGCAGTTTACTTTTTGTGGATGTATCATTAACAAGTGGTAAATTTGGCCATTCTTTTAGAATCACAGATCTACAGATTTGCTCAAGCCTCCCTCCTCTCAAAGAAAAAAAATAGATAAAATTTAATTTTCTTGTGTTTTTTGAAACAGTATTTTTGTTACGTCATCCTTTTATTAGATTTGGGTAGTACAATATATATTTCTACAGAACCTTGAATTGCCTTAAAATTGCATTATTTCACACCAAACTTTCTCTATCCCATTATACCCCGGAGATCTTCCCCTCTTCCAATGCAAAAATTCCTGGATCTGCCACTGCGAATCAGCGCGTCTATCTGCGCATCTGTCGTTTCACCAAGTTTATCACTTTTCTCGAACAGTGGACGTACCGAGTCGTTAGTCGTATTTACAGTCTATCGTGGAAAAATATGTTATAAGTGATGGGATGATTTTGCGAACATTCCACCCACATCTTCATGTTATTTTTGAATAAGTTAATTTAACCCCTATGGTGGCTCAGGTGGTAGCGTTCTCGTTCCTCACCAAGTCATCCCGTTGGGGCCAAAAAAAATTGTAGCTTTTCACATGAATGTCCTAGTTCATATAGCTGTGACTACTGAAAAGCGAACCCTCCTTCCTCTATCCACTTCTTTCTGGTATCAATAACTCTATTACGAATCACCTCTACTAACCCCTCCACGTGGGCCAAGTTGTTGGTAACTCAGCTAGGCGGCTCACCTATACTAATACCATTCTACCCTCCTACCTCCTATCGCTCCATGTAGATAAGCTTCAATAGCACGCTACATTTCCTATGTACAAATACTGCAATGAAAAAAAAAAGTTTATTTAACAAATGTGAAATTGGCTAGACTTCGCAGAATTCGGACTTTCCTAACTTCCAAGAAGTGTATCAGAGTTTTATTTCATTTCATATAATGTAAAATTGTATCAAATTTATAGTGTTTCACCTCTTGCTCTACGAATCTTTTTTCAAGCTTGTCGTACAATCTTACGTCGCGTATGAATGTAGATTAGGAATAGCGTTTGCATGTAATATTAATACAGAGAACGAGTAAAGTCTAAATAGTAAACGACACTTCCAAACAACCAACGCTTTCTGCAGATACATCAATGGAGATTGAAGAAAGTATCGCTAAATCGCGAGCGATTATGTGATTCCTCCGCTAGTAAAAGAATTACAATATTACAATAATTATTCATTGCTCTGCTTAACGGTATCAAACAAGACCGGCATCTAAATAAATTGATGCTTTTGTGGAGAAAATTAGTGTTTTCCTCTTGGCAGTATTATTTCAATTTAGTGATTAATCGTGTACCGATTTGCAAAGACATTATTACCGTTATTATAGTGAAAATCTAGTTTTTTTAAACGGGACAATTCAGAATGAGCCGTTTAAAATGTTTGCGGGAGAAGATAATTCGTATAACGGTGCCATGGTGTAACGCTCAACGTTGTCACAACCATTCCTACTATTTCGAAAGCCGTTCAGTTTTCAATTGAAATTAGGCATTAGTCAAATTTAAAATATGTGGTTCCATTCACGTTTTGCATTATTGATTTCTTTCTTGAATTTTTTAAATACGTAGTAAGTATTCTCGAAGTCATGTTTCTTTGCTTTGAGAAAATTTAATTTAAGAAAAATAAATGTGAACGGAAACGCATTGAGCTTATTAGTTTATTGTGTATTAGTCGCAGTAAATTACTTTACCGTCCTCGACGTGATAATATGTAATTTGTATCAGCTCTCTTCACCATAAATTATATATATTTCTTCTTAGTCTAACTGGTTTGATATTGGTACAGAGTAATAATACCCACGTAGAAATTTCGAGCCGTAATGACGTTACAACGTCGTCAAAATTGTGGCGACGTCGAAAAACAAAGTCGTGAAGACTATTATTATTATTATTATTTATTATAACAGTCGTCTCAACGTCGTATAACAGTCACCTCAACGTCGATCCCTTACTCTATCTCGACGTCGAAACCACGTAATGTATTATCGACGTCGCATAACGACGTTGTCTCGACTTCAAATTCCGGGAAATACGACTTCGGGACGGCGTCGTTTATTCGACTTCGTCCTACGACTCGATGTCGTAACGTAGTTTGTTATCGCCGTCTCGACGACGCATAACGACGACTTCAAATCCGAGAAATATGGCGTCGAAATACGTCGAACGTCGGTTCAACGTCGGTGATTTTGCGTGGGTATTTGTACCTCGCGTTATGTTGGCAGGACATTCGAATTTCTGAAAACTTAAATCCATCACCAACCTCTGACACCAATTCAAGTTACGTTCTCTTGTGTGGCGGCGCTATTCTGAACTTTCTGTATCGAGCGTGGGGAATGAATATTAAATAAGCCGTATTGCGTAATTTTCGCGCAATGTTACATGACTTAGAGTTTGAAACATGGGATTGTAGGAATAAGCTTCCGAGAGAGGAATCTTACCTCTTCCTTGATGCGGTCAGCAAAGAAGCAAAAAGCTCCCAGTTCAACAAAGTTTCCCACAAAGAAACACAGTTGGCTCAGTGTCTTCATCACATCGGAGCCGGACTGAAATAAATACATATAAAATATGATGCTTCAACAATAGAACACTAAGATTTACTAATTTTGTTTCGTTTTGTAATGTCACTAATTTGCCAGATTTATTGCGTCAAACATCAAAACAGCATAGAAACGTAACAGTGTTCACGAAACATACTGCTTCGTGTGTAAATCGGAATTCGTTCAAATGTGTTTGAAACTTCAAAAAGTAGTCCTACTTGCTTTATCGTTGCAGCTTCAAAGTTAAATAATTATTTTCCTACTGAACTCGAAAACTATTAAACTTATGCTTAGATTTTGTGACAAACCACAGTAGAGCCATAGAGTATTGTATATTATGTGACGAACCAAGGTTATGATCTACAGAAAAGGGTGGATATTTACCTGCAAAACATGGAAAGCTGTAGTACAGAGAGAGAGAGCGCTGTTGAAGAGCTGTGACATCATCAGCGGATTTGTTAGCGCTTCTAGTTCTACCACGAACCTGAATACAAACAGAAATGCTCATTACATTGCAACCTAATGATAGTTTGCCCAATCCGGTACGGATTCAGAATTTTCCGAAGTCCTGGCCAAATTCATCAAATGTACAAATTAGCACACAATGTTCCGATCGCAGACCCTGAAATCATTTTACAACACTTGACATATTCACGTGGCCAACAACAGCTCCACTAATAATGAGTTCAACTGCGGGATGAATAGCATTGGAAAGTATAAACCGCGTCTCCGTAGACATAACTACGAACGTTTCGGTCATCTTGCTCTGACCTCCTTCACCACTTCACAGAACTAGATCGTTGTCGTACTCTGCCGGCATTTTGACTCCGGCCGCGGAACTCCTATGTTTACAGCAATGGAAAAGTTGTAACTAATTATGTACAAAGATGTGAATGCCTGTTTATGCAAATATTAATTAAATTGACAATGTCCGTAATTAAAATAAAAAATTAAATTTACCATTAATTAAATTGAAGCTTCCTACGTGGGCATACTATGTTGTGACAACACCATCCATATCGTTCCAATGAATTGTACAAGTTTATATTATTATTTTATGCGTTTTTGATGTGTTCTGCGTATTGGCGCTGCTGTTTATTGTTTTCGTTTTCCTAAATTTTGGAAATTTCTTAATAAAAATAAAAAATCTATTTGGATATTCAGTGTTTTCTTTAAAATTATATTTCTTATATTTTTTCTAAAACGCTGTAGCATCTTACATCAGTGAGTGCCATTACAAAATAGTTCGTAACACCACACAGCTGTTAACTACAATAGTTGAGAATCAGAATACCAAAATTGTTAATGATGTTTTCCTATCTCATTAAATTAATTTTTATTATATTTTTTCTTCGTGTCAAAACATGTTCTATCTTAGAGAAATAACTAAATTGGGAAGAATTTAATATTCGGATGTAATGTTACTAGTCTAAGATACCGTTTAAAAGTCATTACTTACTCTAAGATATCTTGGTGGTATCTGACGCAGTAAACCATTTCCTTTCGCATTTGATGTATCCCTTGTGTCCTTAGGTTGCCCTCTTTGTGGGTGTTAATATGTTTACCCATTGCCTGGAAAAGGAATAAGTTTTTTTTCTCTAAAAACATTAAAAACATTTTATGCATTCTTTTCTTTGTAAATGATTAGTATTAAAATGTTTGTGAATTACGATTACGAATTTTTTTAGAAGCTAGAATTATTACAAGTTCTCGGAACAATGACTGCAAAAGTTCTCAGAATTCCGAATTTTCACCCCTTATGTTTGAATACATAAAGCCTAACGAAAAAGTATTTCATTTAAAATACCGATTCAATTCTGGATTCATTTTCATAAACTATATTGTCAAAAAAGCAGTTACAAACTGCGTATGACCATGCGGAGGACAATAAACTAATTTACTCTTCGGAAGCAAACAAGGAACCATCCCATCAATTCCGAGGTAGAGGCGGATTTAACATTACAACACACCTTAACAATTAATAGTTCGGTACATAATACCAACAAATTTGTATTAATTAAAACAAAAAAATCACTTCACAAGTACGTATTATTATGAAACTATAGATTATTCGGAAAGTATTTTTGATAAACAGCAACTATTAAATAACACTAAACTCGCAATTTATTATTTCAATAGATTTCGCCTCGAGGTAGGAGCCTAGCGAGTCTGTTTAAAAAATCCACCTTAACCCGAAAGAAAACCGGAGAAGAACTGGGGTCTGGGTGATTATTAGTTTAGTTCTTTATTTTAGTATTTCGATAACTAAAAAACGAAGTTACAACTTTAGAAATTTTAATTTCAAGGACCATAAGAATGGTTAAAACTTATCATAAAAAAGCATCTTGTACTCTCTACGACAAGTATTGTCTTTGAAAGTTTTTTTTTTGTCTTCTTGAAGCTTAACTTATGGCGTATCAATGTATACATTACTTTGGTGAGTCTCACCTCCAATCATGGGTGGATTTAATTTTTTGTTTACACTGTATGTAAAACGTGTATGTTCTTCCAGAATCGATAATTGACTAAATATTGCATAATTTTACACAAAACTTGTTACAACAGTATATAGCCCTAGATCCCTGGAAAATCTAAACCTTCCTCTCAAGAAAGAACAAAAATCAGATGATATTTTGGACCTCTGCGTGTCTTTCGACGGAAAATAGCTTGATTCAATTCCAGTGGTAGTTTGTTTTAATCCTTTTTTTCTGTAATAAATAATTAAATTTTGATACCGCGTTGTTTACCTCGAAACGTTTTCTGAGAAGCTGGAGATGCGCACGCGCGTGAAGCATGAGAGCTGCCAACAGACCGTCACACGCAGGGATATACAATATATGTATACCTCCCATCAGAGTGTGGAACATGTAGACACACGCGTAGAGGATTCCTCCATCCGGCGTTCCTATGCCAGGTACCACCTGCAAATGAGCGATAATGTTACATGAAGGTGGATTTTCAAAACTATTTCAGTTCTAGCTCAAATAAGCTTACGATTATTTCTGTTGCTTTTCAAATTAACCGTTAACGTCCTTAACAGCGAACGAGATATTCGAGATATTCGATTAATGTTAATTATATTTTTGACTACGATATGAGTTCACCAATGTGAATGAAATTGAGAGACACAAAATCACCCCAGCATTTTTTTTTCCATTTACAACTGTACATTTTACATTGAATGTATTTGTTTGCAATATAGCAGTCCCATTGTACGATAAACTGTTGGAGGAAGAACAAAGTATACACTACATAATTAAATATAAATTTACAACACTTTCAACCTATTTAAAAAAAATTATTTTGTATCTCATTTTTTATTTGGATAGTTTACAATGAGACCTGAACTAGCTAATTCCATTACAACGATTTTGGAAGGAGAAATATCGTGTTGTCGGGTAACTAGCCACCGAATCGACATGTCTAGAAATTAAAAGCATAGAACTATAATTTTTTTATTGCTATTAAATTCAAAGGAAAATTTATAAAGAGCCTGTAAGTAATTAGTATGACGACTAATTTCTATTAATTAGGCTGATAGATCAATGGAATGAATAATAAAGAAAATTGATTAAATGAGATCAGAGCATAAACTACTCGCCATGCGAATGGGAAAGCGCCATTCTTCGTTCGTCGAGTTCGGCCGCAGAGGTTGCAATACTTGTACCCGACGTAGCGTCGCCTCTAAAGGGAATTTGAGGTTGAGCAAACCAACGCAGCCTGATGCGGTGCCCACGAGCGCCAGCGCCAACAGACGAGAAAGAACGTCACAGCGCCGGAGTCGCTCTCTCGCGTCCATCGCCCACGCGCTGCGCACATCAGCGCCTCTTGGTCAATGGCGGTAGAAATCTATACTTATAATAAAACATTTACTATGCTCCCTTTTTTTTTGTATTTTAGTTTCGTTTTGTAATATCTGATAACTGTCAGCTATTGGATGCAGAAAGAGGAATCTGGATAGGCAAGTTAAAGAGACACGGTATATTTAGGACTGGGGAATGTATATCGCAACCGAGGAACTGTACAAGATTTTTGAGGATTATGTAAATACGATAATGGTAATTCAAAATGTTTATAGCTAGATAGTGGAAAGTTCCTCATCTCCTCGTGGTAGGGACTGTGAACGCATATGCCAAAGAAGTATATGCAGCAAAACGGGAACCGCCACAAAGATCAGTGGCAATTGCAGACAACAACCAAGGAGGAAAGTAGGGAAAAGAGAGCAATAGGAAAGAGACGGAAAAGCAAAAAGGGTGAGAAAATGTAGGAAAAATTACAGAAAATGACATTCTAAATAAAGGAGAGATAAAAGAGAAAGAAAAAGGTTCACAAATAATATTGTGTAAGACAAAGAGGTAAAAGAATCCCAGGTAATGACCGAGAGGTCGGCAGACCGGGTTGATGGAACAATTAAAATGAAAAAAAAAATCTCATATCGTGTCAAAATGAAACATTACTTCGATGTTATTCCCAATTTGTTTTTGTACCTCTCCCTCTTTTTTACCTGGAATAAACATGGTAAATAGATGAAACTAACTTGTGCCATGTATATTTATGTTGCTCATTGTTCATTAACATCTGTCATTCTGTAAATGTATCATAGTCATTTAAATAAATATTTTTTCTTAAATATAATTATTTCCAATTGACACTATTTCTTTGTAATAATTTCATGTATCTACCATGTCTTGTACAAAATATTCTTCTAAAAATTCACATATTTTTCTTCCAACTACACATTTATCACAAAGTTCGTTTCTATTCTTTCTGTAAATTTTCCGTAACTTATGAACAAACAAAGTTTTTGTGAAAGTCCTCGGGTAAAGTTATATTCTTTATTAAAACAAGGGAATACAGATGCTGATGGACGTACAATACCCAACATTCCAACAGAACCATCAATATTCATGAATAAAATTTGTGCTTGAGATCAATGTGAATTGGGCCTTTACGGCTCGTCGACATCAAAGGTCATTGGTGCCCTAAAATCTTGTACAGGTAGGGAAAATGCAGTTACNACCAACATGACTTTCCCCGCGTGTGGGACTCGCCGAATGACTCAACCATACTCACTAAAAACCCTCCTGACTTACCACATACCAAAACATCTCAAAACATTGAGAACAAAGAATGGGGGGATGAGGGGGGACAAAGAATGAGAGGTAGGAGAAAAAATGAGGGGGGGACAAAAATGAGCAAAATGAAAGATACCCTAGCCCTAATAGCGTCGGGATCGAAAAGAACAAGAGGTGACCAAGGAAGGTCAGGAAAGAGAAAGGAAGGGACCTAGCACAAGTAAGTGGAAGTAATGCCAGACTCAGCTCGGGGCCCCGTGTTTGCCAAACACGTACTTACTAGATGTAAGTCCCCTGGGGGAGTGGATTTTGAAAAAATGTTCATTCCAAATCACAAATATGTGAGAAAAGCAGCGAGTGATCTGTTTGAAATATCGAAGGCATATTTACAAGAGAGATTGAGTAATAGTCGTGGGTACTTTATTAAAATTCTACTATTTGTTCTATTTAATTCTATTTGATTTTCCGTAGAGTTGATGCTAAGACTCCATTTTTCATTGGACTTTGAGGACGCTATCTAGTGGAACGTCAATTTTTGTGATGAGAAAGAGAACATGGCTTACTCTTCCCCATCTTCCACTCGTCGTCCCATGGCTCCATGAGGCCCAAGTACTCGTACGAGAGCTCGCCATCGCCTCCGCTGCCACCAGCTCATCGCCATGAGCTTATGGCCAGCAGCGGCCAGCGTAGCGAACACCTCCCAGCTCTCAGACAGCACTAGCAGGTCATTCACTGCCAGACGAGTCTGTCAGATTACAATTTGTAGTTTATCTCTGGTCGATAACAATAATAATACATATAATTTTTAACTTACTGTCAAAGCTATTACAAACTGCGTATGTCCACGTGGAGAACAATAAACATTTTTTATTGTTCTATATACTTAGCATTGTCATTACACGGAAAATAATTAATTATATTGGATTACATCCCTGTGCTTCCTCCAGGAGGCGCCCGTTCGCACCAGGCGAGGTGGATGCATCCATCACTACTCTCACCTCTGCCTCCTTAATATGTCTCTGGTAACAGTGCTTTGGAGACATATTCACAGACATTTTCTGTTTACTTTGCTTCTGAAAACTTTCGGTGACTTTTATGTGATATTCTTGTCTTGTTAATATCCCTACAACATTGTTCTCCCCACATATAAGCTGCAATTCCACTTGTTTCTTCCGTTCTTACACGTCACATTCGTTTTCTTACCAATTCGCACTAAATAGTCATCTATATTCCCGTGTCCCGTTAGTATTTCTAGTAATTATCATGTTGGTGTTAACCATTTTCTACTCTTCCTTCTGAATTCCACGTTTCTTATGGATGTATCTCGGGAGGACTAAAAACTAATTTACTCTTTGAATCAA
>NNCF01126683.1:530821-555635 GCA_002313205.1 Laupala kohalensis
TTAATCATGTTACGTCGAATGAAAATGGTAGACGGGACCGGGATTCGAACCCGGGACCTTGAGCTCTACGCGCTCATGCGCTTACCGACTGCGCCATCCCGTTCGCTTCTCGGGTCCGTCTATCATTCTCATTCAACTTCTATCTTTTCATTCGACTATCATTTTCATTCGACGTAACATGATTAATCTGTTACCTGGCGGTGAGGTTCACCGCAATCTAAGAGATTTCTATCTTTGAATCAAGCAAGGAACCATCTCGTCAATTCCAATTAAGATTACTAGGAGAGTGGTGGATTTATCTTTTATAATAATATAAGATTATAATAAAAAATAGTTAGCTACGTGTTATAATATCAACAGAATCTCAACATATTTATGTGTAATAAATACAAAAACGTTATTTAACAAATATGAACTATTATCAAATCTTGATATTATTCGGAAAATATTGCTAATAAACCGTAACTATTAAAATACCTCCAAATCCGAGATTAATAGTATTAATGAGACTACTGCCTCCAGGCCAGGATACGTAATTTTTTTATTTCAAGAACAACTTGGCATTTGCTTTTTATTCCTGACGTCAATATAACTTGTTCTTTTGTTATGGTAGTCTTTCACAACTGAAGTCTCGTCAAAGAATCTACTTACTTCAAGGTGGATAATTTATACAAAACTATTATGAATTTTATATTGTTTTCAGTTTTTAATTTCAAGAATTGTTCTATGAGATATTTTTAAGTCGATTTTAATTATTCACTTTTATGAGAACAGACTGAGATGTAAAACAGTTATGTGTTAAACTGTCGTAATGTAAAGAAAATTGTTTTGCAGGATGTGCAATATCCAAAACGATAGAGCTCAGAAATAAAAAAAAATCTTTAATTCAGCATTTTGATAAATTTAAAAATTTATCGCACTAAAAATGTGGCGATAGAAAGTGGTAGCTGAACCTCTTACCTGATTGACGATGCAAAGGAAAAAGGCTGTGTACATGATTGAGTTGAAGAGAACGAACCAATGGACCCAGTATATCCTCTTGTTATTCTCGTCCATGGGCCAAGCTCCGATCTTTTCCATGAATCGAGTGTGAAAGTGAAGCCATGGTAGTCGCTTAGCCATTGCTTTAATGAATTATTTGTGTAAAATAACGTGTTATTTTATGCTACAAAACGATCTGAAAAATTTTGTTCAAAATTATCAATTTGACGAACCCTAAATATCATAAAAACGAAACAAATCTTAAAGTTTTTAGTAATTCTTATTTTAGCAATAAAAGCTGTCAAAGAGTAATATGTGGGCATACTACGCATCACTCTCTATGCCTAAGGATGGCTACTCATAACTCACAATATATGAAAACTCAGACCCTCAAATATATATATCCCATTATATGATAACAATACTTCAAAGGGTGTACTACATCAGAAAATATTATGCAAGTGGAAGCGAGGAAATGTAATTCAGCTGGCAGTGAATAAAACTGGCAAAAAGTGATGATTTTTCGCTTACATATTCAGATTCTTTAAATACTGATTACTTACTGGATGGTTATGTATAAACTTTATTGTAAAAAAAGAAGTTACAATCTGCGTATGACCACGTGGATAAACTGATTTATTCTCCGGAAGCAAGCAAGGGACCATCCCATCAATAGTGATCAAAGACCCTAAGGCAGAGGTGGTTATGAATTGAAATGATTTACATCTCATTGAAATGATTTACATCTCCTTACGGATGCTAGTAATACCTTTGACTGTAACTCATACGATTGAAGAGAGTGATTCCATTTAATTTTAAAACTATTGTTACATTAATATTTCATGAATACAAAAACTTTTTAAACTTTTCATAACTTTTCATGATTTCTACTTACCTGAACTTGAGACGCACCATACAGTTTTGTTGTTCAATTTCTTTGATTTTTTTCTTGTGTTTTCTGATCTTGCTTTAATTTTTTTAATGTTTTGTTCAGCAACTCAAACATTGTTTCATATTCACTGAAATATTTATATTTTTAATACCTTTTTTGGCATATCCTTTATTTTTGATTGAAATTGTTGTTTCTTGTTTTATACATTATCACTCTCGATTTTCCAGTGAGATTGTGTAATATCGTGTACATCTTCTCAAAGTGTCGCAAAACCTCTTTCACCATCTAAATACTTCTTGTGTTCATTCCTTTATAACTCCCGTTTCGTTAGAGTATTTCTCGCTTATGATCGTGACAACGTGAATGCATAGAACATGAAAACTGGGTTATTAATTTGTTCATCTTTGATGTTGTGGTTTGATATGCTCAATTCGTTCACAGTATTGTGTGTTGTCGCCGTAACTCACAGTCAGTCCGTTTGAACATTAATGACTTTTGTGTTGGATCGTTTGTTTTGAGAACCGGTGTTGAGCTGAGTTCATAATTTATGTCATACATTTAGCGACCGTTTTGGTGATTTGATTGTGGAATCCTATCGTACATTCATTAGGGTGATTCATTGTATTCCTTTTAATAAATTCTCGTTTAGTAACATCGTTTTGTGAAAGCTGTTGCAGTTACTAACCATTCGGCTCATCAATTTTCCCCAACACAAATGAAAACACATATCACATTTGCTACTTTTCGAAAATACTTTTCTCTAGAAAATATGGGGTGTTTTTGATTGAAATGAGTAATGGCATAAAACGTAATTAAGTGTAATTTTCCGATAGAAAGCTAATCCTAGTGGGCAACTATCTGTATTGTCAATAAGACTTCATCTTTGTGGCTTCATTATTTGTTCGTGTTTAAGCTGAATTGAGCCTTATCAATTTCATTTTTGCGACAATAATAAAAATAATAATAAATAATTTTTGAATATTTAATTTGTAGTTTTATGTTTATCGGTGTATTTTCCCAAATAACTTCCTTCCACTGTATTATGCCGGCGTAACTATTTAACTCTTTACTTCTCCTGGTCTCTACGAGATCAGGTAAAGAAGAGTGGCAAGCGAGGACGACATCTCGTGGAGTAGCGAAGTATTTTCTAACTCATGTGAAGTTTTCTTTACATAACGCGTAATTTTGTGAACTTCATGAAGGTACGACTCAGGAAACTGTTGATACCGATTGAGGAATAAATTTATTAATCATTTTTTAAAATGGAAAAGGAATGCTTTATTACATAGTTTATTGCGGTTTGTTGGAGTAAAACTGATAATATTTTAAATAGATAAAGAGAAATATTATTATTATTTATCTGCTAACAGCTTAAATAATTTTCCGAATTCATGTCTGGAGTATGGAGTCAAGCACAGAACTCGATATAAGTGGATGGTTGTCTTTACTTGAAGCTTCACACTACTCTTATTATCTTCAATGCACCATTTCGTTCTTGGTTACCATAACTCAATTACATCACTTAAATGAATCACACGTAGTGTTAGTCTGTACCTCTATCTCCTCTTGTGAATGCTCATCCATCCTCAACATTCAACAGTCATGATCAGTTTACCAATTTTACGTACATTAATATCACAAGATGGTATGAATAGATAATAACTGTATTAATAATTAGTCGGGGAGATCGGGGAGGTTATGGCACATTAACTTTTTTTTTCAAATTATCTTTCTAAAATATCTTTCATATCAGATTGTTCACCAAACCTTCTTCTTCAACATAAAAAAGTTGTTTGAAGCGAATCATGGGAAAATAGTTTTGATTGGAAGAAATATGCTGCGAAAACGTGCCCCGTTAAGCAGCTAGTGCTTTTAACCTAGTTTTTAAACTTAAAAATATCTAAAAATCTGTAAGCAGTAAATGCACGAGACAGCCCCATCTTCCCCCTCGTTTTTCACTTAACTTTTTTTCTTAACGTCTTTGCTGCTGCTTACTTGGTATATCAGTTACAACTGTCTAGCGTGTGGTTCATAAGTTATTGGTCATTCAAGAATCTGCTTCGCGCGAAAACTTGCCTCGATTTTCCGAAAATAGACAATTACTTCATATCTCCGAACCATTATTTAACTGACTAACTTAACCTGAAATATGTTAATACCATATGCACGTAACTATTATCAGTTGTTGAAATTACTTAATATAATTTGAAAATTAAAATTATTGAGTTCAGTATCCTTAAGGAATTCCAAGAATTTTAGATATTGTTATGTCGGGGAAGGTTTTTTTTATTGCTTCGCGATAAGGTGCCTTCCTCTCCAAAATAAATATTCAGAGGTTTGAATAGGACAAGGTTTATTATGTAAACAATTCGTCTTAATATAAACAGTAAATAACACCAGACCACGAACGACAGGCGTTGAAAGCTGTGTGTGAAATTATGCCTCGTTCGTTTAACTCACGACTTTAGGCAAGTTGGTTGTCGAAGGTAAAGAGGTCTCCTTCTTCGTCGCTAGATGGCACCGCTGGTGATGTCCAGTTGTAGCTAGTCGACGGAGTACGATATTCTGGTGCGTGACGGCGCCCCTGGTCGAAGTTATCTTCGTTCTCACAGGATGGCGTGTCGTATCTTCGTATCTCGGACTTAGTTCCTGGACTGACGGAGTGAGGGTTGCAAGTTGATCTTAGTTATTTCGTCGGCGCTCGTGCGTTGGAGCTGATTCACAAGTCTTCGGACAGAGAATTATTCCTCAGAGCTGGGGTTCTTGTTTGAGGTTATCGGACGGCGATGTTATCTCAAGAAGAATTGTCAGCATAATAAGGTTCTTGTTGGAGGTTATCGGATGGCGATGCGCTCTGAACAAGAATTTTCAGCGTAATGAGCTCTTCGTTGCCTGTCGACGGTGAGGGGCGACATAACACTATGTCGAGGTTCGTCTATTGAGATTCTCTAGAAATTTCTTAACAAACTGGGCTGAGTTCTCGAATATTCTCGAGTATTACGGAAGTTCTCGAGGATTTCGAAGCATTTCGGAAGGTAATTGAGGTTTCTCTCTGCTGCATGGAATCGCAATTGAGGCGTCTCTTTGTTGCATGGAATCTTCTAATGTTTACAATGTGGAGGATTCTCTGGCGTCGTATGTTGAGACTCTCTTGTGCAAAGAGTGATATCGTCCTGACAACTAGTAAACAACATGGCGCTCGGCCCTTGTGGCTACATGTAACGTTTTAGTGTGTCAATTACATGAAAGGAGTTCATCATACGTATTGAGGTATGTGTTTCGCTATATATGTAGGAATGTGTTCCTACAGTTATATATTTTTTCTAAATCGTTTGCGGCTTCTGTCTTGGTTGTCTCGTATGTTGGTACCACTGTTTCTCAAAACGCATTTAAGTATATGATATCATTTTAAACATTTTTACTTCTTTAAGCAATCTGCTTTGAACTTAACGGAAGCGTTTTCTAAAATATTACTGTATAAAGTATTTGCATCCATTTTTTTTCTTTTTCAGTGGTGCTACTTGCTGCTTTGAATTTTGCAGGATAAGTCATGTCGGGTAACATCATTGTTATAATTTTTAAAAAAGTTCTGAAAACTCCCTTTGAATGTTAAGAATTCACTTTTCGTAAGGAACTCCTGGCCGTCACTGCCAGAATCATTGGCTTTCGATTACGTGCACTGCTTGATAATTAGTGAATCCCTCGACGGCACTAAGCCTTGAGTGTCGTGTAAAACGTGCAATCGGATGCTCATTAAGCCGTAAATGTAATTCCATTTAAGGGGCAACATTCGTGTGTGTTGATGTCCACAGCTGACACCAGTGCTCTAGCAGAGCCAACTCTCTCACTGCTATTGACCTTTCCATTAATATGCTACGTGTTTATTATGAGTTTGCGCTATCAATACATATTTATTTCAACGCGTTTTTATTGTGGATTTTCATGCCATATATTTCCAGAATGAGACTTCGTCAGAATGAGCATTTATTGCGTCATCAAAATCACCGACTGCGGTGGTCTAGTGGTAACGTCTTCTCTTCTATCCCGCTGAGCGGTAGAACCTGGGTTCAAACCCTGCTCGGTCAAACAAGGTTATGTTTTCAGCTAGGGTTTTTGTCATGTACTCCAGACAAATGTCAGTTCGGTATCAGAAGTTCCCTGTGAACCCAATATCTCTCCTTCCCAATGCCCTTACCCCAGTACAACGGTTAGGTGGTAGAGCATACCTCGTGACCTGAACATCGCCAAACAAAAGGTATAAAGAGAAGTAACAATGTAGTAATACATTTCCAAAACCTCTATGGAAAACAATTTGTACATCACACTTCATGTATTATTATATTAAAGCATTATTTTCATCAATGAATACTATAGGCTGAAAAAGAAAGTATGTAATGAAAAAGAAAGTATAAAATTCTTCTCGTGATAAAGTATTGATTTCCATGCTCCCTGATTGTAAGAACTACGGTTAGAAGTACCGAAAACGGCTATATAGGTCTTCGTGAAAATATTATTCTTTGCATTGTTCCTCTAAAACCTCTTGCTAACTGAGTATTTCTAACATCGGTGGACGAAAGAACTACTTTACTATTGACTACTGTCTACGGTGGGTAGTAATGTCTTGTGTGCGAAGGGAAAGATACAATCTAAGTAATTGAGGTTTGTTTTCTAATCGGTCAGTTCGTTTAGCAGTGTGAAGTAGGTGAAGCATCCCCTCAGGATCTGAAAAAATTAAAAACTATAAAGACCATTATGAAGTCTAGTATTAACCCGCACACCTGATAAAAGACAGACTAATACTTATTTACCCTGATAGAGAACGTGCAAAATATTGAAATATGGAGCACAATAATCTTATTGCTTTTTAATGGCTTTCTAGGCTAAAACAGAATTACTAATTTATGATATTGTTGATAATCATATTTTAAATATGACTTCTCATATTTTAAAGTTAAGTACAATTTTAAGAACGACTCACGCGTATTCCAACAGTTCATTAAAAAGTGTATGTTATTTATAAGTTTTTAATCCTCTTATCATTCTATTGAATATACCTAAGATTGGCGACTCATCCAAACTATATACATAAAGTTGACTGTGACTTATTCACGTATGAGAAATATATGAACCTTCCCATCATCGCAGAAAGTTTATTGAGAACTCTTTGTATTTGTTTTGAAAACAATTTTCATCATATGCAGGAATTTTTACTCCTGTATTTCCAAGAACTAAATACTGCTTCCTTCTTTAAAATATCTTTAAGTTAATAAAAAGGACTTTATTGAAACTAAATGTATTGACTGACTGACAGACGGACAGAAAAGCGGACGATATTCTAAATACGATTTATGTGGAGATCTACAAAACAAATATTTCCGTCAAATTCCCACTATCAATTTTTTTCGTGATTACAATGTATGTATTTGAGATAACTACGTATTTGAGACAGTTCAAAGCTTATCTCACCGAAGCGTAGGTCGCTAGAGAGAGCTCTCTGAAGCGCCCTATGGTGAGTCTAGAAGGCACCAGGCAACGCATGAGAACGATGCGAAGGCTGCTAGCATGTGCTCGGCCAGCGCCTACCCAATCGCCGAAGTACATGGACTCTCCCACAGCGTCACTCTGCAAATTTATATTTCCAACACTGTATACTGCCTGAGCAGGAAACATGTTTCGTGAATGAATGTGTGTCTACTCGAAATTATCGAGGTACTGGACTCGTGTATTACAATTGTAGGTGAGGGATCTTAAATCTTTTAATGACATACCGTATTTTACGGACTATAAGACATACTTTTTTCTTCAAAAAATTCCCTCCGAAATTCAGGTGCGTCTTATACTCGAAATTAATATAGAAATGTCCAGAGTTTGATTTAAAATTCCCGCCGGTCTTAAAAATGGCCATATATTCGATGCCGCGGGAAACATATGTATATGGCAACGTTGGATTCAACTGGCAGCAGCAGTGCACCAATGCGACGAACATGAGTTGCGAGGATTCACAAGCTTGCTAACACTGTCTCCCACCCGCCCCGCCATCACACACCCAGAACATTGTCAAGCCTGTGATGCGTCATTGCAGTCTACGGTGCCAGTGAACTTGAATTGAAATGATTTGTGTTATCGGTCAGTTCGGTTTTATAAACTAAGAAATTTTTTAGTCTGGTTTTTCAATCTAATATTAAAAATGGTAAAAATGTTATTTTTTTAAAAAATTGCTTAAAAATTAAGGTGCGTCTTGTACTCAGTAGTGTCTTATAGTCCGTAATATACGGTACTCATATTTGTTGAAATATTATGAGGACATTGGTGGGTGAAAGACTGTAACCAATACCAAATATATTTAGAGTAATACATTATATATATAATGTGTGTGTGTGTGTGTAAATTACAAACGTTTTAAAGATAATGGGAAACAGAAAGAAAAACACTAAATCATCCGTAAATTACCTCATGCAAGTTTTTAACACTTCCCTCCATAATGCACCTGTGTAGACACCTCTTACGGCACTCCAGTGATAACGTAACGCTAGCCCTACTCCCCAAGTAAGGAAATTTTTGGTTGGTTTTCGGAAAATGTGGGGACAAATATTGATACATAATCATAATTATTCGTTCCTCATTGCTCTTTGCTCTACTGAGCAGTTGAGTACATAGTTTAAGGTGACAAGCGTGGAGGTTAACAAGCACCTTATTAAACATATTCTGTAAAAGTTAGCATTACACTGCTCCATGGCTAATACACCTGTACCCTTTCGTAACGCAGAGTAACGAAACCTTCCTCCCCCTACCCAAGTTCCGTTATTTATTGTAGTCCCATTACTTCACTAGTCACCGTGGCTCAATGGGTAGAGCGCTGAGTCGCTGGTGGACGGCCGGGGTGGGGATTTTTAATCACGCCTCAACAGGCCTACTCAGCCTGCTGTAAAATGAGTAAAGGGTCTATCCTGGGGAAACCGGCCGGATATAGATACTGATCACATCTCCTTATAGTACCGAGGTAAAGAAATTGCTGTGCCAGACACTCCGTGAACCCCTTGGGCACCTTCGGGACCTGTAGTGGGGCAGTTTGACTTTGATATTACTTCAGTAGATGGGATAGGAACATCGGTATTTTGCATTTAACAGTACACATTCTCTGGTCACCTTTTGGTTCATACACGGTAACACGAAAAGTAAAAAAAATTCTAACTAAATTAAGTGAACAAAGAGGTGGTAATATGAATAAAGACGGGGAGTGTGAAACCCCTGCAAGCTGATGTGATCATACCTCCTGTTTGACGTAGTCAGCGAAGAAGCAGTAGGTTCCCACCTGCAGCAAGCCCCCGGATAAAAATACCATGTTGGTTGCAACATTGACGATGTCATCGGGAAACTAAAAGAAAATCATTTTCATTACTAATAATTGTATGTACTTGATTTAAATTAAGTCCAGAATTATTTTGAGAGCGGTAGAGAATTATCTCTTTATTTTTAATAAAAGAAATATAATGCTCACATTTCTTGTACATTAGTTTTAATTTTAACTACTTGGTGTGGGTGAAAACGGTTGTTAGAAGTTATTGTTTTGTATTAAGAATTAAGGCGACCCATGGCGTACTACCTAGCGAACTCGCTTTCTTCCTCTAGTGACGCTGGTACAAACCAAGTCTGATCCAAGTAGAATTCGCGGTGGTGGACGAAGTGGGGTTCGCGGCAGGTTTTCTTGGGATACGTTTCCCCTGCCATTCATTCCACCACAACATTCACTCATCATCATTTCACCTCATTTCGCGAGTCATTCTAAACATCCCCGTCATTAGGTGACCGTTTGCACCCGGGCACAGAAACCTCAACGCGGTGTCTCGGAAGTAGCAAATGCTGTTAGAAGTCCTCAGAACTCCAGAAGCAATTCTGACAAGAATCATCATCATTAAAAATTAAAACAGAAAATTTTTACAACTATCACAATAGTATTTATAACTAAGTAATGGTGATGTATTCGGTTTTAACTTAAAATAGAAAGAAACTTATCGTCAACCGAAAATATATCTATTTTGCCAAAGCGACTTTCAACTTATGTTGTCATCTTCAGTGACCTTCTCTGCCCTAGAGCTGTGTGTGTGCATTCCTCCCTCCACACACTATCCCACGCACACATATCCTGTGCAGAGGTCACTGAAGATGACAATATAAGTTGTCGAAAGCCGCTTTGACAAAATAAATATTTTTTTCGGTTAACTCGAACGTTTTTCTACAATAGTATTTTCTTAAATTCTTTACCCGGTCCTTAAGACAAATATAATATATTAAATGCAGAGGAAAACTAAGTAACGAGGGACTAGACGATGAATGTCTTGCAAGTGGAGAGCCAATAATATGTGTTTGTCATAATCACGCTAAGTGGCAGTAAACATCACGCCCTCTATTGTAGAGGTCTGATTCTTAAGTTTTTGGAACGGCTGACAAAAAAAAAAAGTTAATTAGTCAATCTTGTTAATGTGAGTTTATATTTTGATAATATTGTTGCCAGCGTATAAATTATTTTTAAGTTACAGACTTTTTGTGAAATGTTTAGTATTTAAATACGTATTTGCTCACATTTACTATCTGGTACGCAGCACACGGTATAAGAGAAGAGCTCATGAAGAACTGACTCATCATCACAGAATTCATCACCTTCTCCAGTTGGTTGATGTAACTGCAAAAAATATTAAGTACTATTATTTCAGACTTAGAAGAATTGTTCATCTTTATAACGCAATTCAGTAGAGACAATGACTTCACAAAATATGAAAAGTGCTATTTCAAAACAAAGAAGAATACTTAGTGAAAAATAACCCAAGTTGGACAGATACTGAGGTAGTCTACCTATCCTAATCTGCTTTTGATGATTTGTTTCAACCGTTATCAATTATTTTCAGGAAACGGTGAGGAGGGGGCTAAGTTTCCTGGGATAAAATTTCGACACATACACATTGACTGATGACCTTCAGTTAGTCTCTTGCGACTCTAAATTTAATAAAAATGCAATAGGGATAAATCTTTCACAACTAGGCATCTGACCCAGCTCCCGGTATTTGAAAAGTATGGTGTATCAGAATACGTCGATTACCTGTTAAACTTTGGTACATATACGTATAATAACTCAGATTTTGGCGAAACGCTACTCCAAATATCAAGTGATAAATTAGTATTACTGTACAAAAATATTAAAACTGAAGTAAGGAACTTGATATTAAATAATCATAACCGATAGCTTTATTACTAATCTTTTAATACGTGAAATTAAGGAAAATTTAAATAAATATTAATAACTGTTGGAAGAGTTTTTCATTAAGTAAATACTATTATATTTTACATAAGTCAGGTTTTACATAAGGTTATATTACACTAATTCAACCATAGTGCGAACAGTAGTGAGTTAATGAATGAGATAAATTCTACATATTTTCTGTTGCGTATTTTATTCTAATTCACCCAATCTTTGCATTGCGCTAGTAAGGATGAATTAGTGTTGTAGAAGTGAGTTAACTTACTTTTCTCTACGCTGTTTCGCTGTAATTTTACCTTAATATTTCCTGATGTTCGCGAACTCTTTGAGCAAGCATTCGTTGCAACCTCACATCTTCTCCTACCTCCAACTTATCTTGTTCTGTCGACTGCGCTTCCGACCACGAAGTATGTACGACGGGCATTCTCTTCTCTCTAGCGCTAAAATAAATGCTTTAATTATACAATCTTAAAGCCTTAAATCATTGATCGTATAATAATATTAAGCTATGTCGTGAACTGTGGGATTTTGCCGAGACACACACACACACACACACACATATATATATATATATATATATATATATATATATATATATATATATATATATATATATATATATATATATATNCGTTTTACAAAATTATTATACGGGCAATAATTGTAAGTTATTGTCCGATATTTAAATCGGCTTTCGTCTGTGAACGAAACACAGTTCCTTCCCTTCTAAGATACATCGGCTGGTCGCTCGCTCAGGGGCGCACCCAGGATTTATTTATGGGAGGGGCTAGAGGAATGTGGACGTAGGTTCGATGGGATATAAACAGAGGTCCTCCCCCCCATTAACGATATGACGCAAACCACCTCCCATAAATTGGCGAGACTCTCCCCCCCTAAAAAAATATCCCCCCCTTTCGCTTTGACTCACTTTCAAGTGATATTCCAAAAATTTAGAAATATTTTACAACTTTATCCATCTTATTTACCCTAATTTCACATTAAAACCTGTTGTAGAACCAATGCACACACTTTCTCATACATTTTTAAGACTCTTATATAGTACGCAAACTAACTTTACGAAGAAAAAAACAACGATTTTCATGCATCTTATATTGATGTTGACAACAGCAGTTTAATCTTCTGTGTAGGAAAATGATTGCTTGAAAATGGCTATTGTTTGGTACCATTTTTCTTGAAATTATGCCGAAATTAATCCAAATAAAACTATTTTTTTTTTGTATTTTACGTGCACGGTAAAAAATAGATAGCACTAAGAAATATCCAGTAGGCGAATCATTCCGACCGCGAAGGGTAAGGATGTTGATTTGAGCGAAAGGTTGTGTGTCTGGGAGAGCAACTCTGTGTCAGCACGTTTGGAAACGAAGTAGTGTCAGCCGCCTTCCGATAATTTACAGACTATACGGTATTACGCACATCGTATTAAAAATCTTTCGGTATCAGCGACACTAACAACGAATATTTCCGTCAAAATTTTGCGATATTTTTTGGTTACAATACTGTCTCTACACCACGTATTTGAGAATGTAAAAAGAATGTCCATCACCCATATACATTTTACTGATAAAGGAAAAAATTTAAATGAGATTACAATACATAATTAGGTTTTAATTTATATTTCAGCATCTAAAAATTAGGGAGTAGAAAAATAGAGTTCGAATTTTTAAATTTTAAAAGAAACTCAGATTCCGTATATATTCAGATTCATATGCGCTAAACTAAATTTTCGAGGTTTCTTACATTCCATCGAACTTATTTACTGGATAAGCACCTTAGATACATGACCGCTATTTCACTTGTAAGATATATAAAGCAAGAGGATGAGGCAATTAGCAGATTTGTCACTCGATTTTAAGAAACGTAGGTCATGAAAATACTAAAGTTAAATATTGCATAATTTGTAACGAGTGTAGGTGTGCGTGACTGCAAATGTTCGTGAACAAAATTTGTATTAAAGAAGCCAATACAAACGAACAATTCAAGGAACAACAGTTTTCCTTTCACATATCTTCTTACCTTAAACAGCACGCTGTAACGCTTGACCTGCGTTTGACGCTATATCAGACTATGGCTTTGAAGATTCACAACCGTTGCACATCACATAAGATGTATTGATTAATAAACTAATTTTTAAATTTTAAATATGTTTTTGGCAAAGTTCTATTCACTTGTCATATCTAAGAGTTTATGACTCACAAGAAACGCAAAAACTATTGTCAACTCAGTAAACTCGATTAATTCCTCACAAATCGGGTAAAGCACCAAAAAAAAAAAAAACAAGCTCCCGAACGGCGGACATGGGAGAAAGAGAAAAGTAACAAAATTAAGCTCCGACCTTGATCACGCACAGTAAACTTATATACTGGAGGCGAAGCAATCAATCTTCAGAGCAACAGTTTTCTAGATCGGCCGTCTGTTTAGTAATTTTACTATTGCAAGATAGAGAGGCAAGTGTCTGTTGTCACTAGATCGTTCACGCGAAGTCGATGTGTCTCTGAATCTTTTGCTAGACATGAGATGACTCCCTCCCCCGACACGTATCCCACGCTCGCGTCTACTTATTCAGCGGTCCAGATCTCTGCACAGCACGGCTTTTTACATTTTATTCATCAGTTTTGAAAATGAATTGAAATTATTATATTTACCATCTTAAAATATCCGTAAAGTTGAAAAATTAATACGACATTATGATTTTTATTTTAATATATGCTATTTTTAAAAGTATATTTATTACTTATCTATTAAATGTTCTAAACTTCCAAAAAATTTCATTTTTCGACCTCCCTTCCCCCAATAGTGTTTTTTTAATAGTTTTAAATATGCTCAGAGACAGTACTCAGGAATGGGGCATATTAGGCACTCTTTAATTACGTATCCTTATAGATCACGAATTTTGATGGGATGTAGGGCGGGTTACGTGAGGAGTTACCCTTAGTTTGCGTAACTCTAAAATTTATAGTGCTAAATATGTTTTTCAACTCAAACGCTCAGTGAGAGGACATATCAATTAGAAAATAAAAATGAAGTTGGTCTATCAAAGATTTTTTTAAATGATCTAAAAATTTATTGTCAAAAGAGCAGTACAAACTGCGTATGACCACGTGGATGACAATAATCTAGTTTACTCCCCGGAAATAAGCAAGGGACCATCCCACCAATTCCGATCAAGGGCCCTAAGGCAGAAACGGATTCAAAAATTTCAGCAAAAAATTCCTAGATAAGATGGAAAGTTAGCTACGAGTTATAATACTAATAGAATGTCAATAAGTTTGTAATTTAACGCAAGTTTACATGTACAAATTATTATCGAACTATCGATTATTTTGTGTATAGTGTTTATAAATCATAAGAATTGAAATAACACTAAATTCACGATGTGTTGTTACAATAAACACGCCCCGAGACAAAGTCTATCGATCCTTGGGGTACTCCGCAAGTAAGTGGCTTTGTTTCTGAAAGACAACGCTCAAGTATTTTATTTTTAGTATAGGATATTTCGACCTTTTAAATAAGATGTTAGCCATTGATGTGGAAGTCCACGAATGCCTAAAGAATGCAATTTGGAAAGGAGAATTTCGTGATCGATGACATCGAATGCTCTGGATAAGTCAAGAAAAACACCCTGAGGATTTTCTCCACGGTCTAGAGATGTGGTAACATCGTTAAGAAGGAAAATATGGCGCTTGTAGTGGAAAAGAATTTCCTAAAACCGTGTTGATCGTCAGAGAGAATGTTATTTTTTGATAAAAAAATCTAGTAGATGCTTATAGAACAATTAAGTATTTAGTTCTATTTATCCCAGAATGATAAACTGTCTAGCAGTAGAGCAGCATGGAAACATAAACATAAGAAACAACTCTTCTAATAGAAAACCGGGATATGAATTATACATGCGCTTTTGCATACACATCCGTTTGAAGGAAGTGTTGACCCCGTTGAGAAGGATGTCTCCAGAATGGGAGCTGATTCTAAGCTGATCTTTCTGTTTACGTTGCGAGATTTACAGAGATCCTGGTAGAGCGAAGAATTCGTGACTGGAACCTAGGTTTGTCAAAAATTTCTGAAGTCAATATTTTACTCGAAGTCGGAGAATTTGCATAATCTTCATATATGTCTTTAAATCAAATTTGATCAAAAAGTTATGCTCTATGTAGTTTCGATTTGGCGAGTCATTTTTTTCGTTTTAGAGAATAATTCTGAAATAGATACTTGAAGGGGGGTTATCCTCCGGTGGTGCGCCCCTGCGCTCGCTTACAGTTCATGATATTATAGTGTTCTGTGGAATGTCTTACGCACAACACTCGCTACCGATGACTATGAAATGATAAATAACACATTTCCCAGTAGCACAGCCGCTCCGTAACGCCTGGATGGTCACCGGTATCGGATATAATGATTCATTGGTAAAATTATAAGTAAATCGGTCAAATAAGAATTCTTTTATTAAAGGCTTACTTGAAAATATTCTGATATTGACTAAATGAATAGACTTTAGTGAAAAATGGTTCATGTCTTCATATCATGCTGATAATCAAGTGCCGTATCCGAAAATTTTGCGCTATTTTGTTGTAAATAATAAATTATTGATATCATTGAGAGTTTGGGATACAGAAGTGAAACGGGTTAAGCACATTAAATTTCCATTACTAGTTAACTGCTTCGATAAATTCAATGCTTTGTTTGATGATGTTCGTGGACATTTCTCCACATCACATTCAGATTCAATCTGGGAAAAATAAGCTTAATCTTGGATATTTTAGATGGTTTGCTACCTTACATGCCAGAAAATGGAGAGAGGTTAGAAGTAAGCAACTAAGATTACATTTGGAATGTAATTGTTTTAAAATATGTTGTACCTTACATTAATCAGTATCAAAAAGCTTGTACTAAATTGTAACGGATTCTAATTTAAATATGCCAATTTTTCACATGGAACAAAGCAATTTTCTCTGCTCTTGATTTTACTGTGCTATACTTTTCTCGTTCATACGACGATGCTTCGTTGGTTGCAAAAAAGGACTTTCCTACATTCGACGTAAATACTCTTAAAAATTACTAAAAATCTAAATAGAATTTTGAAAATGTCTCTCTTACGTTCACACGGACTCCCTCCATCGACGCGTGTGTCGAAAATCATATTTTCTTCACACAGTCACAAACTTAGTAAAACCACAAAAACAGTTTAAAGTAAATATTGACAAAAATAATACAAGAAAGTTGACACTTTTAAGAAAAGTTGTTAAAATATCGTAAAACTAATTTTCCTTTCAGTTTTTTATACTACCTTCTCGAAAGAATGTTCTCAAGGGGTCTTATTTAATAAATTAAAGTCAGTAATGTAATTATTATAGCGGAGTCTAATTTTTAAAAATCTGTAAAAATCCAAAGCAAAATAAGGAAATGTAAAGACAAACTATCAAGCGTGGAAAGTTGTAAGGCCGCACTTTGTAACGTCACAAACTCTATAGTATGGCCTTGTTAATAAGGTAGCCGTGATAGTACAATATATTAGAAGCTTCGTTGATGTTTCAACACCTCGCACGTTTATACCAATATCTCGGTGCATTTATCAACAAGTTATATGCATTTAATGCCATAGCGCTCAGGGACGATTTGTTTTCGAGGTATTCTACTGTCGCAGTCTGTTTTAAAAATTTATCGAGAAAGTATGCCTTAATCAATATATTGCCACAAAAAAAACACGGAAAATTCTGGACAAAAACCTCTGATACATCGTCGCGTATTTTTGTTTTTCTTAGTCACAAATGACCGATTTTATATCAAGAGAGATTTTTAATTATTTGATTCTCTAAAATTTTTCTAATTGGTGCACAAAGATTGTTTTGTTGGTGTGTTTTAGAACCGATAAAATATTAAAAAAACATTTTTCTTGCTTTATAATATTAATAAACTTAAAAAAATAACAATACAAACATTACAAAGAACATTATAAACCGTGGCGGTGTTAGTTTTCCGCAGTTTTAAGTCGGGTTAAATCTGTTTGCGGTTCAGCAAAAGAGATAGTTTAGTTTAATCCGATTTAATGTTGTTTTGCGGGTTGCCTAGTTGTTACCGGTTTGTTCATAATAAGGAACTGATTTTGTTCTCAAACATATTATCCGGTTTAATGTTTTTTCAAGAAAAAAAATAGAGGTAATTTTTTAAAGTTTGCAATGCATCTTGTTTTAAGAATATGTTTACCTACAAATATTACTTGTTTGAGTTATAGAACAGACGTATGTACATTTCTAAACTTCAAATACTGCAAAATATGTCACATAAAAAAAAGAAGAATTTGAAAGTCCAGGTAGTGGAAGTGCTTATACTCACTCTGTCTGCGCCAACTTGGCTGCGTCTGCGCGCAGACGACTGAATGCCATGCGCAGCAGATGCAGACGTCCAGCGGCGCGTAGAACGAGTCCTGCGTAGAAACCATCGAGCGCAGGCACACACAGTACGTGGTAAACTGCGAGGATCGAATGATAGGCGTATAGAGATGCGTACACCCAATGTTTCCCTTCGTACCCGACGGGCAACGGAACAGAGATCTGTGATTGCGAACAAAAAATTCATATTATTCTAAATGAGCAGTTCTCAAATTATAATCATTAAAAAACGTGATGGTTGTTCTTGCTTGCTCCCTAATGTTTGCGCTTATGAACACTTAGACTCACTTTTATTAAGTCGTTTAATGTCTTAAAAAGATTTTCTGAGCATCATGATTATCGAAATGCGCGTTCCACCAACTACTATAATCACGATTTACGAGAAAAACGCAATTTACAATTATGCGCCTGTGGTCGTTTACAAGCGCTAATGGCGATTTTCTTCTGTACTGTAAGCAATATAGTGTCCATTTTGCTTCTTTGCTTGTGGTTCGAATGGTCAGTGGCACGAGCGAGGCCCGCTGCTGCCTCTTAGTGGCGCTGGTGACAAGATGTGTTTCTCGCTCGTCATTGGTCTTAAATTTTCCCCACAATGCCCAGCAAAACTTTTACCAACCCAGAGAATTCTTCAGGACCATCGATTAGCATAATCGACGATTAGTTTTGCGTATAGAAGCATACAATATCGTGATTATTCACTAATTGGTGAAACTGAGCCTTACAAGAGAAACAATCAGAGCCAACGGTAGTGGCTCAACGGTTTTTTTAAATTTATGGAGTATATAATGCTAGTGCAGATAATGTACGCATTTTAGCTATCATTTACCCTGTTAACATGAGGTAGAGCTAATTGTGACATTTGTGAGACAAAGACGCTCTATATCTTTATGTAATCCCTGTATGATCAAATAATTCCATACGTGACTTGAACTGATAAGGTTATGTTTTATTTGGTATTCTTATCAGAATTCAGTACAGAGAACTATTAATGAAGTATTGGTTACTTTTATTGGAAGGAAGCAATATTTCCGTGCATCTTTCCGAAGAAGTGTGAGGAAGGGGGCCAGATAGACGAATGATAATAAAGTTCTGCTCGTAAACCAGTCATAACAACGTGAGAGTCATATGAATTGTTAATTTTATCACAGAAAGCACATTTTGAACACAAAATACAGATACACGAAATAAACAATAAAAGATCAATACGCTCAACTCAACTGCAGAGCTACGCAGTATACAGTTAGTAGGACATTTAAATAATAAATTTACTTTCTCTAAATATTTATTGATAAAGATTAAAAAGCAAAGTGTATTTTAAGCGAAGAACTTGGACCGCCTAGTGATTGACTTGAAAGTCCCTAGTAGCACAGTTAGTACCTGCGCCAAAATTGAGAAAAAGTTAGCGGAATCAGCAAATTGGTTTTTACACAAGGCCAGTTGTACGTAGCAAACAGTTTCACCGAAATCTTTTCATCTAAAAAAAGTAGTAATTTGTTTTCATTGTAGTAAAATTTCAACCATTTCAAATAACTTTTTGTTTCAATCCCCATTGGAAATTTTGATACCTTCGTATTCTAGTGACTTTAAAATTTTTCTGTGCATGGCATTCACGATAATCACAAAATTTTCTTTTTCTTTCGGGGAGAGACAGGAGGCTCCAGACTCCTCTGTACGCTCAGTGCCGTCCACAGAAAATTCCTAAAAATGTGTTCTGAGTGACACATTTGCGGTAAATGTCCCCCACGTCATCACATCTGAGTACTCGATTAATACTTAAATATAATTTCAGAAGTATGTAACAAAGCTTTTCTGCATTGAAATCGAAATATGTTGTTTTCACTTTCTGGTAAATTTTCTTATCTGGTAGTATATACTAAACTGGACTCCTATATTAGGATGATCGAAACATTAGAAAACTTCAAAATTACTTAAGTTATGGTAATGATAAATATTTCTATACCGTTCCTATTTCCATGGTTAATAGAGAGTTTTTTGCTAAAAGTGCTTGCTTCCTAGCGTGTACGTTACAATGATAACGCTAACCGCGTAACGCACGCGGAAAGAACTAGTGTAATCGTTGCATTTTGCATTGATTACCTTCAACTCACATCATTCTAAAATTGTAAACCCACACAAACTACTTCTATGCAAAGGTAGAGAAGTAAACTGTACAGTGAGTACACCAGCACGTGCTCATGCGACACACACAACCAACAAATATCTCGCATACCATCTCAGACATCAACATAACCTCAAATCCAGACAAGAATCCGCCATGACCTCTCTCACTAGCGTACTACTAACATCATACGCAAACAGAGGCGTCGCAACGTACTACGCTAGGAGCGTTAGTGTACCACTAACTACTGTGCGTGCGGAGAAGTAACTTGCATGTTGATAGCTCGCAAGTACGCTATGAAAAAATACTCCCTAATATTTTGTTTCCGCACCTTGAGAGGAAGCAAAGGATCGTCGTCGGTGAGTGGGACATCCGTGTTGTTGGAAAGCGTATCATGAGATAGCAGCACCTGTAGTGGAGGGTTTGCCACCATGAACGATACTGTAACTAAGCACGAAACCAACAGCCCAATCGAGTAAACGAACTGCAATTGATCCAACATATTTAGGTGGTTCACAGTCTCTTCACTTTCACCTGTGGAGAAAAAAACGTTTTGACTATCCTTTTATTACTGTACGATGTACAGTGTGTAACTTTCGCTTTAGTTTCAAATAAATAAATCGGTGATACCTTTCCTTGTTTAAATATTTTAGTTATTGGAAATCAAACTCATTCTGAGCCATTGGACCAATAAAAAATCGAAGAAATTTTCATGATGTTAGATGTCGGATGAAAAATGCCAAGCTATTTCACTACGGATTCACTACTTTCGTTTGACCTAAGACTCAACGGATACTCCAGGATAAGGCACCAAATGTGCCCCCGAACCGAATGACTTTGTTCCTTAATTTCTATGAAGATGCCCATAAAATATTACCATTCATTACATTTTAACCCCCCGCCATATACACATTATATAGCGTTTCCAGTCCTAAAAGTAGTTTTTCTGGGTTTTGATTCCCTTTCTTAATTTTGAACCCAAATTAGCTACAAAAACTGGCCTCTCGATTCATAAAATCCTTTAATCTAACCGTAATTGTTTTCAAATTAATCAAATGGTTTTTGGCTGAAAGAAGCATAAATATCAAAATTTTTCCAAAAATCTATCATATATCCCGAAATTTTTAGGTTTATGGCTAATTTTCTAAACACGTTTTTCTATTGCTGTTCTAAATATTCCCAAAGTTTCATGTCTCTACTAGTGGTGGATCACCTTCAAAATTTCAAAAAACTCATTTCTCTGTAATCTAGTTTGTCAATTTTGCGACGAATTTTGATGCATGACCTTGACGTTAACGAGCCCTAAAACCCCACAACAATTTTTTTTTAATACTGTTACTTTTTATTGTATCTGGAATCTGCTTTGTATCGTTACGGTGATTGATTGGATCGTTCAGTGGAACTAGCGAGATTTGTTGTGGCGATGCTTCTTTTGCAAGTTCGCAGCCATTGCTGACCTCCCCCCAACAGCCTTACCTGATCCCCACTTTAATTATATCAATATTGAATATATGCTCGCCTTGCAGCTCAAGTGGGGAGCGTGCCATGATGATTAATTTTGACAGGATACTGCGATGACGGTACAGAGCCAGGAGTTTATGTCCCGCCACTAGAAACACGCCCAGGACTGACAAGCATTGCGCCAACGTCGAGATGTCATGCGGTGTCAGGCGGATCTGCAAACGACAACGTAACACGCTTCACTGCCCAGAATGTATACAATATTGTCACTGAGTAAGAGTTGTGTTGAAGCATATCAAATAACTCGATATTTTTCTAGGTTTCATGTTCTAGCATTGAAAGATATCTCTCTTACTCCTGAACATGTCCATAGAAAGAATAATAATAATAATAGTATAACCGGATATTGTTATTAATGACTAAAAGAAACAGAATCTGATTAATGTAGCAGTGCCAACTAATAAAAATATTTGTGCAGAAAGAAGCAGAAAAGCTGCTGAAAACAAGGATTTGGCTATCGAAGTTAGTTGGATATGGGGGGTTAAAACAAAGATTATCCATGTCATTATATGTTCATTAGTGCGCTATTTGTAAATTTAAAGAAGCATTTAGATTTCATCCCAGGTGTCCCAGGTAATTTCTCTTGAATACAAGAGATCGCTCTTTTTGACACAGCCCACATTTTAAGAAAGTGGATCTAATTCTTTAGAGAGCGGGTAGAAACCTGGGATTCGAATTTTCAACCAGCTAGGGCACCATGAGAGCTGTGAAGTGAACACAGTTACATCAAAATAATACTAATAATAATGAAAGTAATAATACGGACGACCCAGGGCATAGTGCCTAGCACACGCGCCTTCTACCTCTGGTGACGTTGGTACAAACCCTGTCCGATCCAAGTATCATTCGCGGTGGTGGACGAAGCTGTGTTCTCGGGGCACTCCCGTTTCCCCTGCCATTCATTCCACCACAGCATTCACTCATCATCATTCATCCTCATGTCATTCATTCATAGATCACCCGCCGCGGGGAGGTGCGACAGGAAGGGCATCCGGCACCCTGGTAATTCCCCTGCCACATTAAAGAGAGACGCATCATACCATCCTCCATCCGACCCCTACTAGACTAGGGAAAAAGAGTAAGGAAATACATACAATAATAGTAATGATAATAATAGTAGTAATAATAGTAATAATAATATATGGTTGTTGCTATGGTATAATGCGAGTAGGAGAAAAGATGATATACGATATGGAAAAGATATTTGGAAAAAAAAGTATCAAAAAATGAGAATACCGGATGGAATATAAAGCCATCCTAAACTTTATCAGCTATAAACTGATAATTTCTCGTAACCCAATATTTTATCTCCTAAATTGATAGATATAACTACAAATTCAAGAATCAACATAAGAGTTTAAAGACAACTATAGTTTTTGGAGTGGTTGTCTAATAAGACACCGACTCCCAACATTCAAGTTAAAATTCTGACTGCAAAAATAACACTGCATAAATAACACATCCCTTGACTCACACCTGATTCGCTAAGCTAGCAGGCCCATGACAATATTCATTTAAGATTGTAATTTGTTCCTTAAAGAAACGAAAAAGCTTGGTCAACCGTTATCGAATTGACTCGCGCCACCCCTTTGTTTTTCAAATTAAGATACCAAATTAAGAGGGGGAGATAACGCGGAGGTATCATACCACATGAGAACAAATTACAATCTTAAATGAATATGAATATTGTCATGGGCCTGCTAGAGTTATAATTAATGTTGAGCAAACATTTCCTAATAAATAGTATATTCAATGAGCAATTGGTAACATATTATTTTCCATTAAAAGTTCTTTTACGTCTTTCCTTTACAAAATAATCTAATCGTACAGACGTCGGAATATGTGTTCCATTCTTCTCAACTCATCACTTCTTTAATGTTGAGTCCGTCGAACATATCTTATTTTTCTATAGCAAAGCAATTATTGTAATTCTCGGAATGAATGATTCATTTTCATGAAACATTTGGTTGTAAACTTGCACCAAATATTCTAAGTTTTAATTTTTATGTTACATCTCTTATTTGAAATATTCTATCATGAGCATACTTTTTACTTCAAAATAATATTTTCTATTGATCTTACCTGATTTATGCAAGAAATCATTGCAATGATGTACATGATAGCGGCGAAGATTAGACGTAAGTTGGGGACTCGACTTTTTTCGGCATTTTGATCTGGCCATGCTCCAATAATCCTAAGAAGGCTCTCATTGAGAGTCATGTAGGGTTTGTCACCTTTTCTGATGTATTGGACATCCGAAAGAGTACTTTCGGTTCTTGGGTACATCTTCCCGGCAAATAATTTCTTTTGTGAATTCTTCTCGTCTCTTATTGGTCTACGAAACATCCAAAGAGATAACTATATATGGATTTGGATACGGATGTAATGTTGGATAAAGTTAATAAAAGAGTCTACCCTACTAACGGTTATAAGAAATTTGGTATATTGTGTTGATGAATGGCACCGATCAAGACATCTATAAAAATACCGTTCCGTATACTTGAAGCGTAGAATACTAAAAGTCTTTCTTCGTGTACCGACCAATACAATTTCGTACTCACTGCGTTCCCGCGAAATAGTTCGGGAACAGAAACCTGAACTTTGGTGATTCTTTCCATTGAGCTACCCGTTTCGGATCTTGATGCTCATAGACCACTTTTTCTGGAAGTTGTCCTGAAGCTTTTATACTCTCCCGACGTAATAATATTTCTTCTCTTCAATTTCAGCGAAGAAATACTTTTATAACTATTTTAACGCATAAAGGTTTTCATAGATGTGGACAACCGAACTCGAGTTTACCGTGTTGCACGCTTCTGGAGGAAAAGCTTTAGGTTACGGGTGATAGTATGAGACCCTAGATTCTTGTTCTCCTATCGTAATTTTCACCTGGATGAAGTTGAAAAGTGTCTTTCTCATAATAATTAAGAAACTTACCTCATTTAATGCACAGTAGAAAATACTCTATGTATAACTTATTTCTCACAGTAGAAAATATAGTTTTTGTTCATAGGAATAGATTTTATATTTATTTCAAGCTTTTGTTTTGGATTTGCGCGTTTCCAACATTTGATGTAATAGCTCGTAACCGGGTGATGTAATCGCGCAATGATACGATTCTCTTTGTGGACGCTGTTATGAGCTCCCTGCTTAATGGTGCAATGAGGCTCTTCTTGCTAATGAGGGTCGCTCTGAAATGCATCCATTCCACCGTCTGCTCGTGTCTTCGAACACATGTTACTACTCCCTCACCTCCATCTTGTGTTCCTAATTAGAGAATTAGAAATGTTCCTAATTAGAGAATTAGAATTAATTAGAAATGTTCCAGTCATTTAAATTTACGTAAGTCGTATTCGATTTTAATTAATCTATAAACATTTTATTCGGGTGGAGGCGGATTATGTATATAGGTTCTATAAGTTCTTGACTAGGGTCGGCGTCAATTGAAATAATAAATTTCGAATTCAGAGTTATTTTAAAGGTTACTATGTTTGAACAATATTTTCTGAATGATTTATAATTTATAATAATACTCATGAAATAACTTTTGTTTCTTTTATTAAATACAAATTTGTTGTTTTTCTCTTAATACAACCTGTCTCTTATACACATCTCACTACGGATTCACTACATTTGGTGCCTTATCC
>NNCF01126683.1:558934-584768 GCA_002313205.1 Laupala kohalensis
ATATATATATATAAAATGTATGTGTATAGTGTATGGGGAACACACCGAGTTCTTGTTAATTCCGATAATCAAGAGTCGGACTGATTTCCTCAATTGTAAACTATCTACTAGAAAGTTCAAATATGAACGTAATATATGCGCTAAAAATTCAAAGCATGCACCAAAAATCAAATGAAATATGAATTTAAAAAAATCTAAATGCGTATCTATCCACTTATTACTAGTAACGTATTAGTGAGCGTATAATTTGGATTTGTTTAATAATATAACTGAGCTCGTTCATACAGTATAAGCCATATTTCAATAGTAAACATGTAAANGTTTGATTGATTACGATAATTTTTTCCAAATCATTCAAACATAAATCTTCAAATATATCCTATTACATACACTATTCAAATTTTTCCAGGTTGTAGCAAATGTAAGAAGTCAATTCATCAACGTCATAGGAAGTCAGGAAAATGTACGCGAAACTTGCTAAATCTGAGCCTTGGTTATATTTGATAATTCCGGTATTAAATAATATATGAGAATTTTTCTATTGCTATTAATTTTACACTTGTGCATATTTGTTTCGTTATGTTACCCTCATGAAAATTACATTTACCAAAGAATCGACAGTTTGTAAGCGTTCAATAAAACAAGTTTAAGTATGAGGCTGTCGTCTTCAAATTCTGTTGGCACCTAATGAACGGGTCCGGGAGTCGATGCTGTGGCGCCAGGAATCATTCAGATGATCTTGGCTTTATTTCTTGCGTGTGATTGGTCAGTAATTGGACAGCGGTACCGACGTGTTTGCTTCGGGGCAAATATCTCTCCGTTGGCTCCGAATGATCGAACTCTTTACTTTCTCTTTCCTTGTCTCTTAAAAAAACATTCAATGATTTAAAGTAATAATATTTCTTTTCCGGAATAGTTGCTTTGCGAAGTATTGAAAATGTGTAATGTATAAGGTTTTACATTAAACGATTTTGTAAAATTAGTATAATCTGTGCTGGAGTATCTATACTACTATTCATACAGAAGTGGAGACTACAAAGGCGCTAATGACTGGAAATTTTTCCGATGCATTCAAAGCAACACTATTTACTATGTAACTTGCACTAAGTTCTAGTAATTTTGAATAAATTTTTACTTGAATTTGAGACAGGAAAGTCTGCAATAATACTTTAAGTACTAAGGGTTGTACGACATTTTAGATAATTCAAAATTTCTCGACTGTGTCTAAAAATTCCTATTGTTATTACTTTATTACTAACCAGAAATCAATTAAACGTATGTAACTACGGGTTTCTAGTGGTTACTACTCACTTATATGTAAAGGGAAAATACAGATTTCGGAGCATTAGAGGTTGGTTTCCTAATCACTCACATCATTCAGGAGAATGAAGTAGGTGTAGCAATCTAGGACCATATTAGGACCTCATAACCTGCAGTTTCTTTTTTTCCTCTCCTTGTTTCCCTGTTAATTTTCTACATTAAAATTATCGAGCTGCAGATAAAAACATAATTTCGTAAATTATTTTTGCATAAGTAGTTGACCGTCTGGAAAGAGATTGAGCCATGATGGCTCAATAGTCATGATGGTTGGAAATATTATTTACCGTGAACAATTTTTTTATTATGAATGTATTCTTTATAAGAAACCTCTTACATATTTTATACAAAATAGTTAAAACGCACTACGATATTTTCTCTATTAAAAATCTACAGTGACTGGAGTTTGAAACTATAAATCTATTATTGATAGAATTGCTTGAGAATACTAGAATTGACAGCTTCCAAGCATAGTTGGCGTAGAAATTTTTGAAACCATTTCTTTTGTTCTTTTATTTCATAATTTTAAGTTTATTATATTATAATTATATGAATCATATTATGTGAATTATCTTATATATATTTTGTAACGTAAAAAGAATCGAGTGGTCTAGTGGATATTACTCACCAAAATAAATGTAATAGAATAGTTGTTAAACTACCCATTTAATTGGTCAAAGCCGTACGTTGGAAATTGCCAATTGTAATGTAAAAAGATTTTAGTGCTTAGTGTTAAACATTCATTACCAGACCCACTAAGCATTTTTAGTCTAATCCTAATAGATGGAATTAGGAAATGTCGGTTTTCTGTCCATTTATTAAATTAAAAACACACACATTTAAAGTATGATATACTCACAAGTAGAACGCCCACGTAAGAAAGATTCGTGGTGCGTACTAAATAAATTTTCGATCCTATTTTGGCGGTTACTACTTTAGGTGCCCACTTAGGGTTATCCTTGAAGGTTTTAACGTATACTTTGCATCCGATTGCATACTTTCCAATGGACTCATGGGTTTGTTCCTCCGTAGGAGTCATCAGTGATAGTAAAGACCGCGGTTGTCTCCCGTGAAGAAGCTGGGCGGGGCTTTTCCCTGATGTGCCCGGCATGGCCCGGTACGTGGACAGCATGCTAAGCAGCTGTNGTGCCCGGCATGGCCCGGTACGTGGACAGCATGCTAAGCAGTCCCTTTTCTTTCGGTACACCCGCGTCCCTTGCTTTCTTCATCGACTGTTTGAACGTCTGAACCAGCTTTTTAGCTTCCCCATTGGACTGCGGGTGGAACGGAGGCGCAAACGCATGTTGGATCCTGTTCCTGCGGCAAAAATCTGCAAACTGAGTTGATGTGAACTGCGTGTCGTTGTCTGGCACTATCGTCCTGGGCAAACCTATCGCAAATATGCGCTGTAAGGCTACTATTGTAGATGATGTGTTGGCCGTCCTGATTGCTGTAATAAATGGGAAATTTGATACGGCATCGACCACGATTAACCACATTTCTCCAAGAAATAGTCCCGCGTAGTCAATATGAACCCTTTTCCATGGTTCGTTTGGTGCCGGCCAAGTGCCCAAGTGCCCTGGAGGTGCTGCCTGATTCACCTGGCATGCCTTACAACTTCGTATCCGTGCTTCGATGTCTCGGTCAATGCCAGGCCAATAACAATGTTGCCTGGCTAGTTGTTTCGTGCGTACTATGCCTTAATGTACCTTGTGCAATAATTCTAAAACTGGCTCCTAACATCTTCGAAATTACTACTCTATTACCGAGTGCTGTACTGAGCAACAAAACTTTACTAACCACCGTTAAACTGTCTCTAAGCTTGTACCATGTTGTAAGATTAGTATGAGCCTTAATAGAAGCTGGCCACCCGTTTTGGACGAACCCCCTTACTTGATGTAGGGTTGCATCGCTTCCAGTGGCGGAACCTATGGCTGTAGCTTTGACCGGGAAACAGTTTAGTCTCTCCTCGTCTAACGCGTCCAAATGTAGGCAGGCTATGTTCAGTGTGTCGAATGCGACATCCGGACACATTGGCAGGCGCGACAGAGCGTCCGCGTTTGCGTGCTGCGATATGGATCTGAAAACCATAGAATAGTTATAGTACGATAAGAACAAAGCCCGCCTTTGCAATTTACGCGCCGTCATTTTTGGCAACTTTGTCACTGGGTTAAATAAGGTTACCAGCGTCTTATGCTCTGTTATGTTAACGAACTTGTGCCCGTACAAGTACTCATGGAATTTTCTCACCGCGAACACGATTGCCAATGCTTCTTTTTGTATTTGAGAATAATTCTTCTGGTGTATGTTCAGAGACTTGGAGGCGAACGCTACTGGATGTTCCTGTCCGTTCTCATCTCTGAGATAGGACTGCCCCAATACCGTAGTCCGATGCGTCGGCTGCGATGGTTGTAATTCTTTTCGTTGTGAAGTGTTGTAACTTCACTGTTTTGAGCAACTCTTGCTTTAGCTGCTGGAATGCCTTGTCCTGGTGCTCCGCCAAAAACCGTTTTTCTCCCTTCTTTCTCAGCCTGTTGAGTGGTGCCGCAATCGTCGAAAAATTATGGATGAACTTTCCGTAATAATTTATTTTTCCAATGAACGACTCTAGTTGCTTGATGTTCTGGGGTACGGGTAAGTGTTGTATCTCCAGTACGATGTCCTGGGTAGATCGAACTCCCTCTGCATCTAGAATTTGAACTAAAAATTTGATGTTGGGGCTGGAAAAACTCACATTTATTCCAATTCACTTTCAGACCCCACTCCTGCAACTTCTGAAACAAAGACTTGAGATTGTTTAGATGTTCTTCCTCGGACTTCCCCGTAACCACGATGTCGTCCAGATAATTTGTACAGTCTGGTACCTGTGATGTCAAACTCTTTGGAAAATTGCTGCTGCCGATGCCACTCCGAAGGGTAGCCTGTTGTACTGGTACAACCCCCAAAGGGTGTTGACTACCGTTAACTTTGCCGAGTTCTGATCTAGCGGGATTTGTAGGTAGGCGTCTTTGAGGTCGATTTTGGAAAATCGTTGTCCTCCTGCTAGTTGCTGGAATAATTCTTCCGGCCGTGGAATGGGTATCATTAATTGTGGATTTACTGTCGACTTGAAATCGCCGCAGACTCTCAATCCATTGTTCTTCTTTTTAATGACGACCAGTGGTGTTGCCCATTCGCTGCTGTTTATTTTCTCTAACACGCCTTGTTCTTCTTACCTTTCGATTTCCTTCTTGAGTTCTTCCCGAATATGGGAACCGGTCGTGTTTTGAAAATTCTCGGACGGTGATTTTCCTGCAACGTCTGATGTGCCGCGAACTTAGTGCATTCCCAAACAAGCGCTGTGATTTCCGGGAACTGCTCCAGCAGCTTACTTGCCTAAGTGCTTGCTTCATCCGCCATCGAGCTGATTGCGTTGATGTCATGAATAGAGAATCCTAGCTTCTGGAAACCGTCCAGACCTAATATATTATTAGTGTCGAATCTGTCGACCCCGATAATTGATAGTTTGGCCTTAGCTGACTTGTATGCTACTGGAACTACATGTTCTCCTTTTATTCTAATTTCCTGCTTGCCATACACGTGCAATCTTTTATTGCATGGCTTGCAATGTGGCGAACCTAGTGCCTTATAACTCTTGAGGTAAATGAGGGTTGCTCCTGCACCAGTGTCCAATTGAAAAGGAACTTTCTACTCTCGTATTCTGAGATTGACCACTATCTTATTCTCGTGCGTAGGAGTTACTACCGCGTTAATTGTGCGGGATTCTACCATTGCTACTTCCATAGGCTCTACGATTGACGTGCGTTTGCTGCGACACACTTCGGCGATATACCCCTTCTTCCCGCACTTACGACATAGCGACCTCAGGAAGCGACAGTTACTGCGTTCGTGAAAGCGAAAACAGTTTCTGTACGATGGCAGCTTGTTACGTACGTGATTTTTATCGCTAGCCCAATTCTCGCCGGACGTTTGTCTACGGGACGCGACTGGATGAATCCCCGCTCCCCTAGATGTAGAAGCTTAAACGATGAAAGTTTCTATCTTTGCTGAAATTTGATCCGCAGTTGATCTGGTTACTTCAAACGTTGTGGCTAACCTTTGAATTTTTTCCAGACTGCGGTCGTTGTGACGCAGCGCTTCTAATCTGATTTTTTCTTCCGGCGTGAACATCACTACTACGTCTCGAATTAGAGATTCTACGTATGGAGCTTGACAGCTCGCCGAGTTGCACGTGAATTTGCATTGCTTTGCAATTCCTCTGAGTTTCGTAATCCACTCAGCGTGAGTTTGGCCTATTTTCAACCGACATGAAAAAAATTTAAATCTTGCTGCTACCACATGTAGTGTTCTTACCGTAATGCTTGTTTAGTCTACTTTTGAGCTCGCTGTATGATACTTGCGTGAGATCCATTTCTGGGCTGAGTTTTCTGAGCAGAGCGCACGTGGTATTCCGTATGTTGGCTAGTAGGAACGCTCTTTTACGAGCCTCGTCTTCTACTCCGTGGCATGCGAAGTGTTGGTCTAACTTGAGACTATATTCGCCCCACTGCTCCGTTGTTTCGCAGAATTGCTCGAACGGGGGCAAACTCGGGAGTGAAGGTGTTGCCTGCTTCAAAGCTGCTAGTGCTGTCGTGTTTACTTCCCACTGTTTCTGCTGTTGTTGTTGCAGCGTGGCGATCACTTGCCTTGCTGCTCCATGGAATCATAATATAAAGTCCGTTAATACCAATACTTTTATCCTCGTCGCCAGTTAACTTGTTGTGTCCCGCCAGGGAACGTTTCAACAAGTACAAGTTAAAACTCAACAAATGGTTTATTGCAGTAATTGTTACAAGTGAACAATCTTGTCCGGGCCAAGCGGACTACAGAAAGTACCAAAAGCGTATCCGTGTCGTCTTCCAAAAGTTTTAGCAGTCCAGTATTCCGGTGTCCAGTGAGAGAGATCCAAAGTCAATAGCGGCGTGGTTGTTGTCGTGGAAAGGTTGTAGATCGTGGTAACTCGTAACTATCTCTGCTCACTCCGCTTTACTCTTCATATGTGGTGCCTTGCCGCCGCCCTTCTATATACACCGCCCTGGAGGCGGTGGTGGCGGCGACCTGTCGGCCGGATGGTGACGGTGGCTTGCGCAGAGAGTCCTCTGCGTAGGTCGTTTGGTGGGGAAGGAGGGGCTCCTCCCTTGCTCGCTCTCGCTTGAGGGCGCCCGGCACGACGTTGGCCGGGGCAGCCTGAGTTGCCCTGATCGTTGCCGCGACGGCGGCCAATACAATTTGTGGTACGTATACCACAATTACGAAGGTATCGTCCGTTGGTTTGAGTAAGATAATAGGACGCAGAATATACTCACGTGAGTTAATAAACTCACATTGATGTGTTCAGAACTAATGATTGACTGTAAATCATGTTGACCAAGAAGTAAGCATCCGAGTGATGGTAAAATACTTTCTCTACTTCCTGTCTACTACGAACTCCCAATCTCTCGGTGAACTCGACCACCAGCTGTGTTTTTTCTGGATACACGGTCGTCCATGTATTTTTGTGGGGTTTTAGAGCTCGTCCACATTGAGGTCATTAGAGTCCAATCGTCCATGTATTGGGGTGCAACATTAACCCCGCTCTCTCCCTACTACTAATAACCAGCTGTGTCTGCTATGGCAGCACTTTCCACGAAAACTGCTTTACCGCCCTTTAGACGTACATTACCCTTCGTCGCACTTCAGTGGTCTTACGGGAAATCTAGAAGGTGTGCGCCGGATGGACTATGAAATATATATGTTTACGGAAAAGTATGAATTTTCCTCTTTTTCATCCCCGCGACCTCACTTCTTGTTCGGTATCCAGGGCGAGAGATATGTTGTGGTGGTTTTACCATCGTAGTCCGGAGTCAGATCTCGACAACCGAACTATCAATCTATTGTGTTCACTGGTTCACTTTTAACTGACTACCCAGGTCTTCAAGTGTCCTACTAAGTGGTTCCGTCTCATGCAAGTATATAAACTCTACGGACACTGCTGTGGATTGTGGGTGAGAAGACATTAGACGGAAGATTCTGTGAGGTGTCGCTCTCTCTCTCTCGCGCACACTTACTTGGTGGAGGGAAGGAAGGTGCGCAATGCACAGCAGTAAGAAGTCACAGAGGAGAATCGAGTTCCCCCACCGAAATCATGTGCGAGATAGACAGAGATACTGAACTTAGTTTTGTTCTTTGGCCAAGCGTTATCAAGGCATAAGACATCTGAATCTATTTATATTAATGTCCACGCAGTCCGCGACTAAGAATCGCTGTGCGGCGTTGCCAATTCCTTGCAAAAGAAGGTGCATACGAAACAAAATCAAATTCTTTTAGATATATTATTATCAATCCAAGACACGTACAATTAATAATATTTCAAAATAAAAGCTTGCATTTGACTTACTTTTATTGTACTGTCATTCGACTGAGATGCCAAGAGAGGGATCGCGCGAAGAAAATTGAACCCAAGACCTACTGCGAGACCTTAATCTCAAGTGGAATTGGATGTACTCTGCCTGAATTTTCCTGTCGATTCGTTCTAAAATTTACTGTACGACCTCTTCCGTCCCAACCGATGGCGTATCGGTCACCCTTACTGGAGCCTGCCTTCATAGTCCGCATCTCACAAAGTGCTCTACCTAAGCACGTCGTGCTCTGCTGCCTGTACATGCCCTCCTTGACAAACCCAGTCTATGTTCAGCGTTACAGTCATCGGTCGTGAGAGGGAGAAACAAGGATAGAACGTAAAAAACGTGCACTAGATATGTGTGGTTGAATCTGGATTTTACGTTCTCCGGACGTATGGATGTCTTCTTACATATGACATGAAAACGAACTACACCCCACTCTTACTATAGATTAAAATATCGAAAATTCCAGAATTATGTTTTTCAATATTTAAATTCCGATTGCTGAGGCACAAAAATCTGATATGAGTTTGTGAGATCTACCAAAAATATCGAAAAATAAAAAGTAAAGATATTGCAAGATGGGGTCTGATTTAAAAAACCCAAGAAGATAGTTTAAGAAGAAGGAGTTTTAAAGGTCATGTGTCCAAATTTTCTTCATGCTCATACATTAAAACGGAGATTAAAACGGATTACATTTCTTATATATTATTATTAAAATTAGAGCGTGGAAATTAAGTAAGAAAAAATTCGAAAAGTATTGAAAAAAGGGAAAGTGGTGATTTTTCGAAATGAGAAGTAGACAACACTATTTCCATAGTTTTCTTACTTCAATGTGCAAATTTTCACCATGCTCAGATTGAAACTGAAAATTTATATTAGACGTTCACAAACATAAACCACCTGAGGCACTTTTCATGATATGGCTGTACAGGTAAGAATAATCTCTAGGGTTCTAATTAAATTCATCTCTTTATTTATGATTCGGGGCAGATAAAAATAATTATAAATGAATATTAATGAGAGGCTTACTTTGTTTAATGTGCTGATGAAAGGTTTCTCTGAATATAATATATAATTTGGTATAATTTATAGGAAATATTCGTTTCCCACAATTTTATGTTATTGCTTGTATCCTTTGACTAGCTCAAGCACACAATTCTCTCAATGTGAAGAGCTCTCTGATATATATGGTGAAATGAAGCCTTCGTGACAATGAAACTTGCTTTTAAATGAACCTATTCCGCATGTTTCTATGGACATATGTTATTCCTCCCTCTATCCGTGTGTGTCCCACAACAGAGAATATGGGATGTTTATTCCAGTAATACGATTTTACGTGATATTATTCTAAGGTCACGTTCTGTATCTTATACTGCTTCGCTTGTTTCTAATTTAGTTTTCCGTTTTATAGTTCAATGTTCAATATTATTGTTAATTTTATATTTATGTAATACTTCTTTTCTCTCTAAAAAATACATCTAGAACGTTCTTGTTGTTTCATAGAGATTGTGTTGGTCCCTTTCTTAACGAAAAATTTAACAGAGCTTCGTCAGCAAATCATTTCCACGTGTCACTCTATAAATTAGGTAAATAAAACACTTATTACAATTACAATACTGAAATCTGAATTATACTGCATAAAGTGTAACGTGTATGCAAGAGTAAAATTAATGTTTTAAAAGTCGTCTTGTGCAACAGAAGAGCTGAATAATACATCTTATGACCTTATACGTGACAACCAATTATGCATTAGATACGGTTTTGTTTGTTTAAGTATTACATTTGAAACTCGAGTGGGTCCTAATATTTTTCCATCTTTTTATATGTTTATAATTGCGTAATAAGTGATCATCGAATGTTTTTTTTTTAAATTCACATATCAGCGAATGTTTCACCATAAAATCCATAATGACATAAAGTCTTTCCTTTTATTTCATTTACAAACAGTTTTCTTATTTTGTTTGTCCCTAAGAAATGGAGACTGTACGGAAACACTTTGATAGATAAAAATCCAATAAGGATATGAAGTAATCCCGAAAAAATTAGCTTATTTGGGACTCAACTCGTATGGATCGTCTCCAAGGATAAATTATTGATAAGTTAGTCAAAGTCTGGATAAATTTTTGACTGTAGCAAAATGACACAAAACGAAAGGAAGATTTGTTTGTGTGTGAAAAAAAAATTAATTTTATTGTAGTATATGTAAATGGGAAATGTAGCGTATTTAAAGCGTGGCACGATAGGAGGTAGGAGTTAGGTGGTAGGTTAGTGACAGTAGGTGGGCCGATTAGCTGGGTTTGCAATCAACTTGGCCCACGTGGAGGGGTGAGGAAGATTTGTTAGAGTTATTCATACTACCAGGAGGTGGTTAGAGGAAGGATGGTTCGCTTTTCAGTAGTCACAACTATATGAACTGGGACATTTATGTAAAGAACTAAAATGTTTCTGGCTCCACCGGGTATTGAACCAGGTGTAGCGAAATGTGTCCTTCCTACATTTCCTACAATGTCCTTCCTACATTACCCCTGGCAAATGCTCTTGCCCACATCAGCCTGCCCGCNTATTCATTAAGTATTTTAATGCGTATTTTACGAGTTGCACATTTAGTTGGTCTATCATACTTAGAACGCTGAAAAAGTCATTGACTTCGCAGTAAAATCACACCCCACCATCGAAACATCCAAACACATCGTGTCCTCATACATAATTTAAAACGTACTCTGTTCCACATGAGCGGGAGAAAGATCGCTTCTCATGAGGTCTGTCATTAAGACAAAATAATTTCTCTCTAGACGACCACACAGCGGTCAGAGATCAAGAGACTACGATGAATCTTGCATGAGGGACGCTATTTCTCAACGTAGTTTCTTGATTTAAGAAATAATACCTGCTTCTTGAACATAAACATCTTTGTGATCAGTAGGTTGTGGCTAGTCACCAGTCTTTAATTGATATATGAGTATAATTAATGTATTGTCGTCAGAAACACAGATGTTCAAGGTGGCTTGTTGATATTATAGACCAAACGTAAAGACTTCTATTAAATTATATGTTCTGAATCAATTAATATCTAATTATCTACACACACGTATGTAAGAGAGTTATTAAAAACGGACTTCCCGAATAGCTCTTGAAAGAATAAAGATAAGGAAGTGAGGTTTCCACGAAGATAATTTGTGACTTGTCGCTAATCATTTGACGTAGGTATGTATTTTCTTCAGCGCTGTTTTAAAGTTAAAGAAAAAAGGTATAAAACATAGTAATTTTAAAATTTGAACAAACAGCACCAAACTTAAATCAAACTAAAATGTTGGTACCAAAATTTAGAAAGCATTGACGTTTTAGGGGTAGATGTATTTTATGTGGGTATTGGAATATAATACGTGTTCAGAACCTTGATTAAAAAATTTTCATTCCGAACATCAAAGTACAAGCAAATTTTTAAATTTTCAAAACAAATTCCGCCAATTGAAATCATTTTATATAAAAAGAAATGAGACAAAATTTCTCTAGAAAATGGATCGCATAAAAGTCTTATATTGTAACAGATGAAAAAACCCCTCACAAATGAACATTATAAAAATGTTCATGTAATTTTTAGAAAATGAGCAATTTTGAATATTGGAAGACTCTAAATGAAACTTGAGTATTTATTTGTAACTATTTACATTTGTATAAAAATAGTCCATTACTTCGGAGCTAGTAAAATATACTTTTCTCGTGGTAGTACGGAAAACTAATTCCTTGGAAATATATTATGATGCATGGTTACAAAATAGGGTACATCGTATGTAAAATGAATCTCAAATGATTACTCACGTATGAAATGGTATTTTCATAACGACTCACTAATATAAAGTTTAACTTCCTTAACTTTCTCTAGGCGAGGCAAATGCACATTTCGTGCGCTCAATGGAGTTCCTGTAAACCCAGTCCCGCGCCGCCAAATGTTCGCAAGAAGCGTTTGGTAGGTTTTTGCGGAGCTATACGCGTGGGATCAGGGTACTCGGTAATCTACATATAGTTAAGAACAATAGACAATAGATTTCCGTTTTTTTTTCAATATTTTTTTTTTTAGTATTTAATATTTGGAGTGTGTGTGTGATTATGTCTAATAACAAAGGCCAGCCCCCGTATGGAGCGTTGCGTAATTTATGTGGATGACACCTAAAATATCATTATTTCAACAAGATATTATATTGTCTTTTATTACCTTCTATATTACATCCAGCATTACAAGTAGGATTAAAACATCTGAACTAATTTCAATATTTTATATGTTTAAATAGTTGTTCATTTTTTCCTTTTGGTTATGAACTTTATTCCTTGTTCAAGTGGCTATCAGTAATTGGGGTTTTGGGGTGGTGCATGTGTCCTTGGTCTAACCAGGTGATAGCAGTTGGAAGGACGTTGAGAATTCGTGACTAGTCCAACCGCCGATTATGTTCTTATTGACTCTGATCCGTGTGTCAATATAATGTACAAAGTCATTGTACGCCTTCTGATGATCATTTTTGAATGAGTTGAGGAATACGATTGTGTCCATTGTTGTGAGTTAGTTAGCAACTTAATGACAAAGATAAATGATAATACACGAAAACTGACAACTATCACTGAATGAAGGATATTAGTATAATAATATATTTATTACTGCGAAAGTTACAAATGAGATATGAAATACATTAAATACGCAAACAAATTGACGACAAAAATGATTGAATTATTATGAAGGGCAACAACTGGAGGTTATTTAATTCGACAATAACTACCCTATATTATTTTAAAATGTAAATAAATACGAAAGAAACAAGAAAAACGAATTGTAAATTTATGTAATAATTCTATAAAGTTATTACAACGAAAACTTGGTTGTAACAATACTGCAGGATTTAAATAATATATAAACAAACCGACAACTAAAATGACAGAAATAATAATTTAGGACGGCAACTGCAGATAAATTAATTCGACAATAATTATGGCAATATCATGCTAGAGAGAAATGAATAACTACAAAAAGAATCAAGAAAACAAATGTTAAAATAATGGAATAATTATATTTACGGCGACGAAACTTGAGCATTGCAACCGTGGAGTACGTTATTTCTAAGTTAATAATGATGTAATAATATAAGCTCCAGAAATTTTAAATACACCATAATAATTAATTTTAATGCACCAAGAAGTAAAATTTATGATTCCGTTTGTACTTACGTAAACATTATCACTCCTTTGAATGAAGAACTTGAATGAAAACAATATGAAATTATATTCGGTCCGTTAGGTTTGAAAATCACAGAGAATGTTTTTAGTTTTTTTCACTTAACGCTCACACAGAACAAAAAAATTTACACTACAATGAATGTTGAGATCTAAATACAACTGGAAACACGAAAAAATTATATATTTGGAAAAATTTAACTGAAAAATAAAAATTCACGACCGCATCCAGCTCGCGAGTCAGCAGCAGTATGGCGGGCGATGGTTGTTGCGTTTGTTAGCTTTCGCTTCAAAGTGTTGATATGTTGAATCAGAGCGATGTAGCGGTTGCCAACGGCACTATTACATGCAATTACAGACGACACTGGCAATGTCTGACGGAAGTCTTGAGCAGAAAAGTCGACCATAGCCGCCTATGAAGTACCGTGGCCCTGACCGCATCTAACGCCAGGAACATGCTACCCAATCTTCATTAAAATAGTTCCAAATAACTCGATTATTAAATCTCTCAAGGTATTCATTAAGCATCAATATGCCCTTGATAATACCAATATTTTTATTTAGAAATTTTGGATGTGATACCTTACTTACTTTATGAAGGAACCTAACAACAACAATTTCCTCGTGTGACATACTGTGATTCGATTTATAATTCATTAGTTTGTCTACACTATTTGGTTTTCAAAACCATTTTCGTAAAATTTTACCTAAGTCATTAATAATCTTAACGTACATTATTATATTTATACATTTATTTTCTACAATCTCTAATGTAAATTTCAGATCATCACAAAAATTATTAAATTCATCTAACAATTGACAAATCTCAGCTTCTTAACAATCACAAAAGAATCATCAACATATCTCATATACAATCTTACATCAAATTTCTTCAAACATACTCTTTCTAACTTCATAAAATGTACCACTCAAAATTTCTCCAATAATGGTTCCGTTCATTTGTTTTTATAAGTATTCCCCATTGAAAACAAAACTATTGGATTTAAGTGGTAATTCAACACTTTTAATTTTTTCAGGTATGGGAAGTTTTTCTTTATCGAATCGTATATAACCAACATCATTTATACAGGATAATATCAATTCATGTGGCAATGTGGGAAACATGTTAACCACATCAAGAGAAACCGTACTATACCCAACAAGAATTTTAACATGTTTCAGTTTACTAACACATTCCATACCACTCTTAACCGAGTACCTATAATTATATTCTAACAAAGATTTTAAAACATTATTCAAAAAATTTGGAATATACCTAACAGATCCATCTAATTAGGAAATAACTGATCTCATAGAATTAAGTACATTCATCAATTCATAAGCTCTACATGTGTGTGCTGAAGTCTGGTAAATATTTTATATGTTTTAAAATCAATTAAATCATCACCTTTCAATTTCTTAATCAATGCTAGAGGTTCATTCATTGTTATATTAGTATTATCTATATTTATATTATTATAATTGCCTTCATGGATAGCATGTCCAACTTTACTAATGTATTCACTTTTATACATAATCACATATGAACCTCCTTTGTCAATTTTAAGTGCCACAACATCTGGATTATCTTTAAAATATTGCTTTGTTTTATCTCTATTAATGCAAATAGTATTCAGATGGTTACTAATACTAATATTAGAATTATGTACAAATTTTAAATTTGATATTCACGTTGTTTAAAATGGAGATACTGTGAGGTATGTTTTTACATTTATATATTGATAAATTGTTTAGTGTGTGGAAGCACTGTGATGATATTATGATGTGTACTACGCTTTTGTGTATAATATAGTGAGAATGAATTCTGACAGACCTGAGACCTAAAGAGGAGGCCAGAAACCTAGGGCCTCGAAACGTAGTGTATTCAATGTCAACCCTAATGTTTCCATAATGACGAAATAAGGATAAAATAAATGTTTAATGTGAATATGAGTTGCGTGTTTTTTTTGTTGACTGTTTATAATAAGGAACGGTGCATTTATAAAATAAATTTATTTGTTCGGAAATTCAAGTGAGATATTAAATAATTAAACAAACCGACAACTAGCACACCTTTGAATGAAGCACTTGAATGAAAACAACATGAAATGATATTCGGTCTTTCAGGCATGTAAACCTTAGGAAATGTTTTTAGTGTTTATTCACAGACCAAAGATTTTTACACTACATAAAATGTAAATACAACTACTGAATCCCAAAAGTTTGAAAATATAAATAATTAGAAACAATAAATAGAGAGAACTCTAACACTACGACCGATGCTAACGCCAGGAGCAGGCTAGCCAGTTGTACATGTATCTATTTTCATATTTTCGATATAATGTTTTGAACAACTACCCCATAAACAGTCTGGATTATTTCCCCATGAGCACAGATCTTAGCTAGACTAACAAGAAAAAACAGATTTTCTCGGAAATCTCAAATTTAAGGGTAGCATAAAAGAAAAATCTTTATTAGTCCAGCAATTTCACGAAAAGTAGAGTTGTTATCGTCATTTAAGCACATTATATAAGTTAGTTAGAGTTTAATACGAAAGTAAATGGTGGGAGTCAGAACCTGACGAATCGGAGTAAGTTGGAAACTTCTTTCTCGAAGGTATTTGTTTTGGAATTCTGACGGAAGTCAGCCTACATACCTTAAAAGTAACAAATATAGAGTGTTAGTTCGTTAAGTAGCGTTTATATATATTACGAATTATATATGAGCAGAAACGGGTAATTCACTTCGAGTATTCGTATTATCCACATATCTGAATATATCCTAAAATTAGAAAATGTTCGGGTGTTGCTTTGTTTTGTTTTGCTTCAAATTTACTTTTTATGTTTTAGACTCTAAGAAAATGCTTGAAACAGAATCGATCAGTTGAATTTGCTCTGCTTCCTTGACCTACCTTACATCTCAGTTGCAAAATCCCAACTTCGAGAAAAATTCAAGTTGACTGGTGGCGCTTCTAAGCGTATCCGAGGTGAACTATTGCTAGTGTAACTCACTCTGGTGGATCGTTGTGTGTCAACAGAAGTAAAAATGAAAGTTCTTCAGAACATCATGTTTAGAATATTAACTTCACAATATATTTATCAAGTAATATTTCAATAATTTGACGTAACGCCGGGAAAAATGATCGTTATTGCACTCACACTTTTGGATTCTATCCCAGGCACTGGGAGCGCTTTTCAATAATCACATATGTGGCATAGTTCAAACATTTTCCATGTTTTATTTATTTTGTAATAAAACTTAGTTTATTAAATTTGGTTTTCACAGAATTTGATAAAACTTTATGTTTTGGAATCACCATTACAGCATTATAAAATACGCTGTAAATGATGCGTTTTTTGTTACTTTTTTTTAATAAATATGACGCTTAATCTATTTTTGTGACTCCAGTAAAAACAAGTTTTCGGCATTTGGAAGTTTCTCCACTTTCATGCCTCATATAAGTAGTTACAGCAAGAATTTATGTACGTGATGTAATTACCACTTTAGTTACAATTCTTCAAATGCTTCTTAGTATCTTGTAAAAGAGAATCACTGTCTTGTGTTTGTATGAAGCACGGAGGAAGCATAGGAAATTCCTAATACTCCCTACATCTGCGTGGATATGCACTTCATAAATGAAGACAACGTTGTGCGTAAAGACAGGAGGGTGCGTCGTATCAGCACTTAACTACTCCAAGGAACGAAGGGAAAGTGAAGTGAACTAAGTTGGTGTTTTAAGGTTGGAAGAAATGAATATAATACTTTCTTACCGGACAGGGGTGTACTAATTTGTATGTAGCTTTATTAAATTCTCAATTATCCGTACATGGTGCTCTGTGTATTATGCAATACTTCGATTTTAACTCAACATTCCTGTGAAAACATCTATTATTATGGTCGTACACTGATATTGCAGGTGTGATTGTCAAGTATTGCTATGTATAAACAGACTTTAATTGACCTACTAATTTATTTGTTGAATAATAACTACTTCATTATTAAATACCTTAGCGCATATATCGCGTACATTAGGTTCATATTTTTAACTATTTAGTGCATTCTGGTAATTACGTGCAATTATATTCACTATTCTAATTTTCCCAGGTTGTTGCAAATTTAGAAATCAATAAATTAACATCATGGAAAGTCAGGAAAATGCATGGGGAACGTGCAAAATCTGAGACCTGGTTATAATTGATAAATCTGGTATTAAATAATATATGAGAATTTTTCTATTGTTATTACTTCTAAACTTGTGCACACTTGTTTCGTTATATTACCCTCTTAAAATTTAAATTTACAAAAGGATCGAAAGTTTTTTAGCGTTAAATATAAATTCATCAGGTATGCGGCAGTCATCGTCTCAAATTCTGTTTACACCTAGTGAACGGGTCCGGGAGTCAATGGAGTGGCGCCAGGATTAGATCAGATGATCTTTGCTTCATTTCTTGCGTGCGATTGGTCAGTAATTGGACAGCTGCGCCGACGTGATTTCTTCGAGCAACTATCTCTTTGTTGGCTCCGAATGATCGAACTTTTTACTTTTTCTTTCCTTGTCTCTTACAGAAACATTCAATGATCTAAAGTAATAATATTTCTTTTCCGGAATAATTGCTTTGCGAAGTATTAAGAATGTGTAATGTATAAGGTCTTACATTAAACGATTTTGTAAAATTGGTATAATCTGTGATGGAATAGTCTATACTACGATTCATACTGAAGTGGGAACTAGAAAGGTTCTATTGACTGAAAAATTTTCCCTTGCATTCAATTACACAGCAACACTATTTACTATTTAACTTGCACTACTTTCTAGTAATTTTGAATAATTTTTTACTTGAATTTGAGACAGGAAAGTCTGCAATAATAGTTTAAGTACTAAGGGTTATACGACATTTTAGATAATTCAAAATTTATCGACTGTGTCTAAAAATTCCTATTGTTATTACTTTATTACTTACCAGAAATGAATTAAACGTATGTAACTACGGGTTTCTAGTGGTTACTACACACTTATATGTAAAAGGAAAATACAGTTTTCGAATCATTAGAGGTTGATTTCCTAATCACTCATATCGTTCAGGAGTGTGAAGTAGGTGTAGCAACCTCTCAGGATCTGAAAAAAGGTAAAAACCATAAATAGAATCATAGAGTCTACACTGTAAAGAGCGTTAAATCTCTGGTCACTTGCTTGAACTGGTTGGAGATGAAGGAACCACCACTAACAAATTTCTGCTCACACCATCTCACAGGTTTGAATTATCTAATGCATATCCCTTCCCACAAATTAGCTCTCTTTCCACACTCACTAGAGAAGTCGCGAAACCCAATAGTTGCTTCGCAATATTTTCAATAATAGGTATCTCACACAGGCGTCTGGATGACATATTGCCAGCCCAGTCTCGGAATGAAGAGACAAGACAGAGGAAAACGAAGCTAAAACAGCATTCTTTAGTGTTGACTTGAGAAGTATGTGTGATGATATTTGCGGGAATACATACCCTAAGGGACCCCATAATTCCAGTTCACATATATTGAAACTATATAAAAAAACAGAGCAATTTTAATTTTTTAACGTATTTCATTTTTGTACTTTTCCAAAAGAGAGTAGCTCCTTTTATAAATTTAATATCCATGTAGATTTTAAGCAATTTTAGCATGAATAAGGAAATGCAAAAGACAACATACCGAATCATAGGTCGCTAGAGAGAGTTCACTGAAGCGCCCTATGGTAAATCTAGTAGGCGCCTGGCAACGCATGATTACGATGCGGAGACTGCTAGCATGTGCTCGGCCAGCGCCTACCCAATCGCCGAAGTACATGGACTCTCCCACAGCGTCACTCTGCAAATTTCATTTTCAATATTTTGTTAAATATGGTTATGACATTGATAATATTTATGGAAAAACGAGAAAAGAACCGATGGATTGTGTTTATGTGATATAGAATTATAAAATCCAGATCATATATTATTTTATTGCCTTCTGTAAAAAAGAACTGAGTGAAGTATTTGAATTACTTGTGGAAAGGATGTGTTTATAATATGGCAGACGAGATATCGATTTGACAAATATTGTAATGTGAAATGCAACTTGCACATTTACAACGGTGATATGAACACTCATGACATGGAAATTAGGAGCTAGTAATGGTAAAAGGTCCACCTCCTCTTCGCACGGACGGGAATGTGACAAAAGATCAGATTTCACGGCGATAACAGAGATAATTATATAGTGAGAAGACAGAACAGAATTAGTCTTGTACTGACGGTGAGTTAAAAGCAAAGACAGTCATTGATACCATTTGACCTAAAGAAAGGGATGAAAAGTAGAAAATTTGATGGGTGAGTAATTGTACCTCATACCAAAGCAAATAAGATAGTAATCTAAATACTTCATTAGTTTGAATACTTATTTGTTTTGATTACTAAAAGGCATCGGTTTTCGCGTTTTCCTAGATACATTTAATTAATGATTTTTATCTAATATCAGATGCAACAAGGAGTGTGTTGAAAAATAAAATCAACAAATTTGAAAGGAAACTCCATTCATTAGAGTTATATGATTCTTGACAACTTCATATCACAAGAAAACTAACTTGTGGAATAAGAGAGGATACAAAAGAAAAAAACGACATGCATAACTCACCAACGTTTCGCAAGTATTCTGTCCATCCTCAGGGCTTGTACAATGTTTCTAAAACATCTGAATCTCTTAATGCATCAATGTGAGTAGGGTGTGCCTCTTGTTGAGGTGAAATGGTAAAAGAGGAGTGGATGTGAATGAGTGAATCAGATGTTATAATAATGCAAATAGTGTAATGAGTTCTGAGGATGGATAGAATATATTCAAGACGTAGTTGAATCCTGTATTATTTTTTTCTTTTCTATCTTAAACTGTTCCTCAACATAGTACTCCTTTATTAATTGAATAATATGGAGATAGTTCAAGTTCTCCAAACTAATGTAATCTACGGCGTACCTCCTGTTTGACGTAGTCCCCGAAGTAGCAGTAGGCTCCCAACTGCAGCAAGGCCCCGAGTAAAAATGCCATGTTAATTGTAACGTTGACGATATCACCGGGAAACTAGTGAAAGAAAAAAATATTCTTTTATTTTTACAATTTTTCTCACATTGATATAAATTTTACTAAATAATCTTTTTATGAATAAGCAGTAAAATTTCTATTTAACTCACAATATTAAAAAATTCCTTAATTTCCCTCCTTATTCAAGTATTAGTTGAACTATTGTTTTTTTTATAATTTGATTCCAAAAGTTAATAATTACATTATTGTAATGAAAATAAAAATTGAAAATTGAAATATTACCGAAATGCCTTCAAGCAAAACAATAAAACTAAACGTGGTATACATGGGCGGCACTGAAATTTGACAGATTCTGAGGTAAAAGGATAATTTCACCATTAAACCAGATACCTTCTTAAGGATTAGGATTACGCGGGTCTACCTTTGCCCGTCGCGTGAATCCCCAGTCTCTGGGACCGGTGGGCAGCCATTTCAATAATTTCATAAGAGTTGACTTTGCCACTAAAATTGTTTATTTAGAAAAATTGTGTAGTTGTTTCAGAATAATAGACATTTATGCAGAGATTATGGAAAGCTACACCAAACACAAACTTACTGGCATTCAATACACATTTTGGAATTATTTCAAATAGTTGGTCGACGGAAAGTATCCAATTAATAAAGTTTTTCACAGTCAGTATTCTTTTCATTTTTCGCATACAACATTAAACTCCGCATTATTAGAACAAAACATTCATGTAACGAAGTAATGTACATTAAGTATCCGACGAATTATGTTATGTCGTTTTGTCGCCTGACGAACGAATAAGGCTCAGGAGCTCCATGAATTTGGCAAAAACTAAAAAAAAACCTCATTTTTCGTTTTTTGCTTATATCTTAAGAACTCAAATCCTTTAGAAAAAACGTCCTTGTACAAAAAATAAAGTTCATTTACAAAATTGGTTTTCTAGGATATTTTTAGTTTGACAATACGATTATCCTCTCCTCGACGTCGAGGTTTAGTGCACATCTATGTAATAGTTAATATGTACATTTTTCTTTGCATCAAATAGGGTAGTTCTGATTTTTTGCGCTGTATATTGTCAAATGGTGATGATAAATCCAAATTTTTTACCTTGCCGACTTCGTATAGTATCAGAAATAGATAAAAGGAAAACTAAATTTTCAAACTTTTTCAGTCTACATAAAATTTAATTTAGGAGAAATTTGTTTTTTTTAACCGTTATATTTTTTACTGAATCAGTTAAAGACCAGAATCTGGGACCATATTAGGACCACATATCCTGCAGTTTCGTTTTTTCTTCTCTTCGTTCCCTCTTAATTTTTTTGAATTAAAATTATTGAACTGCAGATAATAAAATAATTTCGTAATTTTTTTTTTGCATAAGTAGTTGATCGTCTCGAGAGAGAATGAGCCTATCGTCATGATGGTTGGACATATTATTTACTGTAAACAATTTTTCAAATTATGGATGTATTCTTTATAACAACCTCTTACATATTTTATACAAAATGGTTGAAACACACTACGATATTTTCTCTCTTATAAATCTACAGTGAAGAGAGTTTGAAACTACAAATCTATTATTGATAGACTTGCCTTAGAATAGTAGAATTGAGCGCTTTCAAGCATATTTCGTGTAGAAAGTTTTGAAACCATTTCTTTTGTTTTTATATTTCATAAATTTAAGTTTTTATATATATAAATAATGTAACGTAAAAAGAATTGAGTGGTCTAGTGCATATTACTCACCAAAATAAATGTAAAAGAATAGTTGTTAAACCACCCATTTAATTGGTCGAAATGCCACGTTAAAAATTGCCAATTGTAACGTAAAACGATTTTAGTTCTTAAGCGTTAAACACTCATTACCAGACCCACTAAGCATATTTAGACTAAACCTAATAGATGGAATTAGGGAATGTCCATTTAATTAATTAAAAACATACATATTGAAGGTATGATATACTCATAGCTTCAGATATTATTGGTTGTAATAATTGTCCACTACATCTCCTAAAATTCAAGTTTCTAAATTACACATGCTCACATTTTCCCTTATCATTCCCCCAAAATCACACGCTTTATACAGAGTGGTATTGGTATTTAATTAGTCCCAATACGTTTATCTCCTTCCTTTAAATTTACTTTACACTTTGTTGATTCTGCAAACAAAATCTATCTTGTTCTGATTATCAGTCAATGTCACTACCAACTTCTATACAAAGTTCTAAGTGATGGAACACTCACGTATTCTTGTCTCATTAAGATCTGCTCACGTCTTCTTAGCACTGGAAGCAGCAAGTCGTGCAATATTACCTTACTTATTGACGTACAATAGAAGATGAGCTTCCATTCTCCAAACAGCGTGGGTGTTGGCTGTTTCAGGGCTCAACGACCTTTGAGCTCCTCGTCGTCGCGATCGTCCTCGTCCAACAGCTGGCCGGTAGACGCCGGACTTCAAGACCCATTCATGGTTGACACCAGTCACTCCGAAGTAGTCGAGTGGCCTATTTAAAGCTCTCAGCCGTCTTGTCCTAATAAGTAACCACCGGGACCCGAGCCGAACACATCACGAAAGAGTTTTCAAAGACTTGAGTTGGTTAATGACTCGATGTAATTTATTGCGACTCCGGGTACTTCGTCGTATTTATTAATGAGAAAACGATTAGTAACTCTTCATTAAGATGCGCGAACGAACTTCGAAGGATTACCGCTATCATTAATAAGATGTAGTATTGTCCCCGCAGTCAAAGAAGGAAAATGAGATGTAGCCAATGGAGCGAAAGCGTGGTGTTGGCATATGTCTAATGCGAGGAGTGTCCTAGCGTAGATCCACCTATTCAAGACTGCACGCCGCAACACGTATATAGAGGTTACTATAACCCGTGGAAAAGCTTATCTCAGGAATATTGTGTCTCCCATGGACCAAAGCCAGTCATCCCAGCTGGTATATCAAATTCTGCCGGTTCAGTGATTCTCTACTTCATTTATGGAAAATATATTTATCAATATTTTAAACATACAAAATAATCTCCAAGTAAATGATTGTAATTTTATAAATGATTCAGTTTTTGTCTCATTTTAATCGGACAACTTATACATAAATTACAGGTTATAAAATTATTTTACTTTGTTCTAATGTAATAATACCATATTTTACGTTCAAATTTTGGTTCATTCCCACAAACGGTCATGTGCATGTTTAAAAAAAAATTTGTTCACGACATTGAAGCTGTAAACTTATTTAACATTAACATAGCGTGGTGCCACTGTAATTTTCTGCAAAGCTAAAATGTGTTCCTAGGTAGTTTTTAAAAAGGAAATGTACTTACTTATTAGTTACGAGTAAAAGTATACATGCTTATTAAATAAGTGATACAATAAAAAAATATGACAAACTTGCTTTTATTTATTTTAATCAGAAAACTAAGAGATTCCATGAAAAAAATTTCTACGTTTATGTATTTCAGTCAGTTCTCTTGGCAAAATGTCAATCTCCAAACGTAACACTTAAGATGAGATCTGAAAATATTGATGGAACGGAATGGGAGCAAAGGGGTACTTAATAATAAGAATGATTCTATTATCAAAAACTCAGATACAAATAATTTAGAGTTTATTTGAATTTTTACGTATGGTTACTTGTGGAAAAATACTATTTGAGCTGCATTGTTTAAAACATTCGATGAAAATGTTGAAACAAATCTCAGAGACGTTATGACAAGTAATTAGTTTTAGATTTTCGAAAAACGGAAAGGATATATGAAAGTCGTGTTGGCGGAATTTTGAAGAATTCGGAAATGGATGTTGTCTGGCGGCGAGAAACTAGCTTGGTGGCAAACTCGCTTTAGCAATTTAAATGGCCGGTCCGGTGTGTTACAAATAATAGCCCTTAGAGATTGACACGACAGATATATACTGGTAAGGAAGACATTTTCAGGCGAGGTTTAAAACATAAAATTAAAATTTAGTGTTATTGCGAAGGTCTGTGTTTGGAATCGGAGTAGAAATTTCTTAAGAGAAAGCGACGCGAAATTATCTGTCCTCAATAATTGGAGTGTGTGGAAAAATGATAAACAATTCTTGAGGTACGCGTACGTGCCCTAGCCACTTAGAGAGGAGACGTCAGTGTCATGAGGCAAAATATGAATGTTGGGAGAGCCATTTGCTTAGAATCTACTAGAAAGACAAAGTGATACCCTGTTTTGCGGAACTAAGAAGAAGGGAAAGATAGCTCTTGTATAAATAACACTCAGGGTGAACGAGAACCTAATTAGGAATTTCGAGCCAGCGAGCGACATTCGGCAGCGTAGTGGTGTGAGGAAATGACCACTCAAACTAATTTTGGAGCTCGTAGTGAAAAGATATGTTGGTGAGATCTGTCAGACCTTTGAAAATAAATTGGCCTCGTCTGAACGCTGATCATAAAACTTTATGGTCTAAGTTAAACAGAACGTCAAAACTAATGGAAATTTCCGGAATATAAACAGATGGGAAAAGGCGTGAAAAAAAAGCAGGAGTATTAACAAATACTGCTATTGGATGAGAATCGACCTACGTCACTTCGCGACTAACGTATCAGAGATACCTCACGTGCAGTAGGAATTGATCGCCATTGGACGCCAAAAATCATTACGTCATAGTAAAGAAGTTAATTTCAAAGTTTATGGACTCTGGCGGGGGAAATTAGTACATAAGAACAAACACCACGGTAACGTTATGTTATGAATATGCTTATTCTGGAGTTGATGAGTATTCTTATTCTTATGTTCGGCTGATTCTTATGTTGCTTATGTTTTCGCTTTATCAGAGTTCGTTCTCGTTAGTTAATGACGATGTCGGATACTCTGATTGTTAAAATATTAGACTTGACTTTTTTGAGCGATAAACTGTTTCTTTTCAAAATGAACAAATCACGATTTGTTGACTTGTTCGTTATTATGTACAGTTCACATGTTCGACACTCTGCTTAAGTAAATCACAACTTTAAAGAACTTTGATGATTTTTGAACGTACGCAGTTTGTCAGTTACTAGTTTTGGCAGCTGGCGTGCTACGAGAATTCATCATAAGTAGTCGGTGCAAGTTTCGTACGAAGTTTCGCTAAAATTCGCGGTAGTGAAATATGAACTCGTCAACTGAACGTCAAGGGGTTATAAAATTAGATAAGTGCCATCAAGAGCGGTGACTTCGTCAATGAGTACTGAAGGACGATGGCCATTTTATCACTTATGTTGCACGGATGGTCGCCAGCCGCTAACTCGGATGAATGGGAGAGTTGTGAAGGCGTAGCGGTAACCAGAATGGTATGGTCTGAGATAGGGCGTTCTCGTCTTACACCACTTCATTTTCACCACTGATGGTCCTCCTTCAAGTACCATTGTTAGGGTACTGACTGGCGGAGTCCAGTATTTTGTTGTATATTCGCTGCGAGAAGAATAAGTGAATTGAACTGTGTGTTTGTTATTTGTCATAGACTCTCGTGACAATCAAGAATGTTTATTGATAAGGTCATGGAAGAAAAACATTGATCGTACAAAAATGATACCCTAAATTGTATAACTTTAAGTGATCGTTTACTGGGACAGTTGTGTAGCCAGTATTATAATTTCTTAAAGAGAGTAATCAAGTATTATGTATTGTAATGGTGATTTTGGAAGAATTTTTAAAGGGTATGTGTTGGGGAAGTGCTTACGATGTTAGTAAGTAAGGATAATGTGCAATTTTGGTAGAATAAACATTTAAGATCAATTTTACACAGTGTTGTGTTTCCTTCTTGTAAGGACTAGGTATATTTTACGGCCTATGAAATGGGCCAACCCTAG
>NNCF01126684.1:2233-18675 GCA_002313205.1 Laupala kohalensis
TTTTTTTTTGGAATTTTAATCAAGTGCTACATTAATTTCTAGAAAAGATTATAAGACTTGAAATTCCCAATTTCAGTGATATTATTCCGAAACACTAACCCTTAAGTGTCTAAAAAATTATCCATGAATATTGAAGAATGGGTTTATATCAAAACATCATGTTAATAAATCAAGCTCAAACAAGAAACAAAACGAACAGTTTGTACTTATTAAGGATGAATATTTTTAATTCAAATTCTTTGCCCCTCTTCTCCCACTTATTACATCCGCATGCAATGGTTGTTTATCCTTCCGCCACGGACTGGTGACATTCAACAATGTATTACTATTATTAATAAATAATATTGATCAAATAGTGAGGGTGTGCTCTCAAATTAATATAATTTATGTGGGAGATTTTTCTCTCTCTCCAGTTATCATGGCAGCAGACTGCTGTTCAGAACCCACGTACGATAACAACGCTGCAGAATCGCAAAGAGTCGCCCAGCAGCGATCCGCTAATACACAACCGCCTTTCATAACTGTTGGACCTCCGAAGACGACTCTCGTACCATGAGCATATCACGTGATTCACACATACACCCACTCTCACAACCATAATGGCACCACCATCGCCGTCACATTGTCGAACTGGATAGTGCACGCTGGGTGTTGCTCTATCATTTCTACAAATATACTGTATTACTTACTACTAGGCTTGTTCCAGCAGCAATCCCGGACAGTTCAGAACGGTCCCGCGCATGCGCAGAAGCGAAATATCAGTTGTACGCTGTTCCAGCAGTGACAATTCCCAACCTTTTGCCCAGTCCCACCCGTGGCGCAGGTGGTAGTGTTGTCGCTTCTCACCAATTCGATTCCCGATGGGGTCAGAAAATTTGCAGCATTTCACATTAATGTCCCAGTTCATATATCCCAGTAGTCATATAGCTGTGACTACTGAAAAGTCAACCTTCCTTCCTTCCTCTATCCAGCTCCTTCTAATAACAATAACTAACCACTTCTACGAACTCTTCCACGTGGGCCAAGTAGTTGGTATACCCAGCTAACCGACCTACCTACTAACAATTACCTACCACCCAACTCCTGTCGCTCCATGTAGATAAGCTTCAATAGCACGCTACATTTCCCATTTACAAATACTTTTTGTTCCAGCAGTCGCCAGCAAAGAATTCGGAACCGTTCTGAGAGTTCTGGATTTCTGTAGGGATTTTAAATTCGGAACTGTGGTTACGGTCGGTCACCCGCGTGGTTCGTAGGCGGTGGGGGAAATCAGCGGAAAGAAAGCGATTATCACTCGATTGTTTGGCGTCGCCGTGTTAACCTGTTTTGTTCGACCTTGCGTTTTTAATTGAATTATTCTTTCGGCTTTCGGACCATTTTGAACTTCTTCTGTTACATTTTATCCCTGCTTTTTTCCTGTTTATTCTTTCCGATCACTGACTGAAATCTCGTAGTTTATGAAGACCTAGCTGTGTTTTTAATAAATTTTATGTATATTTCATTTTATTATATTTGTATTTATTCTGTATATTTTTTTTCTACTTGCATTAGATTCAGTTCATTTAACGACTCATTTCTTTGATTAATTTCTATTTGTGATTTAATACTTTTCTTGTTCACCATCTGTTTTATTTTACTTTTCTCATCACCTTTTTATTTTTATTTGGTTACTGGTAGATTAAAGAAAGAATGGAAGGTACGTCGAATATAAAGTTTGACTTACCATCCATTCTTTCTTAAAGAAGGTAATTTCTATTCAAAGTGTGAAATATACATGATATTGAAGTAAGTAAATATAAAAAGTACGTGCTTGTGTCTGAGTATTTTAAATTGTGTTGGGAAGGTAAAAAGACACTGTTTCCTAGGGATGGGACAGCTTTGAAAATTTATATTAGCAACAGTTAAGCCTAGGACATGGAAATTTTTACTCCACATTTCTGGGATAATTATTTATAAAATGTATTAGTTTTATAATTTTATCTTGGATTAAAAAATCTTGTATTTTTTATAAAACCTTGTAATCTCAAGATCAGCTAATCGCAAAATTTTCCATCGGCCCTTAAAAAACGTATTTAAAAATAAGATAAAAATTAACAATTAGATTATTAATCCTGCTACATTGTGATTTTCTCTCTTAATACAACACGAAAGACTCTAGATTCGGGTACCCGGCGGTGATGCACTCAACCGCACATTGATCTTCCGTGTGTTATCAAGAGATATAAAATCACAATGTACCATTATTAATAAGCTAATTGTTAATTTTTATCTTATTTTTAAATACGGTTATTTTTATTTGTACTAATTTTATTAGATGTATGTCAATTTGGAACTGCTACTTGTTCACATTCTCCCATCAAAACTTGAAAATGTTGTTCGTCATTTTCTTCAAAAGAGTTTTTTAATGTTCACTATATCATCAATAAATATTGTTATAAAATTACATTGTTAACCTATTTTGACCGGAAGCATTATACAGAAGTCGGGTCGGATCCGACCCAACACTACCTTCCAACTTCATTTCATTCCACTAAACCGATTGAGGGTTAACCGTCGACTGGGCGCACTGTTGGCTGTTGCGCACATCAAAATAGAAAATTAAGTTGGGAAGTACCACGTCATTACAAACATTTTATTAAAATGCTAAATGTTTAAAATTGGTTTTAAAAATAAAGAAATAATTTTTCACAACATATATTGATACGGACATAAAAACCCAGTCCGATCCAAGTGGACGAAGCGGTGTTCGCGGTACGTTTTCTCTGGGTTCTCTCGTTTCCTCACTGCCTATCATTCCACCACAACATTCACCCGGGGAGGTGCGACAGGAAGGGCATCCGGCACCCTGAAATTCAAACCCAGACAGATCTATCACCTCCATCTACGCCGACCCTGTCTAGCACGGGACTAATAAGGGCGAAGGAGAAGAAGAGACTCGTGCGACCGGTCGCAGTCTCTTTCTCTTTCAACTGGAAGTCATTGTGGCGTGTCATGTAGTGTACATTGGGTCTTAACATTTCGTAAAATGTCCTCTCTTTACCATCCTATTTCGGTAAATTATACCTGGTCTGATTATACATGACACGAATTGTTGTATCCTGATCACATAAGAGTAACTCTATATTTTGGTATCTACAAATCATACATAAAACATGTCAAGTTATTACAATGCAATGAATGTGACATATTTACGCTTTAACCGCAAAGAATTCCCAGATTTATTCTCTCACCTCGGAATTTCTTGACATCTTCGGAATTATTGTCCCTTATCTTCTATAACATACTTGTTAGTGATTCGGAGAATTTGAATAAATGTACATCTTCATTTATGAAGATCTAAACACTTGCAAATATCTGCAAGTGTAAATTATGCACTCATCCTCGTTTTAGGGATAATGTTCATTCCATCCCTTGGATTGGAAGAATGCAAAGGGGAAACTTTAATGGAAAAGGGGACATGGGAACTATTATACCATCATCAAAAAAGAAACCCAAATAACTTCCACAATTTTATTTTTATATAATTTGTGATACAAATATTCACATTTATGTCAATTCTTCTCAGTATATTAACTAAAATAACAACGCAGTCTACTTATTTGCATACTTTCAACAGTTCGAGGGAACGTAAAATGTCACTTTTCTTTTTCTAATATCTCATAGAAAAGACCACAAAATTATTAATTATTTTCGCAATAAGCAATGGACTAAAATACATTTGTTTTGCTTTTTAAATACGTTTCTCTTATTGCGTGTAATCAAAATACTAGATCCGAGTTTTCAGTTACTCAAGCGTGAAATGGATGATAGTTTTTTTATATTTTTTGCTTCATTTTGTAATACAGACTGCTACACTAGTGACTTTTTTTTACCCTTATTGTTACGTACAGTAGAGAACTGAAAAAAATTTCATAGTATCTTAAATATAGTAAGCGAGTCTAATATTAGAAAACAAAATTACAAAATTGGAATGACCCAAAAGTGATCACTCAGAACTATTTTCCGAGGGCTTGGTTTCACAAAAAATGGAATCAATGTGTATTATTTAGATCTTTAGAACATTTGAAGCAATTAATCAAGAAGGAGGAATAAAGATGGGAAAAATAGTATATTTAAGGTTCGGTTACTCATGAGAAATTTCATTTATGTTGTAAGTAATGTTAGTTAAGTTTCAAAAGAATTTATCTCGTTCGATGTTAATTTTATGAACGTTTTATGCTTTGTTAGAATCTTGATAGACTAAATATTTGGAATCCTGGAGAAAATGTAAATGAAACCGTTTGAAAGGGATGGTAGTTCACTTCAATACAAAAATATACACAGGTTGATAATATTTTAAACGGTTGCATACCTCTGAGAGAAAAAATCTTCCCTTATAAATTTCCTCCCAGTTACCTTCTTGTTTTTTAATATTTTGTAATTTTTTATTTTTTATTGTTTGTTTTATCTCCAAGGCGAAAATGCCTATGAAGCTTACATTACTCTTATTTTATAAATAATATTGCTTATTTTCATAATCTTCGGTACCGTAAAATTAATTGTATCCCTGATAACGTAAGTGAGCAACTCTGCATGGCCCATAAACATACGCCTACATCTGAGAATTGGATTAAGTAACAATACTTCGATATTGTTATTATTTTCACCAATACAGCTTTAATCTGATGCCTCTTAAGATGCTGACGAAAGGTTTAGGACGATACACAATTTCTAAAATTTACATTATTTACATTATAATTAATTCCAATATTTACATTATAACTAATTCCAATATTTACATTATTTACATTATAACTAATTCCAATATTTACGTTATTTACATTATTTACATTATTTGCATTATAACTTAATCCAATAATTACATTATTTACTTTATTACTTAATCCAATAATTACATTATTTACATTATAACTTAATCCAATAATTACATTATTTACATTATAACTAGTTCCAATATTTACATTATTTACATCATAACTAGTTCCAATATGTACATTATTTTAAAAACTACTTAATATCACAATGTCCTAAGTAATAATGAAAGTTTCATTATAATCCAAATGTGGTCTGAGGGGTGATCTTTATCATCAGTGGAATAAACAGCCAAAGCGTCATTAATGACAGAAAAGCACCAATAGAAATCATTCAATATACTAAATATTGAAGTACATAAACTAGATAAACTTAAACTAAATGTTATATAAGTAACGTAATGTTAACTAAGGTTAACGTATTTTAGTAAAAAAAGGCCTGACGGAACCAATTGGTAAACAAGTAAAATCACTGGAATTGGTTTATCACGAGTTGGCAGAATAAAACGACAATGGGTGCTACCTAACGAATTTATTGTTCCATCTTTCATATATATATATATATATATNTTGTGCTAATAACACAAGTCTGGTTACTCGCTCTGAAGATGGAACAATAAATGCTCCAAAACGTAAGCTAGTACCAATCGTTTTATTCTGCCAACTCGTGATAGACTAATTCCAGCATACCAATATGGCTGAAAACTTGCAACTTAAAATTAAAACACAATAGAAAATAAAGAATTATTAAGACATTACTAAGAACTTATTTGAGGCACTAAGAATCATTCAGACATTTATTAATAAATTATTCGAGACATTACTTACTAATATGCTAAACATATTATTATTATTCATAACGTAGGAATTATGTAAAGCGTAAGGGAATGTTAAATATCACGCCTCTGACGGTCAAAAGATACCCATCAAATCATGTTTAGATATTTGGAAAATGCATTATTACGCCAATTAATTATTATTTCCTCTATATAATTTGAGCATAAAATTTATCATATTCATCATTTCATGAAACATGTTTTCTTTCTGTCGCAATTTATATACCTTTTCGAAAAGGCAATGTTTATCTAATGACTAGTAACTAACTTAGTAATGGTACACTCAGTGTTCCGTTACGTCATAAGTATGAGAGGTCTTAGGTTAGGTTGTATTGTTATAATGAATTTCATCAATTCATTAAAACACATAATTTTAATCGGTGAAATTTTGTACTCGTAGGTCAATAGAGATCTTTATTCGCGAGAAATATCTATTATTTAAACTATCAATAATTTTGAATTCGCAAATTTTTGTGAAATATGTCAGGTAAGCTATATTTTCAGCTTCGTTCTTTGGTTTCCGATAATGAGCTTTTCTGATAGGGACTTATGGGTAATCTACAATTAAAATAACTAATAAAAGTTAAGACTATTATTTGTGTTGTTTAATAAACTGAACAGGTCGCAAGTTTTGATTCATCAATGTTTTTTATGATAAGGATAATGGTAAATACGGATGTTTAAGGATCTGTTTAACTAGGATATTCTATTTTTTGGGATATATTTTGTATATTATATATATTCATGATGAGCTCTTCTTAGTTCTTAACAATATAAGTACCTAGTATATACATGTTGAAACTCCGATAATGCTAAATCTAACATATCGTATTTACATCTTAAATCGTAAATTGTTTACTCCTATGTAGGAACGTAGCCAGAGTTATGCTAAATGGGGGGGGGGCTGAGGTATAAATGAAATTATATCTTATAATGGCTCGTATTTTATTCGAATAAAGCGAGTGTTTCATTGTCCCACTGTAAATCATCGTACTTAAGTACATATCCTTAAATAACTTATAATTAATCTAGATTATAATTGGAATGTTTTGAGTATTAGTTGGTGTTTCGTAAGAAGAAATACGACTCTTTCAAGTCATTTTCCTCGTGTTCTTAAAACTTATTGAAGGTAATAGGGAGTAACTACTGTAAATTAAAGTGATGATTTTCGTAAAATTTGAATAACCGAAAATGTCTTCGTTTAAGTACTTATTCAATTAGTGATATACTTTTATTATCCCTGCTGACATAATATGTACTCATACAGTAGCGTATCTACTGCCGTTTCGGCAGGTGCAATTGCCTGGGGTCTCCAGACGCTCCAGTACGGATTTTTTAAAGATCAACAAAGTTATTTTCACGATTTTTAATTACCTCCCTTAAGAAATTTGTTAGAGGTGCCCTTTGGTGTCATTTCAAATAATGTTTCAAAAGAACGTTGTGTCATTTATGAATTTGGCATAACGAGTATTCCCCGGACGAAACATGAGTTTTAACCCAACTTAGACAAATCTTTTCTCGAACAGTTGTTTCCCAAACAGTATTTATAATTTTCAACGGGGCCCCGAGGTACTACAATTAAACTAATACTTCCTTATATTTATCTTAAAAATTTATATCAGATACTATATAAATATAGTTTATGTCATTTAAAATATAAGCAACATTGAGGATATTCATTTTTCAAAATTTTAATTGTTCAACTTTCATCAATTTTTTTGTCCTCCCCCATTATAAAATGCTCCATTCAAACTGTACAATTGATAATATATTTGAAAGTAAAGTTGCTTCTCTTGTGAGGTAAAGCAGTCGCACATTCATTTATTTGTAAAAATTCCTCAATTCTTAAGAAAGGTCTTGTCAAAAACGTTTTAGCTGGGGGCCCCGATGTGACCATTATCCGAGGCCCCGAAGGGATAGTTACGCCACTGAACACATACACATGGAAACTCAAACTATCTTACAATCCAGGAGGAATGTTTCTTCTCTCAGTGGCCTTCCTCGACTCATCATTTTGGGTATTGTCATCTTGTGCACTTTCCCTGTTTATGTGATTGTCTCGAGAGTAGTTAGGAAGATCATAGTAAAAAAAGGTTTTTAATAATAAATGAAATACTTGGCATTGTCAGTGAAGATGCCAGCTAAGCTGACAAAAGTACTTTCTGAATAAATATTTTACTAGTAGACAACACATCTTTCATTTATTCTTAAAAAAGAATTCTAGTATCGCCTCATCCGATATCCAACTATATAAAAAATTTTCTTTTGCAATTGTAGTTCCATGAAGAAAGAAGAAAAGTATGATTCAATTTATGATGATTTGATGGACACGTGAACAACATAAAATGAGTCTTTATAAAATGAGTCACAAATTTGTAACGAATATCTTGTTAATATCACATTACCAATGCCATTTCTTTGCGAAATATATACTTCGGAAAGCTACGAACAATATACTACATTGATTTAAAAATAAATGTAATCGAAATGGGATTATTAAATATTGGATATAATATTATAAAATACAATTTAATTCACTGACCTAATATACCCACTCATTTTTGTTAAAAAAATGAGACTCTTGTGTCTGTAATCCATTTTATCCGTAATCCCAGTATCCAGTCGAACACATACTTGAATATCGTAACTGAATCGGTAGCAGTATGATTAATACCAACTTGTTAGTTATTATCGACAAGTATTTTGCGATTTTCTTATTGTTTTAGTGCTTTTATTGTTTTATCTTTTATTGGAATTTTAACTTTTTATAAAAAATTCGGATTTTGCACCTTTGCCAATATTTGATAACCAGGACTCATGGACTGAGACGTATCAATAAAAACAGCTAAAACTTATTAATTTTTAAGAGTATCAATTGTGAAACTTTTAAGTTAGACGAAACGTTGGTTAAGAAAGACGTTACTGTTTTGATATTGTACTTGGAAAGTTAAGTCAAGTTCTCTATTTTTCATGTCAATAGATATCGAATACACAAATAACTTCTCCAAAACCTACTTTCACAATTATTAGAGAAAAAATAAAATTTACTTCAGATACTTAAATTCTCGTTGCTTCGAGTAAGATTCTTTTCTGTTGGTAGGTTGATGATGCCGTAAACAGGTGCTGTGCTGTTTCTTTGATGGCTTCTGCGTAGAACCCAAACTTTCTGTGGGCAGAGTTGAAAATTATTTTCTACTTCCATCATAGACTGTTAATAATTGTTTCCTTCCCCCTAAAAATTAGGAAAAGACATGTCAAAACTTAAAAATTTGTTAAGATTCTTTTACTTCCAAGGTTACTTCCAAAAATGTCTAATATCATTTGGTGGAGCAAAGATAAATTGGATTTTGTATAGAGTGCGTAAGATCAAATTTCTTTATTGCTCTTAGTTACTATCCAAAATAAAAGTTATTCTTCGTTTAAAAACTATATTTACCTTGAAAATTATGTTTTCCTCAGGTATTTGGCTCTCCTTTTTTTCGCGTTTTAGATTTTACTTTTTTTTGTAAGTGGAAGTTCTTTTTGCAAGTTATATTTATAAGAGATTCTCCTAAGATATGAGATATCTGAAACTAGAGAGAGAAAATCTGTTAAGCATGTATAGTCATATATTTTTTAAAATATTTCTAAAATATTTATTCATGAATAAGATTCTGCTTGATTTACATATTGAATATAACATTCAATAATCAAACATGAATAACAACAATAAAACGTATTATTTACATGCCCATCTTTCATAGTTTACAGTATATTATTTAAGTACATCATTTGTTTTAATTGAATAAAATATACATGCTTTTCATTCATGCATTCTTATATAATATGATCACTTGCATCCTTCTTCGCCATTTTAAGTCTTTAATATTATACTTATTATAACATTCGATTGAATCCATTCATCATTCTCATTTATGAAACATATTTGATCTATACATGGCGTTAATGTCATGTTTTCATCGTGTACTTTCATCAACAACATTAGTTTATTTGTTACGCTGAATGTCCCAATATGGTCAATGACCGAAACTTTCACCCACAAGGTGAAGTTGTTTAATTGAAATACCCACAACACGTTGTAGAATTTCCATTCGACCACTGTCCGACCTAAATACCCACGACGCGTCGTGGCTAAGCACAATTGTTCGATAACCGATTGAAATTTCCACTTACGTCTTCGCGTAAATGCGAAATACCGAAAAAGCAATCTCGGCAAGACAGCTTGCGCAAGGACTGAAAAATTTGCATGAAGCATGTTGTCCATTTTCTTTCATTTTTTCAGAATGGTAAATTTTATTTAAAAAATCTTTATTATGGAACATACAAGCTTTTTTCCATATGAAGAAGAATCATTCAGTTTCAAATACAGGTTTGAATAAAGTTTCGTATATTTTAAACACATTATTTATTTACTTAATTGGTGATTGAGCAAGTGTTTTCACACAAATGGATGGTGGGCGTTTCATTTAGTCAATGACCTTATAGAAACATATTATTCAAGCTATGTATAGATCCATTCATCTGTCACTCAAGTCATGTATTCATGCGATGCATTCATCAATCCATACTTTCATGATATATGTCTTTATGTCTTTATAACCATCAATACCATCATCAAATTTTTAACAGATCAGTCATATCATTCGAATCTCTCTTTTCATTATATAGATCCATTGATACACAACAAATAGTTCAAACTCGAAATTGGGTCATTACATGACAAAACACAGGGTCTAAACCTCGCCATTTCAGGTTTTGATTAATTTTGTAGAGAGGTAGCCATCATATAGATTAAGAAAAGTACCAAGTATTGTTGTAAAATGTCCTCCCGTTTGGAAGTTACAACTATGTAAAATTTAAACAAAACGCCACAAAACGGCTCTACACAGAAATTTTTAATTACTCTGGAAGCTCTCCTAACTGAGATAGAGACGTGGTAGAGATGTCATTTTACAGCTTATTTAATAATCTTTGCAACGATATCCTAAAGAACATAGGTTATAGAAAAAAATTAATTTGTTCAAAATCAAACATTTGATTTTTAATTTCTCAAAATAAGCCGCTTTGAAAATTTTCTAATTAATGTTAAAATTAGTTTATATCCTTGTTAATCATCTGAAAAAATATGAGTATGGGATGAAAATGAGTTCAGTGTTAAAACAATAAAAGAACGTAGGTTTCTTGCCGTGTGCCGCGCGCGGAACTAGAATTTTTCTCTTAATGCTATACACTATTATTTAGTTAAATATTACTCCAGTATGATAATGCAATGCAATATTGTCAGATAAGCGTCTCATTTTGATATAATTGTGGAAAGTTTAGAGTTATGTAGTGCTATTGATGTAATATTTCATGAGAAATTCGACAAAAATACTCACTACTTATATGCAGTGGTATAATGGATAATGCTAAGATTTATTCTTACAGAATTATATGCACTAAAATGAACAGAGGGAATATCTTTTTCATTAGATTTATTATTCATTTATATTACATTCTTCTTCTGGCAAAGGGAGACTCGCCTATTTCTTGAAGAGATATACGTAACTGAAGCATCTCTAGTTACGTTTAAGTACGGATTTTTATCTCAGGGTATATGCCGTAAGAATCTTCACCTTCGTTATCATTTATTACCTCTGCTTAATTTTCGTAATTAAGTTGTTTCTTTTCTACACAAAACACAAATATTTTAGTATTTGGCTGTTTTGGAGAATGATTGACCCATCCAGGTTCTGACATTCGGACAACAGAACCTTCGTTGTATTTGTTACAAATCAGACTATCCCTATTATGAATAAATATACTATCGATATATGCTTTTAGGATAAATTCCTAGAAATAAATTGTCAATGAAAATTATATTCTCTGATACATGTACTTTTTTATTTTTATTTCCTTTTTTAATCTTATAGCTTCCTTAATTACTAGAAACCATACATCTACGATACATTTCAATGTCATTTCATCTGAGTATCTGCTCACCGTTTTCAATATTTATTATGTACACCTACTCCATGTTCAATGTATGTAGCCAGTATTTCTGCTGAATATGACATGATCGATAATTTTACCGTATTTTAAACTTTTCCTTTTCATAATTATATCACAATGAATTATTATATCAATAGCACTACATTACTTTGAACTTTACATAACTATACCAAAATGAGGCGCATATTTGAAAATATATACTTTGCATTATCAGAATGGAGCAATATTTAACATAATAATAGTGTGAACAAGAATTAATAGAAAAATTCTAATTCCGCACGCGGTACTAGGCAAGAAACCTACATTCTTTTATTGTTTTAACAATGTAACCATTAACAAGAATATAAAGTAATTACAGTATTAATTTGGAAATTTTCAAAGTGGCGTATTTTGAGAAATTAAAAATCAAAACAAGTTAATTCTTTTACTCCATACCCTATGTCATTTATTATATAAAGAATATGTAGTCATACTATCCAGTTTTTGATTTATTAAGTCATAATGATTTAATGAATCAATTAATCAAAAACTGGATAGTATGACTACATATTCTGTATACAATACTGTGTATACTACCAACACCGAACCACGTTGTACTATGTTATTTAGCATATAATTGTAAAGATCATTAAATAATCTGTAAATTGGCACCTCTACCACGTCTCTAATTAGGAGAGCTTACAGAGGAATTCAAACGTTTTGTGTAGAGCCGTTTTAGGGCATTTTGTTTAAACTTTACATTGTTGTTATTTCCAAACGGGTGGAAATTTTACAATAATACGTGGTTCCTTTCTTAATCTATATGATTGCTACCTCCCTACAAAATTGTAACAAAATATGAAATGGTCATGTAAAAAATCTATTAAAATTGTGTAGATTTGACGTGGAATAGCCCAATTGTAAAAAACGAAAAATTCTATGCTAATATACAGTACGACCTCTTTTAGATATAAACCAATTAAAAAGATTGAAGAAACAGTCACAAATAATGTGGAACATCAAAGAAGTTACATGCAAATTAATTAATAAACGCGATTTTTGAATTACGTTCAATGATGAACATGCCGTATTGTTGTACATTTCGTGTTATAGAATGCCGGACTATAGAGGTTGAAGATACACAATGAAAAATAAAATAATTAGAATGAAAAATATTGTCTCTTTCCAATAGGATCGTGACCAGAAATTCAAGTCGGGTGATGTGCAGACTCAACACCAAAAATTCATTGATTTTAACTCCGAAGTAAGCTTTGAAGATAAAATTCTCAAAAAAATTTCAGTAGTTTGATTCACATTTTTAATTAATTAAATAAGTTAATTAATTAATTAATTCTCGGATTGCATTCAGACGAGATTTTATACAATTGAAGCACTTTCCTTGCAACATACAAAATATTTGGAAGACCCCTCCCTCCTATCTCAGCTACGTGCATGATTTCCAGAATTTGATGAAAAGTAGATCGTACAAGGAATTTAAGTTACAGAACACTTCACTGGACGACGAAACATGAAATCTCTCATCACAGGCATTAAAACTCTAACATCAATGTAATGGTAATTGTAGCTGCTTTACTTACAGAATCTGCAAATATTTCCATCTGTCACGCGGGTTGACTCGTATGGCATCGCAGTTAACAGCCATCACTAAATCATGGCGTCGCATGTGGAGTGCCCCGAGGCTAGCACTCCGTCTGCCGCTGGCAAGAAGAGCGTCAACATTTCTGTGCACGGCTAAATACCACCAAGGAAGTTGCAAATCCCACCGCGACGCAGCTCTGCTGTCGGAATCGTATGTCATCGGAAAATTATCCACTGCGCGCTTCATCGGGTACAGCTGTACGGGCAATGCTTACTGGGGAACTATCGTTGGAACTCATAACGTACACCTTCATTTCAGGGTTCCTCATACATATAACTCCCAAAATTGTTTGCAGGCACCTGTTTTCCACATTTGGAAATAAAGAATACATTATTTTCTGTTTCCATTAATTTTCCTTGGGTATCGCCTATTCGGTGGGCAGCCTCGTTGACCAGAACACCCACTCCTCCACGTGTCCAAAACACCAGAGAGTGCAACTTTATGAAATTTGACTATACTTCGACTCCAAAGAGTGGAAGTGAGGAATCGATTAAAATAACAACGCAAAATAAGGCGTCTGGATTTCNAAGGCGTCAGGATTTCAAGAAGTGACTTTGTTTGTTCTTCGCATGTTTATTCTCGTTTTGTGCATTTCGTCAAACGTAGGGGAAAATGTAACGTATAAAATATGATTATTAGAAAAATGTGTCGATTATGTTCAAATCGATTATTTTGAGCATCGCTTAAAATTTTCACTTATTTGGTCCATTTGTTATATTTCCTTTATTTACATTTATTAAATATATTTTTTAATTTTCCAGTTATGTGGGATCAACATGTAAAAAGGAGATTGCGAAACACTTTTTCTAAATAACTCTTATTTTTATGTATGAATGAAAATTCATAAGGATAATGACTACTTATAAAATAATGTATGGAGATTTTGGATGTGCAAATATGAGGTTGGACTGATGACGCGTTTTGTAATTTCTAATACAAAGTATTACTAGACGGCTCTATACCTATTTCCTCAATTTACAATTCAAAGATATTAATAATGTCATTCATGTCATTTTAATACTGTTAATACTGACCACAAATTAATAGTTTTAATGTTATCCGTAATTTTCGGTTTCCGTCCCTTAACATACCGCAACACGGTCTTCCGGTCAACTGCGAGTGGTTTCCGTCGCATCGTTGTGTTGCAGATTTTTATGTAATTACATCTATTAGCATTGTCCCAAAATAATGTTCAGTACATTATTCGAAATAAGCACACATGGTCCTGCCAGTCTCACCGAACCCAAATGTGGAAGTGGAGCTTACCAATTTTCACGATTTGTACGATTCTCTTGGCCGGTGCCAATGTCTCACAGACTTAGGTTAAAACCCTTTGTATAGTGTAGTAGCTTCCACCTGACAATTTATTTATATATTTATTCATTTTCTTTTCCGTTGATAAAAAGCTCCTTTTTTGATTCCACAGACAAAACCCAAATAAGTGTGTTTGTGAACTACTTTTACTCTGCTCCCTCGTCATATAATCACAGGCTCATTTTATAACGTTCTTGGTACTCAGAGACATTTCACATATCTCCTATGTTGCTATTTCTAATTACCTTTCCCAAAAATTTAATTTCCTTTTGCCTTATGTCACGTTTGTAGTTCCCGTCCATAATCTCCGCCAGATCGGCCACTACCTTAAATCAATTCTCTGTTATCATTTCTAAAATCCAATGTATTGCAATGTTCTAATACATTGGTCCACCATGGAACCATTGACGTCATCCTTTATCGGTTCCTCTTATTGTCCCCTTTTTCTCAATCTCTACGTAATTACATCTTTGTTTAAAGTAATCCATAATAACATTATAAATATAAGGACTCAAGTTATACCCTTTTAAATTGTCAGAGAGCACTCTAATTAACCCTGGCGCATGTTAAGGAGGGTGTCTTATGTTAAGGAACAACAGCAATGCTAATTTCCCCTTCTGTAAGTTCTACATATTAACCATCTCATTCTATTAAGAACATATTATGTTGATCCATCTATGGAAACAATACTATTCCCATTGTAGTGACACCTATTTTTTATCTCTGTTTCAAGTTCCGTAAAGTAAGCGATATCAGAAACAAAGATGGACACAAAACTTAGCGCCGTTTTGGATGTAGTCTCAAATTGAAATGACGTGGACGAAACTCTAACGCCATCAATGTTAGAGGTGATTGAACGTCCGCCATAAATTCTCTGCAAGTGCCTCACTATCTTCACTGTGACACGCAGTCGGGCGAGTCGTCTGACCACGTGCTCCGGAGAACGAGCTTTCGAAGACGGAGCCGTAACGCTCTCCCCTCCTCCTCCACTTCTTTGCTTCCTCCTCATAGTACACAGACGAAATACTGGCCCATAGAGGAATAAATTCGTGAAGATCGGAAACTTAGTAATTAGATGTAGAATGTAGCTTTGTTCTCAATTATTAACACGCCCTTGAATTCTCCGGAGCCCCGCACCCCTAAAAGTCACCCCTAAAGTGCTTTTACCTTTGTCTCTAAACGGTCTCGTTTTCGCGAAATATATCTATATAAAATATACAAATTAAATTTTCAACAAAAGAGATAAAAACGGTTTTGGTTCAACCATAATGCATTGGGTATTCGTGTTACGAGTTCTCAAATTGGGGGGTTATTTTCAAAATCACAACTTATTCATAATTTTTCGATAAAGAAATTGTGCTTTTGGTATATTAAGACATTGAAGGGCTTATATGTCCGAATGTAGTGCTATACACAACGAATCAGCTGTCTCAATACCCCTTTCGTCGAAAAACTCGATTCTCAGTGCGAAATGAAGGCGACCGGGTATCCCGTACATATTTCGTCTATTAATACCTGCCGGTACATTGTTAATATTTCACCTGTGCTTGTTGTAAATGAATACATTGCGATATTGAAAATAACTCTCTGATTGGAGGGCTCATGGCACGATAACCAATGCGCTTATCACAAAAATGGTTAAAAATTTCGTTAAAAAGTTCGTTAAAAATTTAATGTGAAATTTTTTTTTCATATATCCATACTAATATACAAATGCATAACGCGAAACAGTGTCTGTTTGCTACCTAATCACGGCTAAACCACTGAACCGACAGTGATGAAATTTGGTAAGGAGATAGTTAAGATGTCCAGGATAAACATAGGCTAACTTTTATTTTTAAAATGAGTGAT
>NNCF01126684.1:40326-64275 GCA_002313205.1 Laupala kohalensis
AACTAAGATTCGGAATGCGTAGCACAATTTGCTTAATTGGGAATTAAGATTCTCAACGTGACAATTTCATTTGAGGTTGTCTTAATAATAATAATGATAATAATTATAATAATACATTTCGGTTTATGAGAATGAAAAAGGCACAATACGATTTTGTAGTAATACGAAAAATGGGTTTAATGCAAGTCCAGGGTGCATTGTTAGTATTATTCTCTCGATAAGATCATTCTACAAATATATGGTAATTCGCGTTTGTATGAACAAGATTTAATGCCGCATTTAATAAAACAATAAGAAATATATTTTATGTAGATTTAGAGCAACGGATGCGAAATATATTCTTTGTGCGAGACCACTGCTAGAAAATGACGCGTACGAGTTCCAAAGGACCCCATGACTTTGATTGAATCAAGGAAGCGTCGAAGAGACGGAAAACATGTACGCTTTGAAACAGTAGAACGCATGGAGTTGCATACTGTTATGACTAAGTTATTACACAAGAGAAAGAAATATAGTCAGTTACCTGAAAGAGATGACAGTCAAATCAAAAGACGAAACTGAACTCGTGCTGCGTTCTTTGAATCTCTTTCTATTTCTAAAAAATATTGTTTATTTTGCACAGAGAAATGTAATGTAGAGAAATGTAATGTAATGTAGAGTGAAACAAAAGTAAAAAGAAGCGCCGGAAAATATTTGAAGTTCGGATCTTCAGATTTAAAGAAACAATTCTTGGAAAACTACGAATTATTTCCCCTATTTTTTCTAATTACAGTGTATTAGATAAACAACACGGTACAACAGTGTACTAGATAAACATATTCTAGTTTTTTCCCACTACAACAACCAATGAGACTTCGACAATATAATATATGTAGCAGCACTCAGTGCATACATTGTTTTCACAAATATGCATCCTAATTACAATAAGAGAAAGACCAAGACCGTTCGCAACGAATGCTTTAGTAGTGTTTGTAAAGAACATTCAGAAAATTTGATTGTTGGTAATAATAGCAGTTCAAACGTGGGCTTTGGAGTCAGTATGAACTTGTGTCGTACCAGATTACGACAGCGACTTAGGTCTGTACGACTCTGACATTGTCCTGAAGAAGGCCACAGCATGATGGCCGAAACGTTGGTAGTTTTATTTATTAAGACGTGGTTTGTCCCGAACAAATAGTTTCATAATAATTGCAAGTTATTTTTTTCCTGATTTTTGTGAAAATTAATATTGTCATAGATTAAATTGCTTCATCTAAAATATTTATGGAGTTGCAGAAAATGTTTCGCGTGTTATTTATGTGATTTGAAAGTAGGGGGTCTCTGAGGCCCCGTAAGTGTATATGAGTAACATTCACCTTCGGTGGATTAACGGGTTAAACCAATATGGTCATATGGAATAAAACTGGGGAACTGCCTCCACCTCTAACATTGTAATCCTACAAAGATTCCAGCCGAAAACTCTACGCGTTGTCACCGACGCACCATGGTACATCACAAATGCAACTCTCCACCAGAACCTGTGCATCCGAACAGTAAAGCAAGATATTGCAAGATACAGCTCAAATTATTTAAACAGACTTAACATTCACCGCAATTATCTCGCCATGAATCTGCTTGACAATAGTGACCATTGAAGACGCCTCAAACGCCACCATCCTTTAAATTTAGTGACTAGATATTAACTGCATATTTTCATTTTCAATGTTAACTTTTCTTTTCTCAATGTTCATTTGAAGTAACACTGCTGCTTTCTTATTTTTACTCCTTGAGCAATATTTGCCGAATGTTCAGTTTGTAAGAACAAATTGCAAATAAAGATTTATGATCTAAAAAAATTAGATATATTTAGCTGTGAATGTAAAGGAAAGTTTGACAAAAACACACATGTATAGAATAGATCATATTAATATACATTCCAATGAATTTTGGAGAAAATTACAAACATTTTCGAATCACTTTTGAAAACAGTACTTTTTTCCTAAATTTTATAAATGATTGATAAAAAGGAAAGGTTTTATTGTCTTGAAAACTGACCAAAATCACAGCTTCCCAAAATCACACGAAAAACGAGAAATTGAAGAAACAGAAATGGTGTTTGTTTCTTTCAGATGTGAGTTGGAAGGGCATAGAGGATATCGTTAAACGTTTATTTTCATTGAAAAATGAAATAATTTACTGTCAAAAATTAATTACGTACTGAGTGACGATAAACATATTTACTCTTTGGAAGCATGAGTTGGACCGCCTCATCAATTCTAGCCAATTCAAAGACCATAACTTATTCAACATTTCTACGTCCGAAGTAAAAGATCATTACATGCACCCCGTAAAGAATGTACAAAAATAGTTGTCTGCTTTTTATAATGTCTAAAGAATGTATAAGAAATTTTATTTTCAGGATAATTTAATAAAGCATTTATTTAACAAATAGTAGTAGTGTATTACTCCAAAATTATCATTATTGAAGGTCGATTTTAAAACATCAAAAAAAATGAGAATTAGCTGATTCTTAGCATGACGTCACTTTTTAGTTCATGGCTACTTTATCACTCACGGCATCAATAGTCCAACTGTTAATGACACCTTTGGAAAGCTTGTGAATGTTCATTTCACTGGAAAGTAAAGAAGCATCGCCACATGAGTTTTGTTGGAAAGAAATTAATAAATTCTGAAAATAAAATAAAATGTCAAAAACTTGTGTGTGAGGAGGGATAGAAATAAGATATATAAAACAGTGCTCGTTCTTTTGCACTAATTTGGCAAACCCTTTGACCACTGCGTCGGAACTAACTGCGCCTTCTCGTAAAATCTTTCTAACTAATTCCGGGGACTATAGGTCTCTTGGGATCGATATGAAAGGGCTGTTTCGACCCCGAGAGTAGGGTGAACAGACGTGGGTGGGAAGTATAGGAACCGCTAAGGACCCTGGCGCTGAATCCCTGATGGCCGACACGCAGGCGATAACCGGCACAGTTATGGACAGTCACAAATCACGATCTTCTGATTTAGAAGTAAAGAATATCTGTGGATAGACATTATATATTTGTATCAAGTGTTACTATTCATGTTTTTCTGGGAGAATATTCTGAACAATACTGATTCAGTGAAAATATAGGAAACAAAAATGTTTATACTTGGGAAAACGTATACCTTTTAAAACTCACTCTCCATTTCTGAGAGACATTTGTGATAAATTTGTGAGTAGTTCTCAAATATACCATGTGTTCCTTTTGTTTTTAATGAAATATTATCGAATTAGTTGGTTCTCGCCGTCACATTAAAGTATTTACGAATACGTTTACTATTCGAATTTCACAAATTTCTTGTTTATGCGCTGGCCCTAATTTTCCTAATACTAAAAGAGAAGTATTTTCCTTAAAGTATATAACTCTTAAACTTACTTATTTCTCAACTTTATGATACCACCATCAATATTCATGGACACGTTCTTTGTGTCACTTAACTGCCTTCAGATAATTTAGAAATAATTGCTGTGTTGGAAAAAATCTTGATGGTTCCTTTTGTATGCTGTGTGTGAGGAAGTGGACCTGGATTTATAAGGGTTTTTTTGCCGAAATGACGATTCGATTGAAATAAACATCTTCATACGGGAATCATTATTCAAAGAATAGTCAGTTGAATAATAATAATAATAATAATAATAATAATAATAATGTTTGGGCCAATTTTTAAAAATTTTCTTTTAAACAATATGCTATCTAAGTAAATTCCTCTTGATCAATCAGTGCTAACAAGTACACTAAAATGACAATTGAACATTCTCTGTTTTCTGAGTTTTTCGTCTCAATCTCGAGAAAGTCCTGACTAAACAATATACAGAATGTTTCTGAAGTCCACGAACAAACTTGGAGAGGAAGTAGAAAACATCAATAGGAATCAGAATCACATACGAGAGCAGGGTCCCAAATGCCACCCTCATGTGATAAAGTGACATAAAGACAAAGATAGAAAGAAGAATTAAGCGCTTTATTGTTTAATAAAATGACCCTCTTCCCAGTCGGTTATTCGTGTTGGTCGCACCAACCCGGTGTCCTGCAACAGAACTCTGAAGGACCTACGTTCTCATAGGTTCTGACGCACATGAGCGAACATTTCCACTTGAGAGTGGCATTTGGGACCCTGCTTTCCCATGCGATTCTGATTCCTCTCGATGTTTTCTACTTCCTCTCCAAGTTTGTTCGTGGAATTCAGAAACATTCTGTATTTAGCACCACTATTTTGCCTAGTTAATTTGTTATCGGATTAACATTTCCAGTTTGAGATATTCTGAATATTTCCGAGATCGGAGACCGTTTATCTCGTAAAATATGAGAAATCAAAGGGCAATTGTTTGCCAAGCTTGAGTCACATTCCAATGCACTGGACGCCTCGAAGGCCAAGAGCCTGTTTACGTTGCCTTAGCTTCTCATTCCCCATCCTACGCCATTCCAAGTGTCTTGCACTGACTAGATCTATCACTGCATGCGGACACGCGATGTGTTCGCAACTGCGTAGATCTGCTTTGTCGAATGACGAAAGACTTACTTCAAAGTATTCTCGCAATAATGAATAATGACATCATATAATATACATATATATATCTCGCAATAATGACATCATATAATATACACTCGATACAAGAAATATATAAGTAATCGTTTTCATGATTCTGGCGTTTTGTGTAAAATATAATAAATATATAATTTTGTATAAAATAAATAATCTTAAGAAAATGTATAATAAAACTTTTTAAGTTGTGAAGGATAAAAACTGTCCTCAATAGCTAAGTCTTCACGTATCTTACTTCCTCGTGAATAACTTGGGAAAAAATATGCTTGTATTCCACTCAAAAATTATCTCAGGGTTTAGGGGGGGAGAAGGTGGATATGAAAATCAATGGAATTAAAACTAAATGACACATATTTTTGAGTGGTTTCAACATATGTAGTTAAAATAAGCATAAAGATGGAGATTGTTTTGCGTAATAAATTACTCCCCTCCTACATCATTATATGCGTTCGAAGAAATGCTATCAGACCTGTCAATCATGCACATATTTGCCTGTAAGTTTTTATTTATCTTTTAAAAATTTAAGAGATTAATCACTCTGAATATTAACGAATTAACCGGTCCAAAGATAAAAAATCTTAAACAAAATACTTTTTGTCTGTTACGCTGGTGGATAACTGTTGTTATATAATCACATAATCATGAAATATATATTAGTAATGACGATGATACGAGTAACGTAAAAATCAGAAATATCGGGTACAGTAGTGTTTATTATATTTACGAACAGATTTATGAATAAATCTTGATAATTGTGTTAAACTTTTGGTATCACGCTGAAAACTTGCAAACCGTTCTGAATATTTAAAATTTATATCCCATATCTTTTCAACAGACGATGAAATGAAGTTCAGAATTTGGACAAGCTTTAAATTTGCTTGTACTTTGTCTTTAGATATCTCGTTTTCATGCCATCGTTTCTGCAAGGGGAATATTTGTTCCCGACGTCTCAATTATTTCAAATTTCGGTTCATTCACTACAATTAAGGTATATAAATGTAAAAGGATCTAAGTGCCAAAAAGAGGAATTATGTTTTTCAAGAAAATTGTTCTTGGCAACTTCAGTACTGTCGTAATCGGTTAGGTGCCTCCTATTGATAACTTAATTGCTATGAAGGTTTTAAGTTAGCATTAGCCTCCAGTTCGTCGCGAAGGTAAAATTGATGCAGTAAAATATGAATTTTAATTCTTTAGATTGAGATTTCATCACATTTATTTGATCTTCACAACTTTTTTAACATAACAATTTTTTTAAAATTATTATTGTGATGAATATAAAAAATATTTTATAAGAATGATATTCCTTGCGGTTCTTATTTTGTAGCATGACGCCTACTCCTTATACTCGCAAGTTTATAGTGATTGTGTATTATGCAATATAGGGCGACCCGTGGCGCAGTGTGTAACGCGCTCGCCTTCTACCTCTGGGGACGCCGGTTCAAACCCGGTCCGATCCAAGTAGAATCCGAGGTGGTGGACGGAGCGGTGCTCGCGGCAGGTTTTCTCGGGGTTCTCCCGTTTCCCCTGCCTATCATTCCACCACAACATTCACTCATAATCATTCACACCCATTTCATTTCATAAATCACCGCTTCAGGGGAGGTGCGTCAGAAAGGGCATTCGGCACCATGAGTATTCCCCAGCCAAAAATCCTAAGAAGCATCATATCCACCCCCATCTGAGCCGACCCCACATTAAGTGGGAAAAAGGCTAGGAAGAAGAAGAAGTATATTATGCAATATCAGCCGGGGAAACTGATATTCTAACATTTTGTTTACTGTTTTATTTATAATTTGTCAACACCTGGCAAAATGGTAGTTATCAAGCGAACACATACACTCTTTGGGTCCTATCCGTGGTACTTCGAGCGCTTTTGGAAATCACATGTGGTACTCGTTAGAACATTCTCCATATTTTAATTATTTGGCAATGTTTGGATTAGAACACTTTATATTTAGATTTTTTGAAACACAATGAGTTGCAAACGTAAACAAGTAATCTATGATGATTTTTCATGATTAATTATGACGTCTTATCAGTTGTGTGTCTTGTAAAAACATGATTTGGGCTCTTTACTTTTTCCATTTACACGCCTCTATCCATCCAGATAACGCATATGTCCGATGTGTTTACAAACGATCTGAGACACAAATTATTCTCACTTCCATTCCATCTTGCTTTTAGATTTCCGATGCTCGTTGTGTTTTCCCTCTCTCCCGTTTCCGAAGCTCGTAGCTCTGCGTGTGCCAACAGCTCTGGTGCCTGACCAGCTCCATCCGCTGCTTTACCAGAACCCATTTCTCCGAGTCGGACAACGGATCCGACTCCGATTTTTCACTGTGATTTCACCCATTTTTCTTCTCTGCTCTCTTCATCAATCGCCCTCCCCCAAGCGGAGGTACCTTCGAGAGATTCTTGGAGACTGCAAGAATTAAAGGGTCGCCATTAAAATGTTTAGTTTCTGGTATGAAATTTACCCAAATTTTTCAATACATGTGGTTCGTAAGTGGAGGAGGTTCATTACCACGAGTTCGTAAGTGACGATGTTAAATTTATATTTGTTAGCAGCATTATCTAAATCTTTATTGTTACATAATAGGTGTCTTTACTTCAGGAAATTAAAGATTTTGTGGCACAAAACTGTATAATGTACATTGCAATATTAAAGTTATGTCGAAATTCCATTAAAATATATGGAATAAAGATATTGAATTTATTAATTACTGTTTATTCTGTGATATAGTTACGACAAAACAAATGACGCGTTACCCTAAAGCAATGTGTAGAAGGGAAAGCTAACGATGCTTTATTAGCCAAAGAAATATCATTCAATTTTCGATGTTAATTCATGAAGGAATCATGCTTGGACAATGTTTAATGTATTGATTCCAACTGCCCAGAATTCTTTCTTATAGGACGAGATGGTTCACACCACGGTGTAGTACATGGGTGGATTCTAGACATGTAAGGGTCATTCCATTTGGAATCAGCCAAAATGTAACCTTAATGTCCCACTAATAGATAGTTTCTTTTTGTAAATTGGTATTATTATTGGTTTATATGAAAAATACGAAATTTTAGATTTTTGTAACTGTTACTCTTTTTAGTTACTAATTTTCAAAATTTGAATATTTCCGCCGTTTCCAATGCGATTTGAAATCTTTAAATGTATTTATCTTCAAAACTATTTGACATAGAAAGATGAAATTTGTGATATTTTCTTCAGATGTCAATTAGCTTTAATATAATGTGCAGCGTAATTATGTCGATAAAAATGTAAAAACAAATTTCTCAAAAACCGAAGTTTTTATTTTTATGTAGTATATTGTATGTAGAAACCTCTTTAAAACATTTGAGGATGGTATAAGAATGGAATCATATTAAAATAAATAATAGATTTTAGCAATACAGGGTAAATTGACTGATTTGAAATTGTTTGAAGCTATTTAAATCAAGTGTAATTTAATGTCACTATAGACAAGGTACCATAGGGAATATATAATTTGTCTGTTTAATAATAAAATAGTTGGTGTTTATTATTTGCAATATTTTTTATAAAAAATAGAACACATATATGGACATGAAAAGACTAAAAGTTTGGAGAAACGTTTTTTTCTAAAGAGATGTGCGTAGGCACTTTTCAATGTCCAATGGTATCCTCATAGTTATTTCTCTTTCGGGAGTTTCGTCTGCAAAGATTCTCCGCGAAAGAAATAACACTCCGTCACCATTCATGGTGCATTGGTCTCTAGCGTTAGAATCTTCTTTCGTTTGACACATTAGTTTTCTCACTAACCAGGTCAAATAGTAACATATTCTAGAATAATACTTCAGTGATGAGAATGAGTTCTCATTTAAATAAATCATGGCTTATAGCAATACTGTATATTTACTGGTAATTACCTGTATTGTGACTGTATTGTGTTGTGAATTGAAAGCGAAATACCAACTCATAAAAAATTTACAATTAACAGAGATACAATTTTATTATTAAACAAACAAATTATGTATTTCTATTGATACCTTTACGTATATGGTAACACGCATATAGTGACATTGAATTATACTTGGCAAAAAGAGTTTCAAACAGTTTTAAATCAGTCAATTTGCCGTGCATTGCTATAACCAATTATTTATTTTTATATGATCTCATTTTCATCCCATCTTCAAATTTGGAACTTATACTTGTAAAATGTTTTTAAATTTAATGTATTTTCTTTCGCAAAGAGTTAAATATTCCGATTTTAATGTATTAAAAATATCGTTATAAGTTATTTTTATGTATTAACATAATTAAGTGTCACATAATATTAAACCTGATAATAATACCAAGAAAGGTTTGTAAATTTCAACTCTGCGTTAAATAATTTTGAAGATATAGAGATTTCAAAAACTCGTCGGAAATGGCGCAAATATTCGAATTTTAAAGTTCAATAACCGAAAAACGTACAGTCACAAAATTGTAAAATTTTGTAATTTTCATAGAAACCGATATTTCAAAATATATCTAATTCAACTACATGAAGGACCAGTTTTAGCCGATTTCACATAGAATGACTTATTAGCTTAATATAGAGACAACTACGTTAGACCGGTTCAAGCTACCGCCACTAGATGTCACTGTAGTACAGAACCATGCACGGGAATACGAATCCTTATACCCCAAGTAACAAATATAGTTTTAAACTTGAAACATCTTTTTTGTTGTACACCCGTTCGGTTTTGAAATTCTATACTTCCTCAATGAATTTTACTGGATGTCGTAACTTATTCAATAGATGTTTGTTTCTATCATATGACTTCAGAGCATTCTTATTTTCGTGGTTACATCTACATATATGGATAAGAAAACTTTCACTTTAACTGTTAATGAATTTAATTGTATCATTAGTTATGTGGCTAGCGAAAACTGCAGTACTCCATTCCAGTGTTTTAGCATTGTTTTTTTAATTCAAGAGGTTTTAGCTACTACATCCTACAGCGTTAAATTCGGTGCTTACCTAATAATTGGTGCATAATATTTCAGCATCGCTTTACCTTATTTAATAGTGATTGTGTACGATTTTCTGTATTAGTAAATGTTGAGGCTATTCTGAAGTTTTCTAACCCTGTAGTATCATACTACACTTGATTATGAAATACATTCAAAATCTGGAGTTGGTTTTATTTACTTTGTTATTTACGTGTCAGAATTTTTGTTATTTGTGAATCATTTATTATATGTGAACGGGAACATAATTTTTGCATTGGAAGTAAATTACATCATTTATTTAATCAATTATATTCTTTTTTTGTAACTCTGATGATGCTTTTCCACACCATTATCCATTTCATTTTAAAAGGAAGTTATTATAATATAAATCCTTGGAATTAGTCAGCATTAAATGTAAACACAATCCTCCCAATTTTCAACTTGTATTTTAAAAGTAAATGTTTGAAAATGGTTAGATGGAAGAGCAGACCTTAAGGTCTGAGTCTCGCCAAAATAAAGGCTTTTTATTATTATTATTATTATTATTATCACCATCATCATTCATTGTTGATGTCAAGAAATAACTTCTGCCAACATCAGTATTTTAAAAACTGCATTTCTTTCTTTCTTAGGGTGCATTGGAAACAAACATTTACCACATTTATATATAATACTTGTGTATATTTAGGATTTTTTAGCATAATACATTAATTTTTTCTTTTAACGTATTGTGCTCTTCCAAGGAAGGAGAAAGGTAACTGAGAAAAAGAAACTCGAATTTGTGAAGGAACGAGCAAGCGCACAAATTGAACGAAACAGAAAGTATTGGCAATGATAGACAGACTGAACGTTTACATCTCAAAGAGATCGGAAAGGGGTTTGGTGCAACTGAAAATGATGAATAAGGAATTAGGATTAACATGAAAAAATGGTAGGAATAATGATAGACGGAATAAGGAGAAACATTAAAAGAGTATTGTCAACATACAAATTTTAATGTACGTTTTTTCATGATTGATCGAAACATTCTCGTCATTAAAAATGTGCAATCTGAAAAATCTCTTCAAATAAACGTATTTCACTCGTGTTTTATTCTCTATTCACCACCATACACATTAATTTCTAATAACTTGTGTACAGAATAATCTCCTAGTTTCACTTCTCCTTTTCGAGAAGATCCAGTGATTAGAAATATCTGCAAGCTTCCCGTAAGTATTCAACTGTCTTACACTTTCCAATTATAATAAAAATTTGAAGGTGAAGTATAGCATCTCAGTATATACCCTTTTCATCGCACTAAGAAGTACTGGTATTCAGGTCAAAGAAGATATTAAAGGTCTTTAATGGTCTCCTAAAGTTTAACTTCCCTCGCTCTGATAAAAATAGACTCTGAATCACCTCTGAATTATCGTGCTGCAAGATAATGGTTTTTAATTAAGCAAGCGATGTCGATTTGTCGCAGGGTTTCGCTGTCTCATCTCAAGAACTGTTATGTTCCTTTGAAGCTGCAGTAGAGTTTGCAAATTGTAGTGATGAGATAATGATGTCTCTTTAAACTCGAAATTAAATTGTTTTGATGCAATTTTGAATGCTTTGTTCTCTTAAATGATGGAGATACTTTAAAATTTAAGCTTTTCTGATATCATAATCAATGTGAATTAATCTTATTATGTTCAACGTGAAGAAATATTTAAAATACTCCTGTAGGAAAGGAAGTGGATTCTTTTGATTGTTTTATCTGAAGTGGAAATTTTATCGCATCAACGATATTAAAATCACTTTTCGAAAAAGAAAAGAACGGTTTAGATAGATAAATCTGTATGAGATATATCTGCATTTTATTCTTTGTAAGATACGAGATTATTTCCATTAAACGAAATACAATTTTTTTAAAAAGTTTGTGAGACAAAAGAAAACAATAGATTAGATTAGATCAGAATTTATTTTGAGTAAATGTTCTGTACCATAACAGGAATCATTCCTACGTTTCTGGGTATGCGTGGCTCAGTTCTTGCCATATATACTAGATCACTGAAAATTTGTTCAAAAGTTAATGTTGTGCGTTACAATATACATAAAATGTTGTTGCAATAATTGTGACTTTGCGACGGTATTTTCGGATTTCATCTCCTAAAAATGTGTACCTAGTTCAAAGACTGGGATGGATATAAGTGGTATTAATTACTGTCCAATTTTTTATCTTGTTGAAGAAATTGATGGGACTGTACCAATAGAAGAAACAACTGATGAGTTTCATGGTGAATTTGAAGGGGAAGATGAAGTCATTAACGATAATAATGAAAACCCTGAAACTGAAAGAAGGTACCCTTGCGAGAAAGAAAGAGAGGGAATTTCCTGATTTTGATCTCTATGCTGCTTCGTTTATATGATAATATAGCTTTTAATGGAGACATAGAACCTGCAACAGTAAGTGAAGCTTTGACAAATAGAGATGCTTTGCATTGGGAAAATGATGTGAAAGATGAACTCAAATCATATGAGGATAATAATGTATGGGATCTTGTAACAGTGCGTAAAGATAAAAATGTTGAGAAAAACAAATGGGTTTTCAAAATAAAGCGAAACAGTGAAGGGGAAATTATCAAATACAAAACGAGGCTTGTGGATGTAGGTTGTCCTCAAAAATATGGATATTTTGGATACCTATGCTTCTGTTGTTAGATATAGCACGCTGAGATTATTTTTCTCTTTATATGTTAAAGTTGATCTGCAAATCCACCACGTAGACATCTCTACAGCCTTCCTAAATGGTGAGTTAAAAGAGGAGATATATGTCTCAACCTGAGGGTTTTCCAATAGTAGAAGGCAAAGTGAGTAAACTAAGGCAAGCTGTTTACGGTTTGAAGCAAGCAAGCAAGTGTTGGTATGAGAAAGTTCATGCAATCCTGATAGAGATCGGATTTGATCAGTCAAAATATGAACCTTGTGTTTATGTGTGGAAGAAAGGAGAGAAACTTGTTATAATTGCTTTGTATGTGGATTATGTTTTAATTTTCTTTAATGATGTGTCATGTTGAAAAATTGAAGACTGTTTTGTCAAAGAATGTTTCTACCAAAGGTATGGAACAAGTGTCTGAGTGCTTAAGCATGAGAGTGACGAGAACAAAAGATAATGTAAAAGAAGACCAAACAAAATATTGTGAGAAATTATTGTCAAAGTTTGGTACGCTGGACTGTGTGAGAATAAAGAATCCCATAGAGTGTGGTTTGTTGTTAACTAAGAGTAAAGATTGTGCCATTGATGTGCCATATCAACAAGCTATTGGAGGTTTATTGTATTTATAATTGTGTACTAGGCCAGATACTGCATATGTTGTAAATTACTTGCGTCAATTCAACAATTGTAATGGGAAAGAGCATTGGAATGCCGTACAGAGGATTTTTAAGTATTTAAAAGTTACATGAGTAATGGAATTGTTTACTCAAAGTGTGATGTTGTTGGATATTGTGATGCTTCTTTTGGTAATGATCCTTAACAAAGAAATCAGTTTCTGGATATGTTTTTAATCTTTGGCAAGGAGCAATTGGGAGGGTAGGAAGCAAGAGATAACTGCATTTAGTACTATAGCAGAGTGTATTAGTATAACTCAATCCTCTAAAGAAGCAGTGTTCCTAAGGGGATTTCTGTTTGTGTTTTTTGGACGATCTGGTGATATGTTAATGTATAATGATAATATGAGTGTCTTAAAGTTGACAGAAAATCAGGGATTTCGTACTAAAACTAAACATATTAATGTTACGTTTCATTATGTTAGGGAGATATGTAAAAATCAGGTGATAATATCATGCCATATATCTACCACAGAAATACCTGCAGATGTATTTACTAAAGGGTTAACTAGTCTGAATTATCTGAGATGTATTAAAGCCATGGGTGTGATTTAGATGTCAAGATTAAGGGAGTGTGTTGGATTTAGGTTGGCAATATGTAATCCTTGTCATCTATATTTTGTTTTATGTTTTGTATGTACTGTTTCGTGTTTCCGGCAGTATTCATAAAACACCTGAGCTGAAAGGAGCGTGCGTGTCTTTTTTGTGTTAATCACCTTTATCATTCCTAATCGCTGGTCTAGTCTCTGCTATATAATTGTAATATAGCATTTTTCACGACATCTCTACTATTACTCGTATTTCTTACAGCGGTCTAATCATTATCTCTCTATCAAACTATGGAGTTTTATTGTTCCTATATTGAAAGAATCGTTTTATAACCTATTTGAAAACAAGAATTCATTTTACATTATAAGAAAGTAATGATAAGTAAAATTGTTAGAAAGTATAGGAAGCCATATTTGATTTTGTTTCTTGTTTCCACTTTACTGATGGCTAAATGAATACTTTTAAGACTGATAATTGTTTCTATGAAAATCGATAGTAAAACGTTAAAAAGAAAATTTTAAAGGACCCTAGTGGATTTTCTCCGATAAAAATGCAAAAATTATAACATTCGAAATTTTCAGTAACGTCTATTCTTTTCCGCCATTCCGAGTATGTCTAGTCATCGAGGATTAACAGCTTGCCTGGTTCTTAATCAAAGGTCAAAGGTCAAAAAACATCTTCGGGTATATCCCATGAGAGCCTCGTGTTCATGCAATTGTACAGTTGTCGTCTATCAAGAAACTGCAAGCGCAACTGACGCTTGTAGATCAACAACAATACACTTTAATCATCATTCATTGTCTAATCAAACGCTACTGCCTTTCTGGCGTGTTATCCTTGTAGTTGCTTCCATCCTCGGGAGGCGAAGACGACGTCGTTGCGGTGGCTGGCACTTGTGACTCACGGACATCAGGAGACGATAAATGCGTTCCCTCATCTCAAGCGTCACACCGTTCCCTCGTTAGACGCTTCATAACTTTCACACGCGCTCGTTCCCCTGCTTTCATCGGAAGATCGTCGTACCAGTAGATGGGGGGAGTATACAGGTCATATCGGATTCGCGCATTGAGGGGCAGGAGCGTAGCAAGGATTTATTTCGGGGAGGGGGATATCACATGTATTCTATACATGCATATAGGAGCGTATAATGTGTTTGTTGGATATATATATATATATATATATATATATATATATATATATATATATATATATANTGTGTGTGTATGTATGTTTGTGTGTATGCATGTACAAATATGAGGAATAATACAAAAACTACAAATTTCTTTTAATTTCGTGACGGGTATTTGATCTATCATTTTAATAGGAGATCCCCCATATCCCCTCTAGACACATCACTGTTTAGGGGAAGATAAAACTAAAATATTACATTTTATTGAGACAATTTATGTGACAATGTAGAAAAGTGAACAAATTTCCTTACTTTTGGAAGTTCCTAAGTATGCTGGGATTGAGAAATTTTCTTTGAAACGTGTAAAAAATTTCTATGAGTAGATTTATATTTCAAATCATTTAAGCATGGAACCTTGGGATTATCACTAACTTATATCAAAACCAAAGTTCAAATTCTACAAAAAATTAGTTTAAAAAAGTAAGCATCTGTTAAGAGGATCATGTACATTCGATGGTCTAAATAATGTACTCTTTTGACCAGAGTATTGAAGAAATAAATAGATCAATTACTAATTTATTTAAGATAATTTATTTATCATCCTCATAGACTTGATACATCTCACCCTTTTAAGAAGAGGTGTATATTTTGTTGATTTATTGTCTATTATTTGAAATATATTCATTCTTAATGAAGTAAAACCACCAGAGTTAGGATTACTTGAGGTGCATGTAACCAAGGTTGAATATTTCTCTTGTACATCTCAATTTACATGGCATAATTCGTAAGAAATGCTCGTTTTATCACACTAATCTCAAAGTTTATTCTCTTCATAAATCTCTCGCAAAGAAGAATCCAAATATGAATTTTCTCACACTTATTCGTCTGTTTACAATTACCCCGCTATTAAGTAGTAGTATTAAGTAATTTGAAATGTGAAGTTGAAAACTGCGTGTGGTGTCAACGTGGAGGACAATTATCTAGTTAATTTTTCGGAAGCAAGCTAACAAACTCTTCCATCAATTCCAAACATTGCATTGTGAAGGATTGAGATCTTATTCACCGTATCCACAGAAAAAATCTCGGGAGTTATGGGACTTCTGGGATAACATACCCAGCTGTAACAAGGTTCAGAATAGGTAACAATGATATTTATATGAAATTAAAAAAAACATTAAAACCCCGCATGAATTTTTTAAAAATTTTAATCGGTTATTATGAAACGAGCTATAATAATGTCGAGGTAAACAATATAAGGAATTGAATAGTGGATGAAGAAATGTTATTGTGATAGTATTAGATAGAAAGTAAAAAATAAGAGGATAATTTAAATTCATATTTTCTTTTTCTATTGAAAGCAAATTTTTTATAATTAATTATTATTTTTAATACACATTTTCTGAAAAGCATTAATCGAAGCTTGTATAAAATATTATTTTACTCATCTAACTAGTGTTCATGTGACGATGTTTGTCGCGAGCTTTGAAAACGTATCAGAAATGACAGCCAGTAAACGAAGTAAGAAAGAAAACAAGTATGAACAAATATCCTTTGTGGTTTCCTCGAACGCATCCTCCGCAAGAACAAAGCGTGCGAGGCCTGAGCGCAGCCTGAGACGTTGGCGAAGAAAAGGGCCAGTGGGCCGCATGTTGCGCTCGCGCTCATTTGTCCCTTTCAAGGCGTCGCAATTACGACCCGCTTCCTCCAGGCGACACTTCCCTTCACCCCCGACCACGTTACGACCCCCGCTCCTCACTCCTCTCGTCGGAACATTCTAATTCCTCTCCTGGAGGCAGTTTTCATTACCGAAAGGTTACTCGATGAGGCAGCCACTTCGTGTGGGAGGGGTGTGCACCCATTTGATGGCGTTGATGGGGTAAAGTACCGCCCACTTATGGGAGTCAAACACTTTTATTGATATGTCCTGGGATGGTTAGCCTTCAAACATGTGTACTGTGGACGTCTCGATTTTCGGTGGAGTCATCTGTCGTAAAGAAAACAATGTATTGAACCTAAGCTCTTTAGTTCGTTGTATTGAAAGGAACTTTCCTTATAAATATAATTATTTATGACAATAACATTACAACGACCGCATACGGTATTATTACATCTACATAGTACTACTTTATAGTTTGTAAAAAAAGAAATAGTTTATGAAGTGCATTTCACAGAATGTTCACATCCGGTAAAGTAGAATTTTCGCCACTCCTTATGTCGCCTTTTTTGCTCTACAAGAACACAAAACAGTTTTCTTTAATATAGGTAAGTATGAATGCTTATTATTAAATTAATCATTGGAACTCTACTGTTTCTAGATAAATTTACTATAGTGTACAATAAATTAGATGCATTTTTTTTCTAATTTTGGGCGTGCAAATGACGTAGAATGTTTTTACAGACTATCGGGGTTTTGAGTTATTTGTGATCGTCCAGATTATTATTATCGGCGTAAATTGAAAGTCCACTGCTCTTCAAAAAATGTGATTCTACTATGAAACAAGGAATTTTTAATTCCTTGACAGGAAGATTTAGTACGTGACCAAAGTCGATATTGCATGTTTGAATTTTCGTGCATATATTTTTGTGAGGCTTTAGGGCTCGTCAACGTCAAGGTATTACAGCCCTTTCGTGCATATTAAAGGAGCATAAATATCTATAAGACTATCACCATACATTAGATTCTATTCGAGTACGATTCATTTCTCGAGTGATTTTCCATTTTCTATGGTTTTGCGTATGCTCTTTAGGTTCTTAAAAATAATGACTTTAGATTTTCGAGCAGCCTGTTAGGAAACGGTTAATATTGAAAACTGAACCCCCCCTAATGATGCTCCCGAAGTTATAATTGTTAATAAAAACCCGCGTGGCTAGAGTCCACAGTAACTTGCTGGAGTGCTTCTTGAATGAAGGTTCTTTTGACGCCCTCTCTTCCAAGCGATTCTCCTCCTTTCTCCTTCTGCTTCTTTGTCTTTTTCGTCGCTCTAGCTGCTGGAGTTGGCGAACTGGGCGAATAATTGCGCCTCATTTCATTTTCTTCGAGATCGCTCAGGATAAATGGTAATTGTTACAACTGAATCACCGTGTCGTAATACAATTGATATAAAAGATTCTGTAGATTTTATACCACGTTGAAAATCCCACTTTTTGACACCACGCTTAAAATTACCTTATTGACCACCACAGTTTTTAACTATTATTTAGGCAACTATCCGTTGTTTCTTTATTGATTCATTTGTAATTATTTATCCATATTTCCACTTAATTGTCATTGGTATATCTAGTGCTCATGACAATCTTAATAGGTTTAATACTTTAAAATTATTCAGTATCAACTATTTGCAGTGACAAAACACTTATTACAACATCTTGTTTGTTTTGTACGCGTATTAGGCTCCATATAAATATCGCAGGTGAAGTAAAGATAAAATTAAAAGAAAGTGAATTAATATTAAAGTTCTTATGAACTTCGTATAGCGCCCGATCCCTGGGTATAAATAGAAACCGTATTTTCCGTACATATTATTTGGTTTGTCTCTCAAATATGACTTTTAGTTACTTTAAAAAAATGAAAGCATTAATACAAATGCTTTATTAAATTATTAAAGCTATTTATATTTGACGGAGCGGATGCTAAATTGCACCAAAAAAAACGAACTGGTGACAGAAACATTTGTTTAGTAATTCACTTTGCTTAGAAATTTTTATGAGTCATGTCGTTGGAATGCGGAAAGATATCCCAACAAAATATTTTTCCATAGATTCTCTTCTTATATAAATGGCAACCTCCTGTGTCACAATTTGCACATTATACTCGAAGTTAAGGAATGAGATACATTCAACAAGGAAATTTCTAAATTATTTTGTAAAAATTCTCATTCATGAAATATTGAGGTAAAATTAATTTAAATATTGAAAATGTTCTTAACGGGCATAATTGGGTTTAACAATGACGTAACAAACAGAAGAAGACTTTACTATTCGAATTAAAATCAATATTTTTTTGAGGTATCATGTTCCTGAGGTAGCTAAAAATATGAATTCATTTTCATTATGTAAAGAAAAAGTGTTAAATAACTAAATACGAAATTTAACGTCGTGAAGCTATGGTAACTTTCTGGTAAGCGTTTAAAGAAATTTTATTTTACATGTTAAAACCGTGTTTCAAAACTTTAATGTTTCATTACAGACAATGTGATTGAAAAATGTACTGAAAGCATTAAATCTGTGAATTTTTTCATATGCATTTTGTTCTTGCTCACTAATATGATGCTACTGACTAAAGAAGGGTGTTTTACGTAAAATTTGACTGAGTTCCGCAGTAAGTCAATGCAATTCAGGGCTTTATTTCAACATAAATATTTACATTATTTGGCGGGATTTATGACCCATTTGCGTTTTCGAAGACTAAATGTCCCAATAATCATTTTTTAAATAGGCACTATATTATTAATCTCATTGATTAACTCATAAAATTTAATAATTCCCGTTCGAAAGGAAATATACTAAATTTGGGAGTCACTAATGTGAAGAGTTTAAGACTTCGTATCGCAACATTTACGAAGATATATCTGCGATATCTGCGGTCAATAAAAGTAAAAGGACTCCTTTCAACTCAAGTGCCGCTGGCATTCAGCAGACTGTTTCATAAGAGTTGACTTTCCACCGCATAACGAACCAATAAAACGAAAATGTCGAGAATGCTGTGAAAACGGAAGGAGATCATGTACGACTTTACAACCTCTTGTTTAGGGATGTCAATTATTCGAAGTATTGACAATCTTGAATATATAATATGCACGTTTTTTCGGTTATAATGCACGGATGTAAGTGGCACTGCTTTAGGCGCGTTAGGAATGGAAATATTGGGTACTAAAATAATAGTTAGCTTTGGCGTATACTACGAAAATACCCTGCTCTCGAGTCGACTGCACGTAAACGGGAGACAGAACTATTGTCCCCCCCCCTGTTGCCAGTTTTATTTTGGGTCACCCAGGATTTTATTTCGGGAGGGAGGGATAACACGTATATATATATATATATATANTATATATATATAATACTACATTATATAATCAATACTGCAAATATACATTATATATGAATTATAATTCAAATATTAGAAACAATACACAAAGGACAATTTTCTTCTACCCCCTTTAAGTAGGCCCCTGTTGTCTGCAACGTGTATAAAAAAACATTAATCACTTGATAATGGAGTTTGGAAACTGGACTTGTTCCGTTCTTTTCTCATCGAACATAATGCTAAATGTATCAAATCAGTCACAACAAATTGGCAACGATATCGTTTGAGGAAAGCCATCTAACTACATTATGTGTACGTCAATATTTGTGTTAAGTGTTGGTAATATTTGCCAAACATTTTAGGCGCATTTGTTCATTGCACAAATCCTTACACATATGCAATTGAGGAGCGCTAAGTAAGACGTAAATTTGCTATTCAAATTCATTCATACACAATTGAAGTATTATTGCATCATATTATTTTAAATATTTCTATGTATTAATCTATGCAGAATGTGCAACTAACGAAGAACTTAAGGATAGTAGAGATATGTATGACGCAAACGATGATTCTACATGAGATCTACAAGTAAGGGACGATAATTTATGCCGAAAAGCAATACAAAAATTAAATATATGAAATAAAATTAATTTTATTCTAGGAGTGTTGTTGATAATTTCATTAAAGTAAATTACACACTATTATAAATTATTAAATAATAATTATTTAATAAATATTATTAAATATTAAATATCTATAATTTAATTTCTCTCAATATTTATTAAAAACTGATCACGTTTAAGTTATGTATTAATTTATGTAAGTAGGTTGAATCTTTAATATTCTAAGAAGAAATTAATGTTATCGAAGAAGTTTCAGTTCTACCGTGTTGCCTTGAGAGCATCCAGTTTTTCTTGAATGTTTTAAATTTTGAGCACTTAGTTTATGTTTCTTATTTTTGAGGTTCTTGCTATACTGAATAGTGAGTTATGTAATACTATCTCATAAATTATCACAAAAGTATTATCATATAGTATAAGATAAGAAAATAATAAAAAATATACTTTTCCCGAATGTATGCAAAAACCCTTTGAGCCGTCTTGGTATCGCTACCCAATTTTCTTTGTCCACTTCCGTGAGTTACTTGCATTACAACCATACTTCTTGCATTAGATTATCAGAATGACGTTTTGATGTATTTTGATTCAGTATTTTAAAATTCATACACAATGAATATACTTTAAGAATTAGATAAATTAAATTAAATTGCTACCATTTAGGGTGTCTATACTCTATTGCACTCTCTTCCAGTTAGAAAATAACAGAATTATCAATTTTAAGCCCAGATTATGCACTCTGTCCAACTAAAATTGTTCTGTGAAATTGGTGATGGTAAAAAATGTGTGTCTGACCTCACACGAAATTCCCTAAATACTTAAAACGTAAACCAAAGACAGAAAGTATAATTTTATTACACGTTAAAACGTATTATGTAGGTATATTAATAAGTAAATAAATCAAATTGTTATTCGAAAAAGATGTTGTCGTGCCACTAAGTCATTTTGAATTGTAAGATGAACTTTAATAATTAGTCCAAAGGACTAAAGAATATACCTATGCTAAAAGAGCCCAAGTCAAGCTCCACTATTAATGGCATACCCCTAGACAATCTAGTNCTATGCTAAAAGAGCCCAAGTCAAGCTCCACTATTAATGGCATACCCCTAGACAATCTAGTTGACCTAATTTTATTGGAAGTCGAGTCCTCCATTTCCGAATTGTCGAGTCCCTCCGTCCACCACTTTCGAAGTCGAAATTCGATGCATCGACCTCCGCTTGATGACGTGGTGTGAGGTGGGAGGGTGAGAGGGGGGATAGGCGCTGTCGCGTGATGCGAACGATCGTGTGCATCCGCGTAGAAGGCATTGCAGTGGCGCACATTCGCACGGTCGCGCGCCTCCCCAACGCTCCTCCCCCACTCGCACACGCGACTTATTCGCTACCGATGCTCCTGGTCTGTATTTGTCGGCCTTTGGCTACAGGTGTCTCCTTAACGCAGGCGGCATTCGGTTCCACAGGTGTGGTCAATCACGTTCTCTTTTGTTGGAGGCTTAAGGTCCTTCCGCGAGGCTATGGTAGTAAAATTGTTGTGAAACCTAATTGTCTTTTTTTATTGATACTTATATTACTTTGCACGAAAATTTTATTACTTTGATACACGATAGTTTTATGAATAATAATAAGTTATAACGACCTAATTTGTAGAAAATAGTTATTTATTTGATTGTAATATACAATAAGACTTGACTCTGATCGTAAGTAGTACGACCTACCACTAAGATTATTGGCAACTCTGCTTTTCTCATTGACACCTACACTCGTGAACTCACCAGACTAAGCATCAGATCCAGAGGTTTGGGAATGAAGAAAGAAGGAAGGTTGAAACTTTCTATCAACTTATTTCCTCATATTTGATGAGTATAGTGCCAATGGTGGATCATTTTTGCCAGAAGTGACAAATTGTTCAATAATGAATATTTGTGTTTTAGAATATTATTTCAAAGAAAATTAAGATATTTTAAGACAGCATTCTAATATCATACATAATTACCATTATGTATTTAAATCCGATTTGCAAATTCGTAGTAATTGTGTTCGTGTAATAGTAATATAGATTATTTCGGCCACTGAAATGCTAATACAAACCAACCAACCAATAATTATGTATATCTTTAGTGGTAATACAAAATAATAAAAAATTTGAAAAATTTATTACTATAAAACACTTAATGTTAAAATTAAAAACGGCAGTGAAAAAATGAGAAAAATGGAGGAAAGGCTCATATAGTTTGAAACAGCTGTAAGTTCGTGTCGTGAAAAAAACCCAGATATTATTTTGAGGTTCGATCTGGTTAGGTTACAGGAAGTAGGTTACCTCCGTAGCTGTCATATAATTAATAGTTTTCGTTCGACGGAATAATCCCTGTTGAATTTCTTCCTCAAAAATTAATTTATAAATTATGAAAAAACTTTTTTTAAAAAGTTATTCTAAAATGACCGTTATTTATTATGCTGTTATGGGAAAGCATTTTTATGTCTTTATTCCATGCCAATTTTAATCCAATTATTTTCCTGAGGAATGCTGTGGATGATACTATGTTGTAATATTTAATGAAACCCCCAAAGAAAAAGAAAAAACGTGTTATTGAATAAGAATGCTAAAACATTTTATACTCTCTTTAATGATACCAAACAGAACCGAGTGTAAAAATGATCTTGGGATTACCTTTTCAGTAAGTTCCAGACATTGATGAATCATGAAATTGCACGCAAAGAAAATTTTAAATTTTGAAAAATGTCATTTTCTTTATTTGTAAAGAAAGTTCTGAAACTCTTAAATTGCACGAATTGCAGAGGTAAGAACTGATTTTTCCTCAACTATTCTCTTTGCGGTCAATATTAAGGCTTAAACCTGCTCAACTGGTTATAAAAATTATCATTCTCCCTGTCTAAAATGTCATAGTCGGTGTTGGTATCATTGAAATTCCGATACAATTGTGCTAAATTCATGAAATTGCAATTTTACAGAATACTTTAGATAAGAATGAATATCTTTATTATTGCCATGAAAAATCCAAAATTTTTGTACTAATTTCACCATAAAAATTAGAAAATCTTATTATAGGGTGTCAATTTCCTGACTGAAATTGCATACAATCGTTACTTCATTAATTATTGCCATTATAATAAACTAAGCTATTAATATTTTATTAATAAAGATATTGTGTATTCAAAAACTAATTTCCATTATCAAAATTGAAAATATGAACACAAAAATATCTTCAAAGATTAGCAGTTTATAAAAACTAAATTTATAAAACTTATCATTCGTGGTCAACGTCATATATTTTTTAAATAATTGCTTTTAATTATGAATTTACTGTGACTATTTGTTGATATTACACTGTTTTATCGGTTAATACATCGAAAATAATCTAAATTAAGCTGTACATAAATTAAATACCACCATAGGAAATAAATCCAATTTTTTCTTCTCATAAACCATGTGAATACGGTTCGACGCTTGCAGGTTTCGAACACGATTCCTCACTCGCTGCTTTTCTCCGAACTCCACTCTTCCCCCCCCCCCACCACTTGGGGGTGGAGGGCGTAGTTACGAGCTCTTTCGCTCCGGAACGGGATTTGCGTCGCAGCTTTTTCGGACTGCGCTGCTTCTTTTTAACAAGATTGGCTGGGGCGAGCAGCCTTCGCCTTCGTTCGCGAGTAGAAGTCGAGTCCTCCGCAGGGAAGCGCTGACGGAGCCGGGAGATATGCACTTTGTCGTACGGCAAAATCC
>NNCF01126684.1:64579-93586 GCA_002313205.1 Laupala kohalensis
GCTTTAGCAACATTATCAAAGCATGATAAATTAAAAGTCGTTTCTATGTTGCTCATTATTTTATTTTGGCATTTGCCAAAAATATTCCTCAACACTCAGTGTATGTTACTGACGATGGTTGCTATGCAGCCGAAAAAGCTTTCTAACACCAATAATAAAAAAATGAGCAACATAGAAACGACTTTTAATTTATCATGATATGGATTATGTTCCGACATTCACGTTAAAAAGGGACACCGAATTCCAGATTCGGTTAATTTCATAGGTCCACAGATTTTTTCCCCAGTAGGGTGGGTATAGCGCGTGCAATAACTCGACGACGTTGTTGCGTCGTCTGAGTTCAAAGCATTCTGCAAATCAATAGCTGTCATCAAAACCACGGAACGCACGAAGGGAGGGGCATATTTGGATTCCAAGAATTTTCATTTTACTGCTACATCTCCCAATACGTGGGAGGTTACTTTTAACATAAAGATGCCTCAAAACCTACCTCCGTAATTCGAGTGAAACCTGACTTAACGGATTGACTCTTTTAAATATTCGCAGAGAAACGTGAAAAACCATAGGATGCCTTATATTCAACAAAATATTATATACTTATTCAAAAACCGTCACGTAAAATTATATTATTATTTTTTAATTCTAAAATGCAACGTATTAAAATTTTTGTATTTCATGAACCTCTTATGTACACATTCAAATATTTATTATATATATAAACTGACGTTCTTACAGTCTTCCCGTCGTTTGTTGTAGATATTGTGAATAAAATTATAAATTATCTATATATCTACAAAAAAAAAATTTAGAGATATTTTTAGTCTTGTTCTCCTTTTCCGTTCTTTCCTTTAACTTCTGAGATTTTGAACCAAAATAAAGTGTTGAATGAAGAAAATTAACTCGACAACATAAACAAACAATTTGATAATATAAATTAATTTTTGATCATGTTTTTGTAATGACACACGTAACTGAGCACATTTAAAACACATCATGTTGACAATATATCGACAATCAAAGTAACTAGGAGAAGAAATGATAAAGATTGACATAAATTACTGCCTGAGTGCAAGTCCGCCAGAAAAGGGAAATTATGGCTGCCCTGATTACTTGTCAACTCACAGAGGTGGATAATGGTAAATTCAGGATCAACGTGTGGATGTGGAGATTACATGGCAAATACAATATCTATAACAATATTTAACATTCGAAATAAACCGTGAATAATAACAAATTGTTACGTTATAAATAAAAAATTAATCTTTCAATGGAATCCCGTTCTTTCACCAACTATTTAAAAAATGTAATTTCTTCGAATATTGAAAACACAAATTTACGTTTAGAAATCAGGTTTATATTATAATATAATAGCTAGAAACCGTTATTCTCTACATTTGTTTCTTAGTTTCATTATAGATACATTTTGCAGGATGTGTTTATTTAAATTTAAATGTAAATACAATCCCAATTTTCATCTTTTATTTAAAATGTAAAAATTTTAAAATGGTTAGATGGAAGAGCAGACCTTAATGTCTGAGTCTCGCCAAAATAAAGGCACTTTTATTATTATTATTATTATTATTATTATTATTATTATTATTTTATTATTATTATTATTATTATTATTATTATTATTATTATTATTATTATTATTATTATTATTATTATTATTATTATTATTTGAACTCTGACAGAGCTCGGATTGAATTCATTATATCCTTGCGTTCATGCTTGTGTACCTCCCACTATCTGGTGGAAAAGAGACAAATATCACGCCTTCAAATGTAGGTGAGTTTCAAAAGTCAGGTGTTCTGGGAAATCCTATCTTTGGAAGAGGGTGGAGAAACCTAAATTCCCAGAACACCTGTTAGAGTTTCTTTACCTTTCCGTCAAAAGGCAACAGCCATTCACTTTTCCTTCTCTCAGGTATCAAGTACTACACCCACTCACAAACAAGCGCATTTATCAAAATATTCTTCTGAATAAAAGGATATGTTGTTCACTTTGCTTATTTCCTTCTAATTCTTTTACATTCTCGCGTTTAAATATTTCTGCGATTTTTTTCCAATTATTATTCGTATTGTGATATTATTCTTTTTATAATTATTTTTACTATCATTTTGCTTTGTTTTTTTATTCTTAGCCTGAAGATGCTGACTACGTCAGTGAAAAAGATTTCGCTTTAGATATTGTCAATAGAGATTGGTGATACTAGACAAAAATATTTTCAATTTATTGATCATATACCTATCAATATGCTGTCAACTACCCATTATTTTAACATTTAGTGATTAATGTTGGGATCGCTGTTGGAAGGCATGTAATTCTTAAAAGTGAGAATGAAGAATAAAGTTGAGTAACATTTGTAAGAAATTTACAAAATATCATTTTTATTTATTTTAAAGATCGTGGAAGATTTCACTTTGTTTTCTCACGGAATCTGCACTTTCTTTCTCTGCAATTCGGCGAGTGTAAGAACTGAGCATAAAGGAACGATGATAGAATTGGTTTATGAACCAGTAAAAACTGCAATACGAGAATGACAATTAAGTTTTAGTTATTAGCGTCACTCTAGGTTCTTGTTTTTCAGTCGATATCCAATCACTTAAATGTACCAGACATTTTATATTGATATAAATTAGTTTTTGAATAAAAAAAACGAAAAGAGGATAAGACAAATAAAGGCAGTAATAGTTAAGACAGCTAACAAAAATACTCACCATGCTATCCTCTTGAACACTTCCTCACACCAGGAGGTTCCTGAATCTGTCAATGAAAGACGAATGAAATCTATTAGTCTACTAGAATCACATATAAAGCGTTTGACTCGTATGATCATCCAGGACCCTTAGTACTTCCAGGCAACAAACAGCACACAAATAATGACCTTCAATGAGGTAATGAATCCTGTTTGACATAAAACTGCGGAAAAACTAGTGGCAGTTAAATTTTCATTGCAAACAATGTTTTTATATTCACGATTTTGGTTGTAAAAAGACGTTTACAAGTTACATAAGTTTTCACCGATATAATACGATTAATATATGAGTTAATCAACAATATAAGAGTTGTCAATGTTCTTATGAGTTAGTTACGTACAAATTTGCAATTCTGGCACGTGATTCCTTATTTCTATTTCTACACTATTTATGCATTTATACATTATTTACACCTTATTCATAAAGTTTACGAAGAACCATCACAGTGTTCAACCTATTTCTATTCAGCCATCAACTCTGCCGGTTTTCTCTAGTGTTTTTCCATCGTGGCTTGATTTTCCGTCTACAATGATTCGGCCATTAATACTACCTGTTGCTTTTGACTCCGATATCTCTGCACCTGCGACTTCTGATGCGCTCACAAGTTGGAGAGCACGTTTTTCTGCATATTATTTAGTATCATGAATGCTACGTCGAAAATAGTTTGGAGGGTTCGATTTCACGAAATGTGAATGAAGAAGTAGAACGATAAATCCTTTGGCAGTATTACTATTTTTGTCATGATTTACACAATACTAATACTCATGACAATTAAAAAGACATATTACTATTTATTACTTTTCTTGAGGTAGGTAAACCAAAGAGAGAAAATATTTGAAAATAAAACAAAGAGAATTAAACATTAACTAAACGAGACAGAAGAGTTACACTGCAAAAAAACTGAATTTATAGAGTAGTGATGAAAGAAAGAAATGAATGAAATGAGAGGGAAAAGAGAAAGGGGCAGATAAATTCAGACATTGACAAAATTGGACTCAGGATAAAAGAAAGGGACAACAATATAAGTAAAAAAGAGAAATCAATGTTGTTCTAAAAATATTATAAAGGCTCTTTTAATTATAAAAGATGTGTAAAATACGAGTTAAATCATAAGGTTCTGGACACAACATTCTCAAATAAGAAAAAATGACATGGAATTTTTTTGCGGATTATATTTGATCCGAGAGCAGAAGGTTTACGTAGAACATATGAAGTTTTTATTGACTTATTTACTCAGTTGGAACATCTCCCCTCAAATTTATCCACGGTAACGATATTTTAAACTATGATTTATGTGTTCTTATTAAATACAAATAATTAATTAAACATTATGATACATTATATTAAATACATAGTCTATCGACAACCATAACATTATAGTTGAATATAAATGCTACACGAAAAAGAAAATTGTAAGGGGTACATGGGTATTTTCAGGAAGTAAAAAACTCTATCATATACGCATGAGAACTTAGTATATACGCATAAAATTTATACAATATGTGTAACCCCCATTTTATTAGCAGGAATTTTCTCGAAAAGAAGAATTAAAAGAAAACATTCTTTATTGATTGATCTATATAATGCTGAAAGCAATACTTTAGATGAGATTAAGTACGAAAAGACTCTAAAAATTTGAGTCATACTAATAGCCAATATTTAACAGAATTTAGGCACACGGAGTACTGAAACAAAGGAAAAGATTCATTTACACTATGCCGCACATTTGAAGTTACAAGATCACTGAGTTTCAGTGACCTTCCTGGCTAATGATGGCAGTGCATTGTCACATGAGAGAGAATGTAACCACGTTTCCATTAGGAATTAACTGAATACAGCTAGTATTAAGTTATATTAAATTTTTTAAATTGTTATAGTTATATTTAGTTGCATTTTCCACCCCCTGAGATTTGTAAGGAAAACTTTCTTTCAATTTAAATGTAGCCATCTGCCAATATACTAATACTACTTTGTGATACGTGTTGTATTATGATAACAAATTTACAAATATGATAAGTGTTGTATTATGAGACAAATAAGCATTTCCATGATTTTTTTTTTAAAATATGACCAATAGGTTTGTCGTAACAGAGGTTTTTTAGTTTATCCAAAGTTACTTTATGTGGTAACTTTCTATTTCATCGCACCCAAAAATTAGGTGAAGATGTGGATGAACACCACCGTAGATGGTACTGAACGCGATTGTGTTTCCATTCGGTTATTTCAACCAAATGCAGAAAATATTTAAAAATAAAACCGTCTTGATTTTTCAACGCAAGAATGTATTAGAAAATCTCTGAAATTTGTTTCTTCCCTCTTTCAATACCGTCATCTGATAGTAAATTTATGGGAGGAAAGTTAATTTTCACCGCAGTTTTCCGAGAATATGATATGAACTTCTTTGATTAAAGCGAACAAAGTTTAACTTTTGCCCAGGATTATTAATCAGGTTCTTTGATTCCTTTTGCTTGTTCACTCTCTTTAATCTTCCGAGGGAACGCAATTATATAGTCAGATTTTTATCAAAGCGAGCAATAAATTGATATGAGTTATTGGAACGTAGTTGTAAAGTGAAGTAGTATCGAAATTAATTTGAAGGAAAATGAAGAAATATTACTCTAAAATGGTTGACACTGTTTAATTTTATCAAAATACACATTTCTTGTAAAATATGAGGAAATATATATTTCTGTATGTCCACTCTTTAAATGTTCTGTGCAACATTTTTACAATATCATCAAAACATAAAAATGAAGTTTTAAAACAAATATAGTGCAATGTAGCTACAAAAGTAGGATTTATTCATAATTGTTGTACAAAATATCATTTTAAATAATACAATAAAACGATTGTGAAACTAATAAGTGGTGCGAACAGCATCTACCGTTTCTATAAGCAGCCGCAGCAAGTTAGCTGGAGGGGATTTTTTATTCTTAATCAATTCGTTCTTGTGCGCAAATGAAAGCACTTTGCTTTATTTTACTCAAGCAATTTTGCACTGTGCTCATCCTACATTGTATTATTAGTTAAAAAATTGGACTTTCTAGATATGTTATTAACACTACGTCCACTCTGTCAAATTGATCACGGAATAACGAGACTTAGTTTTATCGATGTGCTTGAGCTTCCTCGACTTTTCTCACACTCCGATTTTCAATGCAATCACTTATTTATTGCAATACGTTATTAAAACTGTAAACAATGTTGATTACGTATGAACGTCAGTACTTGTTAAATTTCTGGCAGAGAATTAACATGTTATTTGAATTCTGCCACGATATCATGCAGCACTCTCTCGTTGTTGTTGTTTTTTTGGGGGGGGGTTTTAGGACTCGTCAACATCGAGGTCATTGGAGCCCATCTCTCTCGTATTAGAAACACATGAATGAGTTCAAATTTCCAGTAGCTACGACCGGTGATATTCTCGGGAGTTAAATGTTTGAGGATGTCATTTACATCTAGTATAATAATGTCCGTTGCTGGTGTTGTCCAAATGGCCTTGACAAATCTTTTGAAGGCAGTTGAACTTACGAAGAAAAAATAACTATTTCCTGAAAAAATATTTTGCATATTTTCAAGGAATTTCTTCGCGCAACAATCAGTTATTAAATATTAGAGCCAACATTAAATTTCGGGAAGTTAATGAGAAAGTTATATCGTAAATAATAGTTTTACGGTTAAAAGAATCATTGTTAAACCCCTTTCACCTACACTCATAAGTACTCCTCTATTTGATATGCAACTGATATATAAAACAAATATTTTATTCTTTATTACTAATGCAAACACAACGAAAAAGTTAACTCATCTCTCTTTTATTTGACACGTCTCAGATTTAGTTTGTGTGATGGTCACCGCGAGTGCTAATAACCTAAGTATCACTGCTGCTTCCCACACGGCATTGCACGTCTGCTCTTGGAGTCCTTAGCCTCAGGTTACTAGCGCTCACGGTGGCCATCACTCGAACTATACTGGATACTTCCCGCACTACATCCACCGCACTTCGGTTCTGGGAGTCTACTGTCTTGTCTTCATTTTTTCCTGGTGTTTGCCATATAGCAATTAACACTGAATTGGTTGCGAAAAGATACATTATTGGCCGTGAAAAGAAGAAAATACCAGGTTATATTAAACTAAAAAATTAACGAATTCTACATGGTTGTGATATTACGAGTAAAAAGGAGAAATAAATTTACAAATTATGAAAAAAATGACTAGGAATAAAATTACCACACTTTTAAAAGAAGCAAAGACCGATGAAGAAGTAGTCGTGCATGGTACGTGCGACCGGGTTAGCTTGCAAGTCGTGCACGAGAGATTCGACCAGCCGAGGATTAAATTAATGAGGATTGTTAGTCATTTTGCATCAAATTAACATAGGCCGTAGGATCGGGATACCGGGGAGTGTGGGGAGAGGTAATGAAACTTTTCATTGCATGAGAACTGATAAGTACAGTCTGGACATTTGAATAAGTCTTTATTCTTATTTAATATTTCATAAATCTTAGTCTCGGCAATCAACACTACACGTTCCCTACAAGGCACATTAAATTAAATAAAAATAAAGACTTGTTCAGATTGTTAGATTTTTAAAATTTGCAGTAACAATTTTTCTCGGAGGCTGGTTTTATTTCTCTTGAAGAACTAATACTAAGTTAGTTAATGTTAATCCTGGCAATAATTATTTGCAAAGTAATTTATAAAACAATATAAATTTAAGCTTGACTAAACCTATCTTGACTTGACTAAGCTTGACTCAAAATAAACTAAGCCCTGAAATATATTATAGTATATTAAGATTACTATAATACTAATGGATAACCATGATCCGCATATGAGCTTGGCTATAACAATTTTCTGCCGAGAAAATGGCATAGTGTACATGACCTTTCTGAAATTATTATGAGAACATTATAATACAGAGCAACACATGTATAGAGAAGAACGTAAAAATGTAGGCGGTCTACCCTTTCTAGATTTTAATTGTTTTAGTCAGTCAGTGTGCCTAGAGAAAGAAATTGAACTAATCCGTGTGGTATTGTTCAGTAATATATCATCGCATTCATTCATAATTGGGGAAAAGTAATTTGACTGTAAACTCTTGGAAGAAAAGAAAATTAATGCGGTAAATGTATTTTAAGTTATAAAAATGAAGTATATTTATAAACCTTAGGACCATTTCTAATAATTAAGTTCAAAATCAACCATTTTATTCTCATTACAAAAATATTGCCCACATGTTCCCCTTCCCACTATGCCACTGACGTAAAATGATTGTTATTTGCCATGTGAAGGTTTCCCTTAAAACTGTATATTGTGCTTGTTTTATTAAGAGTGTTGCAGATGGAATGGCAACTACACGTTTAAATTAGCATTAGAGTTGTGTTCTTAATAATAGCTGAAAATAGATGGTGTCAATAGCCTTAAACAAAATTTGCCCCGAAACCGTGTCGGAAATTCTTATAATTTTGTTGGTATAGTGCAGGAATTTCTATAATGGTTTAAATTTGTATAATGGTTTAAATTTTTAGAGTGAAAATTCGGATGTCGTCAGTGCACTTATAAAAGAATATGAATCTGTTCAAGACTAATGCTCAATTCACAATAATATTTTCAATTTATATTCATGTGTTTATCAACTCCTGTTCTACAGTTTTCGCACACATTTTTCATTCTATTTCTCTACCATTATGTATAAACTTTAATGTCATATAAACTTGTCTGTCCGGGAGAAACCGCGTCTTAGTAGGTACAACTACCAACGTTTCGGCCATCACGCTGTGACCTTCTTCAGGGCAATGTCAGAGTCGTACAGACCTAAGTCGCTTTACGTACTCTGTCCAGGCTGACAAATTACGACAGCGACTTAGGTCTGTACGACTGTGACATTGCCCTGGAGAAGGTCACAGCATGATGGCCGAAACGTTGGTAGTTGTATACAGACAAGTTCATACTGACTCCGACCGCGGAAACCTACGTTTATATTTAATGTCATAGTTACAATATGTTATTCACAATATTTACTATTTTTGAGATGTGCTTTGCTATATTACGTATCACGTATTTTTGTATTACTTGTATTCGAGAGAGACAAATTTTGTTTGTTTTGTCTCGTAGTGAATAAATAGATTTATTATAACGAAACAAAAACCTTCTACGCAATATTATCGAATGCGTGTATGGTACAAGATTTCTTTCGTGATTAATTAATTTATGTTTTTCATAAGTTCTAATTCAATTATTTTTTACAGTTTAATGTCATTTTACTGAACTACAGCAAACAATTCTATTGTTTTCCCCCCTCTAATGAATTTTGTAATTTTATTTGTTTATGAAAATGGCCTTTTTCAGTTGATGATGAGCTGAAGATGATATTTGCCTCGGAAATTGTATTAAAAAATGCAATCCCCATTGCTGAGGAATAAAACTTTATGTTCTTTATAATGCTTATACTTATTATTCATGATAAATAAAGATTAATACAATTTAACTGTGTCGTAAAGCACAAGATTTGAAAGATGTTATACGTTGAAAACTTTATAAAACGTAGACATCTCCTTCGCCATGAGGTCATTTGCCGAAAGAAAATTGCATCTAGTCGCAGTGATATTAGCCTTTTTCGATCAAACATATTTCTTGATAAGTGATTCGAAATATTGTAATTAGAACATCAAAATGTTAAAGCTCACAACTGATATCTCGTTTCTCCTGAATCACATAAAGTTTTATACATAAATGGTTACATTTTAAAATAAATCAAGAAGCCCTATTAAAATATATCGTATGTGTTTCCCAAAAACGTTCTTTCCCAAATTTGGAATTAAAATAAAAAAAGTATGTTGTGATATGCCTGTGCCAGTGGATTATATTATAAAATTTTATTCACTGTCACTCTCCGTGGTGACGATGGTATAAGGTTAAAATTGATGTATTTTTTTTAGATATTCATGAAATCACAAAGAAGAAAACTTTTCATACCTCCATCATTCAACTCAAAATTCACTTTATCTCTCGCTTCTTAATCGTACGTAATCCGTGGTACCCCTTCCAATGATTCGTCGCATAAAAAGAGTTATAAGTATGATATGTATACAATATTGCGATGAATTTAACAAATGTCTTAAAAAGAATTTATTGAATATGAACAAAATGGTATTCCAATGCCATATACTCTTATATCTTGCATCAGTAACATAAATATTTTTAAATTACATATCCATACAATATTGTTGTGAAATATGATTATTGTCACTTATTCCTACATTTAAAATATAAAGTACCTGTTAAATTTATAATTTGGTTAGTATATACTTATGTGAAATTATAAAAGTCTGGTTTTTTATCTTATTTACAAATGCAGGTAGGATACAGATAAGAAAATTAAAGCGAATTTCGATTTTCTTCCTAGAGTATATTGTACGCAGTAAAAGCAATTATGTTATATATTCAAGGAGAAAAAGTAGGTGTAGGAAAATAACAGGAGAGCAGCAAGGAAAACAAAGACTGCAAGAAAAGGACTGGATGAGATACACAAAGGGCTTATGTTGGGTCTCAGGGATGAAATCGTATTTCAGCGAAGAATAAAAAGCTAACGGAGAAAGTGCTCTGAATATATAAGAGGACGAGAAAGGAGGTTGAGTGTATAAGCAATATAACCTGGAGATACACAAGTAAACTGGTTTCAGATACAGAAGAAATGAACATTGAACAGAAAATGCAGAAATTGATGCATGTCCTCCGTCGAGGAGAGAATGAGTGGGCTCATAAGTCACTGAATGAGACTGTAATAAACAATGGGACACTATAAAGGGACCTCGTAGTGCATTGTTGAAACCTCCTATACTGTGAATTTGCTGAAGCGATTGCGAGAATTCTGAACTTAAGTTGTACATACAGCAAATCGGACTAATGGTGACTTCTTCAATCCCTATGAAACGCAACCAACATTACACTCGTGTAAAACCGACAGAAGTACAGACAGTCTTGGGACTTGTACGTACGTACCAACTCGTAATATTTTCCTTGAAATATATGTTTTTCATTGCCCCCTCACATTACTGACTATATTAGATACATTTTATTAGACTCGTTTTATAAATAAAATATGTCACTCTACTAGTACCTTAGTATCTTGGCAACATACCATTTCCCTTGATCAAGGAAGGTACTTGCATGAATGAGCTGACTTATTAGCTGAAACATGACTCCAAGATTTTTAACTTTTAATAAATAAAATATGTACTTTCTAGAGATAAAGATTAATTAAACTTTTAAGAGTTAGGTGTCCTTCTAATATCAATTTTTGTTGTTAGTTGGTGTTGGTGTTATAAATAATGATACAAATTAAAATTGATATGTGTAACTTTTATTTATTCATTATAATATTCTACGAAAATTATAACGAAAGGTGGACTGTGTATGTAAATTTAAAAATCGTGGTATAATAGATATAAGAATATACTTTTTGGTTCACTTGCTTGATGACTAGAGTTGGAACATACGAGTATGTGGGACCGTAGGGAACTCCCGTACCATACAAATGAAAAAATGCGACTAGACGCACATAAGTACTGATTATATAATTAGTCCAAATAATTAATTACGCAACTTTATTTGCTGTTTCATGCGATTCACAGTCTTACGATATATTTAGTTCAAAACTACAATTTTGCTTTTTGTTACCGCAGAAGTGGCACAAGGAGTTATTGGTTCCAAGATCGGAACGTGAGCAATGTTACGTCATTGTGATGACGTAGAAACGAAGAGACGTAGATAGCCGTAGATAGCGCAAACGTTTTGCCCGTTCTGTAAATACTTACGATTACGAACATTAAAACGATGTCATTAGATGTGAAAATATAAGAGGAATATTACTGTTCTGTTAGAATTATTTATATGACTGCGTCGGTAGTGTGAAATATATTGAGCTGTAAATCTATTAATACGATGAGGCATATTTTTGAAAAATTTGGAATTGTTGTGTAGCAAAGCTAAGCCAACAAATGAGTCAAAAAGAAGTGAATTGAGATGTTCTGCACTGAAGTGAATTGACTATTGCTGTAAACCATTTATGAAGTTTTTGATCAGCGTATATCAAATCAAGAATCACCAATTAAAATAGGTTTTGAAAAACACTTCTATTATGTACATTCTATAAAATATCAAACATTTCTTAGGGAAGTGTAAATTTTGAAATTGAATATTTCCGAAAGTTGTTGCGTTATTTCGAAGTTAATAAACTTTTCAAAATTACTACTATTTAATTATCTTTGAAAATGAAATAGGAACTGGATTGTACGGGAAAGTGTCTCTTCGAAAAAATATGAAGGTACATTTCCAAGGATACATTCGTAATAAATTATCCTAACCATAATATTACTAATAAATTTTTGAAAACGAACCAAAAGATGTAAAAACGGTTGCCCTTCCGTAACATTCCTCATCTAAACCCAACCAATAAAGGCAGAGACGGGTAGAGTCTTTTAACTCGATTTATTGAAGCGTGGAAGGACGCGCAAAATCCCTCGATCCCCAGAACGAAGCAGCGCGTTCGGCAGCGGTTTGTTGGAGGTGGAATGATTGATTTCATCTCCCATGCAGTGAGGCTTGCCCTTGCTCCACCTCTTACGGAGATCCCTAGGGATCTAGAAACGACTGAGAGCTCTTGCTGATAGAGACCACACGGGGAGCCACGCCTTGGCTCCTACTTCTTCATTGAAGGCTTGAAAAACCCACCCAGTTCCTCCCAAACCTTCGAACTTAGCGTTTGATTGCGAGAGTGCTACAAAATACAATTTTATGAGACATGTTAAGAACATAAAATTTTGTATTTGCTTATGAGTACGATACACTTCAATGTCCTCACCACGCTTTCTTCATTATTGTTCTTCGAATCTAAGCAGTACCTACTATAGTATTGTATTCAGAGGTTTATCAAAACGGTTCATGTATTTTATACAGATTTTTCAAATACTAATTGGTCATTATTATTAATGTTATTTTGATGTCCGACCGAAAATATATATATAATTCTACGCTTTTAATGTGCATACTGTGATTTGAAACGACATTGTAATATGTAATCTATATCGTGGTATGCCTGAAATAAGAATATTATTCTCAATAACAATTAATTCTTCAATTAACATATTTTAAAGCTTTTATTCTTAATTTGGGAACCACAATTTACGCGATTTCAATTAAGTAGTTTAAAGGATATTGTAAAATTTCCATGACCTACATACTTTCAAAACGATGATAGTCCAATTTTTTTCAATTGAAATGTATTGTTACGATTAATCAGGTTTTATTTATTTCCGGTTTTGTCACTTACTGTTTTATGTTAAATGATATGTGTGTTGGTAAATGTCAAGGGATTGGTTTTGATTTAATTTTATTGATTTAAAATTGATTATTTTATTCTCATGTGAGGACTCTGAAAGGAGTTGTAGTTGAATGAAGGAAGTACAATTCGATCTATGTAAATAAAAGGCATTGCCTAATCTTCATGACTACGTTAATAAGTGACATGAGACAAATTAAAGTAAACATTTCCAAATTATAAAATCATTGAAAACATTAATTTGCGTACTGTTTAAAAACCTACAAATAGACAGTATTTCTTCATGAAATGCAGTCTTATGTCTCTTCCGTTTACAAGATTTAAAATCTAGAGTTTGGTGATTTTTGTTTTTAATCTTTCCTTTAATTCTCTTCCATTAAGTGCAGAAAAAGCGGTTCTTTTCGTTTCATTTACGTTCTTTAAAGGAAAAGATAACTAGCAATAGAACAATTCGACGCAGAGACTCTGCCTTTGTCGCTTGTCTGCTTGCTACTGCAGTGTTGTTTGAAGTGCAGAGTTTACAAGGGCCACAAAAATGGCTCGTCGCCGTGCAAAATGCATCGATTTGTTGTATATTTTCTGTACGTTCCAGGTTGTCGTCGTCCCTAATATTTCGATAGAACATACTAATAGTCAGTATGTTTCAGTATTAGAGGAATCGCGACCACTTTTAAGATACACTTGTTGAAAGGTCCGGTGTAAGCCATTTCGACTAGTTGAAGAGCATGAGATGAATGGATGCTAATTTGCTGATCTACGATCACGTGTAATAAATAACTCTAAAACAGACAAGCTATGACTATTTGATATAATGGTTTCTTAGAAACTACAATTTTGTGTGGCTGCAAAGGATCTCCACAGAAATTTAGTGCTCAAGAATAATTACCAGCCCTATTTACTTCAGTATGTTGAACAAGAGGGTTACTACCCTAATAAAATCTTATCTTAAAATACACTTTTTATTCGAAGGCATGTCCATATAAGGCTTCCGGATACAATAATTGTGACTGATTATATTTTTATTTCTTTTTAATACTTTCTATCTAATTGGAGGTTTTGTCTACGTTTCATGTGATAGATATGACACAAACCTAACAAATATACACGTACGTTTGTTCAAGTTAATCAGTTGGGCAATAGTTGCGTCCAGCACAATATATTGTATCATGAACTCGTGAAAAATTTTTATGACTTCCATGATGCATTTTCCCAAACACATCAGTATTTAAGAACAGTCATTCCCTCAATGCTGGATCTTAACCCAGACACGCGACACAGTTGCAACACCTTCAGCAGGACCTCATCGCCAGCACGTCCCGACCTCAGGACCAATTAAAGGCGTTGCTCCATACAGAATCCTCACCTGCAAATCGTGCCAAGATAGATCCTCTCGAAATTGCTTTCTCACTACACCTCTATTCTGCGTTGCATCTCCTCTTATTGGAACAGCTGCCCTTTCTTGTATTCACATGACGATATTTTAAGGTGTTTGAAACTAAAACTAGCACATTCTTCGCACTATGTTTATAGAATTTCACAGTAGAAAGTAATAATGTCTCTTTCTCCAGATTTTTTTGAACACCCGATGTCAGAGAAATAACAATCTCTTAATTTTAATTACTTTGTGTTTTAAATATATCTTGATTGTTGTGAAACCGATCTGAAAAATGATATAGTCTTCTTAAATGACACAACGTCCGTGGTGAGAGAAATAAGGCATTATTAAAAAGTAACTTTCTTAAATGCAATAATTATAAAAAATCTCATGTAATAAGTACAAAAGTCTGACTAGACTAACGCTATATAGAATATAATCCAAAATAATATAATAACATTGAAATTATCCCAAACTTCAATCAAAATTTTCCTTGTTAGTTCATGGTGGTATTATACGTGTGTACAAGGTGCAGATAATTTGACATACGGATTTGATTTGTTTGAGATGTACAAGTATAAATATCTTCCTTTTATTTGGTAGATTATGAATAATTTTTCAATGACTTCAGAGCAAATTTACGATACGGGAGGACGCAAAAAAAAATATTCTTCAAAAAGCTTAACCTTACTTGAAATGTACCCAGTTATTTAACTTGAAAAAACTTTTATTTTGGATTTCTTTTCTTTTTTTATCGAATTTAATTTCCTTTACATTGCCATATTATGTAAATGTTTTCTTCTTTTCAAATCTTTTATTTTCGCCTTTTTATACGTGCATTTAAATACGTGATCCTAAGATATTCTCTCTAATGATCCGATTCATTATACAACTTCTGAAGTATTCTCTTTACTTCCCTTGCCTACAAAGACACACTGCACCCATTCATCAAGCGTTAATTGTTAGCAAGTTGCATCGCTACATTTCATGAAAGTGGTCTTGAAAAGATTTTGCAAGAGAGGATAAGTTTTCATGAGTGCTAAATAAAAAGTTCCATTTCTCTATAAATTTCTTTACAAAAATATATCATTACCTTCCTTCTGTTTCCGAGAAGTTTGAAAATATATCCCACCATAGTAAAATTTATAGAAAAAATTCACAATAGCAAGAAATTATTATTAACTTCAGCGATTTTAATGTGTAACTATTGTTTGGAGTTCTGATTTACTTTAATTTGAATGTAATGAGTCCATCGTCTCACTGATTTCGTGACCCACAAAATCCTATTGATTAAGAACCCTCTAAAATAGTTTATCAAATTTATCGAAGTGTACCAGTCACGTGTGTATTAGTAGTGACATAGTAACATTAATGTGTGACTAAACAAAGAAGTATTTGAAAATAAAGGGATCATAACCCAGAACAGGCCAGGAGGACAAGTTTAACTAGTCATAGCTCAGAGTGCTACGAAGTAGTGAATTAGAAATACGTAATCGTGTTCTTGAGAAAGAAAAACCAATCTATATCTAATTAAATCTATCTGGAATATTCATTATTTTGTAACTAAATGAGAATCATTTAAGAAAATAAATCACTTCGTGCCGTGCCTTTGAGGAAAGCAGACTTGTCCGCAGAGCTCTCTCGTCGGCAAGCGCTTAGTGATAAATAATCATTGATTACAACTAACAAGTATTCTATGTATAGTGTTAGAAGTTTGTTTATGACTTTTTCTGAGTAATTTATAACGATTGAACGATTGTTACAACTTATTGTTTTATAACGATTGAACGATTGTTACAAACATTGAACGATTGTTACAACTAAATAAGAATTTAAGTGCAGTTATAGAAGTGTTTCTTTACGACTCTTTAAATCTTAAACTTCGCGGAATTCAACACAACCCGATTAAGTGCAGTACCAAAATCGAAAGCGCATCGTCCTGCCATGCTTACCTCATGGTAGGTGAAGAAGCAGCGGAAAGTGTCAGAGAAATATGGCGTATAGGCGTTTTATTGACGAAATTGCAACCACACCGTGAGGACGCAGCAGGAAGCAGCGGGAAGCAGCCTTCAGCGAGAGATAGTATGAGCGCAGTTGTCAAGTCGTCTCCTCCGATGGATCTCTCAAACTGTGCCTGTATGCATAAATATTCACACTGTCCAAAGAGAACAAATCCAGAAAATGATGAAGCCGATGTATGCAGGCGAGTAAAGAAAAAGACAGTATCTAGCGATGTAATTACAATTCTAACACAAAACAGGTTTGAAATATTGAGCGTAGATGACACTCAAGAAAATAAGGAAGGACAACTTAAAATATCAACTCCTATTTTTTTGCCAAATGTAAATAATGTACAGGCTATGACAATTCATTACTGAAGTATTGACACCTAAAGAATTTTTCATTAAATGTCTGCCCAATGATAAAGTTAAAATAATTCCTCTAACTCCAGATGCATAGAGAAGCATAGTTAAACATCTAACGAATAATAATAGAATATTCCACACATACCAGCTAAAACAAGATAGAGCTTGTAGAGTAGTAGCCAGAAATCTTTATCATACAACAGAAATAGAAGACATTAAAGAGGCGCTTTCAAAAATGAGACATAATGCTAGAAATATAATAAATGTCACAAACTTACGAAGACTGTTTTTCCATTAACCCCCCCCCCCTACATAAAAGAAAAGTTCAATGCAAACGCTCTCAAACAAACGAGCATATCCAAAAATATTGGACATATCCTCATAGATGTGTAAAGTGTGGACAGGAACATCCGACAGAACAGTGACAGAAAGATAGAAGAACACCTCCACAATGTGCCTTGTAAGATGGAAACCACTCAGCGAACTACAAGGACTGCCAAAAATACCAGGCTATTCTGGAAAGAAAAAGTCAAGATAATAAAAGTAAGCCAACAAGAAACCACCCAGAAAACAGAACCACTTTATTTCAACTCGAAAATCATGAAAAACTCCAACCTTACCAGCGCTTTCCTAAAACCTACGCAGAAATAGTTGCGCCACAACAACCTGAACGGCATAATAACCAGAATGGCAATATAATGGCAATAATCCAACATTCATTTGAAAGATTTGAAAATATCCTGTCACAACAAAGTCAGCAAATAAATTCTCTACTCAGTCTCTTCACTACTTTAGTAACCAAATTATCCAATAACTAAATTTTATGGAATAGCAGCATGGAATGCTAATGGTTTATCACGACATCGGCAAGAATTGGAAATATTTCTCACCAAAAACAAAATAGATATAATGTTAATTTCTGAGACACACTTCATTGACAAAAGCTATTTGAAGTTGCAGAATTACATTTTGTATGACACCAAGCATCCCACTGGCAATGCATGTGATGGTACTGCCATTCTCATAAAGAATTCTATTAAACATCCTGAAAACGACTCAGAACAAAATAATGATATCCAATCAACAATAATAACCGCACAAGACTGGAATGAACCGTTAACAATAAGTGCATTATATTGTCCACATACGTACAAAATAAGCCACTTGTTTTGAAACATTCTTCACTACATTAAACAATAGATTTATATCAAGCGGAGATCTTAATGCTAAGTATACTCATTGGGGTTCTAAAATTATTACCACTCGGGGAAGAGAACTTCATAAAGCAATAACCTCAATGCAACTTAAACAATCTCAACAGGAGAAGCCACTTACTGGCCTACTGATGTAAATAAAATTCCTGACTTACTCGATATCTTTGTGACGATAGGCATCTCTCTTCGATGCCTTTCCATAGGAGCTTCTTACGAACTATTATCAGATCACACTCCCACAATAGTCACAGTTAGTAATGAAATCCTCTTAACACCACTACCTGTTTCACTCATAAACAAATACACTAACTGGAATATGACCTAACCTTAAAAAATCCAGATGATATTGATGAAGCAATAGAATATCTCACAAGAAGTACACAAGATGCAGAGTGGTTTGCTACTCCACGAAATTATAAAAACAGACATCCAACTAAATATCCTACTAGTATATTAAATGAAATCAGGGAAAAGCGAAGATTAAGGAAGATATGGCAAAGAACAAGATATCCCGAAGACAGAACTCATTATAATAGATCCACCAGAGTTAACTAGACACTTACAAAACTACAATAATTTGAAATATCAAAATTTCATTTCAAATCTCTCGCCGACAAATGCAACTGACTGTATTTGACTGACAAAGGTACTCACTGTACAAAGTTACAAAAAAAAATCAAACAGCCTTGAAACTCAATACCACCAATTCGAGATAATATTATGAGCTCGGCTAAAAGTACTGCAGAAAAAGTTCAACGTATTTGAAAACCATTTTGCTAATGTATTCCAAACTAATCAATCTGAAAATGGAAATGAAGATGACCTGGAGGAAATAACAGACTACACAAATGCGCCTAAACAAATGGAGCTTCCCATATTCTTCACTAGCAAAGAAATCAAACAAATAATTAGTATAAATGTCCCATCCAGAAAAGTACCCGGATATGATCACATCACGCAACCACTACTAAAGGAACTATCACTCAAAGTAATAGCTCTCAATGCAACAATATTCAATAGTACAATGAGATTGGGACACTATCCGTCGCAATGGAAAGTAGCGCAAATTTCGATAGCACTGAAACCTGACAAAGAACCTCATGAAGTAAAGTCCTACCGCCCAATCAGTTTACTACCAATACTGTCTAAAGTATTTGAAAAACTAATACTTGCAAGATTAAAACCGTATTTATTTTGTGAAAACCTAGTACCTGATTATCAATTCGGTTTTCGACCAAAACACTCCAATATTGAGCAAGTGAATACAATTACTGCATTCATTAGAAACGTCATTCAAAAGAAACAATACTGCTCTGCAGAATTCTTGGACATTAATCAAGCCTTTCATAAAGTATGAAATACAGGATTATTGTATAAAATAAAACTCCTTCTTCCACATTCCCTCTTTGATAAATTAAAATCATACCTGTCCGATCGTCTCTTCCAAATTAAGTTTCAAGATGAAATCTCAGATCTCTTCTCGATAAAATCCAGGGTACCCCAAGGAAGCGTCCTCGGACCAGTACTGTATCTGATTTATACTTCAGATATCCACACAACGAATGCCACGACCTTCGCTACATTTGCGAATGATACAGTTCTACTGGCCTCAGATAATGATCACCAGGAATCGACACAAATATTGTAAGAACATTTATCAATATTTGAAGAATGGTTAAAAAAATGAAAAAAAAATAAATGAAAATAAATCTGCACATATTACATTTACGCTTAGAAGAAAAACGTGCCCGCTAATATACATTATTAACAAACCGACACCGCAAGTCGGTTGTGTAAAATATTTAGGAATTCACCTGGATAGACGGTTAACATGAAAGAAATACGTCCTTGCGAGAAAACAACATCCATAATTACATATCAAAAAACACTACTGGCTAATTGGACGACGCGTAAAAGTATCGCTTGAAACCAAATTGCTAATTTACAAAACAATCTTATTTCCAATATGGACATACGGAATCCAGATCTAGGGCACTGCTACTGCCTCCAGCCTATCTATTCTGCAAAGATTTCAATCCAAATGTTTACGGATAATTCCCTGTGCACCCCGGTTTGTATTTAAAAAAAAACAATAAATTAGCAAGAACTATCACCGCAGACTAGAAATGCATCCCAATCACCTAGCCCTCAATCTTCTAGACAACAGCTTAGATATAACAAGACTCAGTAGGATATCTCATTTACTTCTTCTTTGATCCTAGCTGGCGTTAGGTCTGGATCGGCTCCTGAGCCCATACGCTGCTGTGGGTGCCAATAGTTGTCGGATCTCCTTCACAACTCGTTTCCATGCATGACGGTCGTTGGAATTTGCCCTGGCCTGATTATTTCATATCAGGAATAGATTGTAAATATGCATTATTGTAAATTTAAAAAAGATTTAAGAAAATAATGACTTTTGAAGAAGGTGGGTGTTTTGGTTATCACGTTCATGAGCTATAACAAGAAGAGTGTTTGACGTACGTACTACATGCCATAATACAATTTACACTAACACGTATTAAAGTAATCAACTATGAAACATCAATCTACTGACACAAATAAATGTGAATATTAAAAAAACAAAATTAATGAAGTTTTAGCTAAAACTTCATAGCCAATTGTGCCTACAATAGCAGAGCAATTGGGAATAACTGTATGTAAAATGTCAAGAAACAAAACTTTTACTAGTGAACATGGTTGTGATCAAGGTAATTTTGAAGAAGTGTTTACTGAACAAGAGCTGATAGAAGATGAATTTCCTTATGAAAATCATGCAATCAACGTTTAAAGACATTAAGTGGAATTAAAATTTTACACTTGAATTTAAGAAGCATAAATAAAAATTTCTGTTTTTTAGAAGTATTAATTAAGAAATTAGAAAGTTAGCCAGATGGAATAGTGGATTCAGAAACTTGGACTGTACCTAAGTGTGATAATTTTTCTATTCCCAACTACAAGATTTATTACAATGAGGGAAAAATTAACAAAGCAGATGGCGTCATATTATTTATCTCAAATTCTTTCAATGAAACGGTAGAGATTGTTGAGATACAAAATTTGAAATTCATTAGTGCTGCAATTAAAACTGAGAGAAACACTCAACTGAAAAATATTGGTGTATATAGATGTCATGATCTACCTGAAATTAAATTCACAGAAATAATCAAAACATTTTGAGTTGAAAACAAATATATTCAAAACCACTGCATTGCGGGCGATTGAAATATTACTTTACTCTTAAATAAAGTAGTTACTAATGAATTTCTACAGAACTTTTATGAAAATGGTTACATTTCAGTGATGTTACTAGGCCCAATGAAAATAATGCTTTACCTAGTAATTGTATTGAGAACATTTATTTTAAAAGTAATTTCAATTTCTATTCACTGAAAATTTTACAAATTGTGCCGCATCATTACCAAATTTTACTTTATATTGATACACTCCAACATGCTTAAAAGGAATTGGGACAATATACTTTTATTGATTATAAAAACCTAGTAGAATTATGTGAACAAACAAATTAGAATATTTTAAGTGAAATCACATTTCTTCAATGATTTTTTCATCAATATTGGTCTAAATTTAGCTAGTAAAATTACCCAACCCTTGACTCCAATCAAACTACCAGCATCTGAAAACTATTATTTTAAACCCAACTACAGGGCAATAAATAGCAAAAATTATAAAGTATCTAGAATATAAATTTGGTAGTGCGGATGGAATCAGCTTTAAGGTATTAAAAAAGATTTCTGATTATATAGTTATATCTCTTGAACATATGAATAAGTAAATCCATTTGACCTGAGGAATTAAAGAAATCCTTTATGGAACCACTGCATAAGAGTAATGATCGTCATAGTACTACAAACTATAGGCCTATTTTGGAAACATCCAATATTGCTAAGATATTTGAAAAATATCCGTACTAGATTATATAATTATTTTGATCAGAACAAAATTTTATCTAAAAATCAATATAGATTTAGGAAGAATCATGGAGCGAATGATGCCATAGCTTTATTGACTGATATTGTCTGTAACAATGTTAAAGAGAGCAAATCTATTATAGCTTCATTCCGAGATCTTGCCAAGACTTTTGGTATAATTGATCATGAAATTTTATTGAAGAAATCGAATAGGTATGAAATTAGAGGCCCCACTCATCAATTATGCGAAAGTTATCTTACTTATGGGCAACAAAGAGTAAAAATTGGCTATTAATTAAGTGACTCATTTAAAATAATTGAGTGTTCAACAAGGAACAATATTGGGGCCGTTACTATTTATCATCTACATGAATTATATGTTTGAAGTTATTCCAACTGACATCATTATAGCTTATGCAAATGATACTGTTCATTGCACTGGTGGGATCTGGGATGAAACTGCTGAAAAAATTACTTTTTATTTACATAGATAAGCGATTTGGCTACCTAACAATAAAATATCTCTTAACAATGATAAAACAGTGTCTGTGACATTTGTAGAGTACATATATAGTATACCTGATGAAGATAATGTATATATAAATGGGATACCACTGCAAAGAGTGAACTTCTATAAATATCTGGTAATTCTAATTGATATCCATGCGAGATGGGATTATCATCTATAATTAAGAAAACAAAATACCTTATTAAACATGATTAATCTGTTACCTGGTGGTGAGGTTCACCGTAATCTAAGAGATTTCTAAAATACCTTATATTTATATTTTATAAATTAAAAAAATATTATTCAACCAAAGAGTTTACTAGTAATTTACCATGCACTGTTCTATGGTGTAGCAACCTATGGAATAATTGGATGGGGTGGCACATATAATAATGTATTTACACCTATACAAAATATACAAGATAGATTATTTTTTATTAATTTTAACCAAAAAATGAAACACCCATTAAATCTCAGGAGCACCTTTTCTCTATTGTTTTTGCCTTATCATTGTGAATCTCTAAAAAAGACATCTTAGAATCTATTAGTCTTACTCGTATAAAAGCATACCCCTTCCTGTGATTAAAAATCAATAACTCATAAAAATAGTAAAATTGAAGCTCTTAAAAAATTTAACGCTCTAAGTAATGAATTAAAGGTATTGAGTGACAGAAGAAGAAGTTTAAATATAAACTATTGTTATGGATCATAAATGTAAAATTTTAATTGTTGTTTTTTATTATTATAAGAAATTATTGAAAAAATATAACTATTCTTTATAATTCAAGTTTGTTATATCTTGATTTCATACATAAAAGTAAATGCATCGTTTATAAAAATAAATATTTAATACTACTGCTTTCCTGAGCAGTCTTATGGAAAGGAGATTTGATCTCCTCTATAGGGTATGATGTATCGCTTGCCTTAAACCTCTTACATTGTATATACTGGTCTAAATAAATAAATCTGACAAAGATATTCTTACATTGTGGATAAATCGACATATATTAAGTTGCATATTATATTCATGATACTAAAAACTGTAGAAGACTGAGAAGTTGTACCATTGACGAGGTATACAACATTTTCCGTCCCTATTTGAGCAGTTTCATCTATGTGTTGGCGCTCGTCACGTTACTCTCTCACAACATTGTTCCGTCTTCGACACTAGGGTCTCCGACGAGGCACGTGAGGAATGCGAACCATCCCACTTCGTTCGACGCGGCTCCTCGAATCGCTTTACGCCGAAGCGACGAACAACACTCCCACACATTTTTGTCATTCTGATTTGAAAGCTTCACATATCCACAGTGTCATAGAGAAGAAACGTATTCTGAACCAAAACAAGAAATATAAGGTGGTGTAATAACCAAACGATTTATTTTGTCAGAAACCGTTTATGACAGCATTGCTGTGATGTTGAGCGGCTCTACGAAATATATATATATATATATATATATATATATAAATGGTGTACTACGTATGGAATAATAGAAATGAATAAAACCTGATTTTGAAGATGTTAAACATTCATTACCATTAAGTGAAGCAATCAGATTTTTTTTTAATTTCTGTTATTTCTGTATTCCATCATTCAATATTTTTCAATATTTAACTAATTAAATGAAATTAAAAATTCTGATTACTTCACATAATGATGATGTATATATGACTTCTTCAAAATTATATTTTATTCATATCTATTATTCTAGCTCATTCTATTTGTAGATAATTATTTACTTGTATTTACATTTCGTACAACCACTGAAGACGATAGCAATGATGTCGGAAATAGTTCTTGACAAAAGAAATATTTTTGTGACATCTTCTTTTCCTTCTTTTATTTAGAAGTTAACCAATATGCCACCAATTGTAGAATTATTATGCTGAACTGTTCTTCTAATCTTGCATTGAATCATTCGACTTAATATTTCCGGGGTGAAATAAATATCACGAATATCTGTCGTACAACGAGAAGAACAACGAAGTATTCTGGTGATAAATGTTTACGTTGGCTCTTCACAATTTGCGTGTTCACAGCATTTGCATCTCTCTTATTTTTTCCATTCAATATAATCTTGATTTGAAATCAAGAGTTAAACGTAAATAATTCACAAATATTGCAAAACAGTGAAGGGATGGAATCACTTAGATGAAAAGTAACCTATTTTTTATAGAAATGATAGTACAAAATGCTAATGCATGAATTTTTTAAAAGTTGAAAATACTTCGAACATAAAATGAGTGGTGTGTGTCCGCACGTGGACAAAAATAATCTGACAAAAAGTGCACGTCATGACTCTAAACACAAATACCATACAACGGGTGACTTCATGCTGTCTATTTAGGTATTTTAACTATTTCAAAATAAATACAAAATTGATTAATACGAAAAGAAAATGTCCATAATGGGTATTAAAACTAACGGAGAAGTATGCTTTTAAAGAGATATCTCGTTTTCCTTTTTGCATTAGATGAAATCTGCGGAGTATGATATGGAAAAATTTACTGTCGCATCACAGTTAATATGTAGGGCAAAGAATTAGCTGTTTCAGTTCCTAATATTTGTCGTAGAAATAGAGATGCAAATCTAGAAAAATCAGCGTTTTATTTCTTCGGCCTTATAGGGATTCTCCAAATTGCACTTTATTGTTGCGTAGTAGAATATAAACATGATTCTAGAAATTCAATCAGTACATGTTTACAAGATTCTTCACTCCTTTCGACAAAAAAGAAGGAAATATTTAAGTGTGGAAAGCATGCAAGAACTGAAGACTATTTGTGTATTTTAGTCCAGGGAAAATAGAATAAAGGTGAAGTTCGACAAAAATTTGCATAGAGATGAAATTTGGTATACACGTTAAGGTCATCATTTCAAATAAAATATCAAAAGTCCCCAACGATCCTACTTGTGCTAAAACTTTTAGTCAAATGTCCTGAAAAACTGGTTTTTTGAAAATACTTCTTCAGCAATACGGTTTTTCGAAAAAATAGTTATTATAAATTTAATAGATTTCACAATCGCCCAAAAAAAGGTTTTTATGTTTTTTCCTCCGAAGCATAATTTGTGAGCTAGCGCGATTTTAAAAAAAACGATTAATACAGTGTTGCACCCGGAATGCGCACAAGTGCGAGAACACGCGTACCGACTCGGCAAACTGGATATGCTCTTTTTTTTCTAATTTAGATGCATACTTATAATACTTGTATTGTAAATATCAAGATGACTTTGTTTTGCAATTAATGATAGATTTTTGAATTTGCATATGTATCTTTATAGATATTTATATTTTAATGAATAAATGTAATATAGCTGAAGATAGTGATTATAATAAATTTCCAAATAAACAATTTCGAAAGAAAACAAGCTTAAAAGGAACAACAAAATACAAAGAATAATAAAGAAATTTTAATAAAGTATCTGCAAATCACAACTTTATAATTTACGCGAACCTCCCTTGCAATGAAATTTTAATGTAAATTTCAGACCACTTACTAGACTCATATGATGGAACGAAATATTGCCATAATACATTTCGTTTTATTATAAAAAGTGTAATACAGATTCATGTAAAAAACGGTGTATATTATATATGCTGACTGCATGATATCCCCCCCCCCGAAATAACAACGTGGGTACGCCCCTGGTGTCATTTGATATTAACTCTTTAATTTCTTTCACCTTTTCAAAAAATACCCCGCTTTCTCGAATTGTGGTATTACATATATTTCTTATTATGAATTACTTGTTGTCAATGTTTGTGAACCGTTCGTCTGTTTTATGAATATTTATTACAAAAAAACATTCTCTTCAACTTTTCTCTCATTTTCAGTTATTCCATACAACGTAGATTAATTCAATATATTGGGTGCATATTTTTTTCTTCTAGATCAACAAAAATTATGTAAAACATTGTTTTATTTTGTATTATTGACAATAAAAAATACATTTTATCACGTGGCAACCATTTCATATTTATTAAATTCAAATTCGGAGAAGTTTTGGTAAACTGTTTGAATCCGAATTTGCAAGTCAATGGTGGATTTCATCTGTCTAAATTTTGTCTCCTGCTTTTACTCGGAGTCGATTTCACTCTTCTCAAAAGAGGAAGAAGCGATCATTAATTCTGCGGCAGGCGGATATTGAAATCTTACATCTGCGTCAATGGCTGTAATATTTCGTAGGTCATTCAATGCCTGTGTCTGGATGAGCGGATGAGATGGGTCAGGTCGGGTCTGAGCTCAGTTCTATGCCGCACTTTCTGCAGCTGCCACCACCGCGCTAGTGTCGAGGATGTCTCGACTGAGCGGTTTGCATAGGATGGAATCAGATGAGTTCTGGGGAATAGAACTCGACGGAAGGAGAAAGAATGGGCAATGAACTAATGAGAGAGTGAATAATTGAAGAAAGTACATTAAAGAGGAAGGAAGGAGATAGTGTGACAAAATTTGTAAGAGAATCCAATTCTATTGAGCGAGCAATAATTGTATCTATGTACCTATGAATTTGTCAAAAATTTACTTGAGAACGGCTCTAACGATTTTAATGAAATTCATAGATTAGATGTATTTTGGGATGAAAATATTATATAACATGGCCTTTTATCTTTGTAGAATAATTTTAACACGTGTAATTATAGCGTCATTAATAAACCGAATACAACTCTCTCAGAATTAGTGCCTGTTGGTGCAGGTTTCTTACGTTCAAGTTTATAAGTATATGAGGCGCGAGGTTCGAATCCGCGGGTGAACGAAAGCGTTTCTTTATTCATTTTTGTCGATCGTATGATAAGTCTATTATACATTTATCCTCTTTTTAATATTTTTACTATTAATAAATGACTGCTGAGTAACTACAATGCAAATAAAGCTGCTTAAGTTTACTGCTTAACTGCAAGAATTTTTCTTTTAGTTCACACGAGTTTCCATTTCAAATGTTCTTTCAATAATTAAGAACTTTTTTATTTGTAACAATCAAACAAATAAGTTATATAATAGTTAAGAATCCGAAAACTCGGATTCAGCACCAACAGCGCACCAAGCTGATTGAACCGGCGTTTTCGATACAGCTGACTTAAAATTTTTTCTTTAATTGAAAAAATGGTTCTTTAATAGTAACAATAAAGTGTTAAACACACGAGAAAAGTATAATGAGGCAGATCATGTTAACAAAAATATATGAAAATATAACATTCTCGGCGGGGAATCCAACTCGGACCTCGCACTTACGTACATATATGAGACTTTGATCCCTATACTACGAACACATTTCGACGAACTTTTCACTTATTATTAAAAAGGTAATTAGATTACCGCACTTAATATTTTCAAGGCTGAAACATTATGAAATATACTATATTCGTTTGAATTTGCCATGCCTAATTTTGATGTAACGTGGTAACACCACATCACATTGAATGGAAGTTAGCTCTACGAATAAAATACGAACCAGCGAATTTATGTTACGTAAAAATTGGCAAAGAAATCAGAGGATTGTAAGTTTTTTTAAAGTCAAAATGTGTTCCTAGATCTGTTCAATTCAAAAAGAAAATTCAGTAGAGAATTTAAAAACAAAATTTTACTACTACCTTTTTGAAAACAAAAAAATTAACATTCAAAGAATGCGGCTGTAGTCCAACCTTTCCTTTCATTCCTCGATGGAAAATGAACACGCGTGCAGAGTATTTTATTTCAACGTTGATCCCAGTTCACCTTCTTTTCCCGGTTGTGTGCGGCAGCGTGCGAAAGTATCATTCTGCTGTCTCGAGTAAACACCCACGTGTCTACAGCGACAGAAAGAGTCTGCAGAAGTGGGTTCCTATTCCAAATGTACTCAAACCAAATTCAAGTTTGATTCGGATACGTTGATTATTTTGTGTTGTAGAATGAACAGAAATCTGTCTCATTCACACCATAATCGTACAGTTCTGAAGAGATCTCGATTTATTTTTCGGACGTTCATTATAATTTCCTTATACCCATGAATAATTGGAAAGGAAAGACCTGAAGAATAAGTGATTATCAACCAGATGCAAAATACTTTCCTTTAACTGAAGACTTTTCGCCACTGATCGGTGTCGTAGGAACGGTGAATACTTTCTCATGGTAGTCACCATGTAGTAAACACTTATCTCATAAATAAATATATATGTCTAATAGTAATGTCTAATATTATAAATAGGGTATAATATATTGTGGGTTACAAAGAATAGATAATTTTCATTTGTTTACGAATGTATGAATGAAAGAGGAAATAACAATTTAAGGCAAATGGTTATTTATTTTCTGTTTACTCTCAGTATGTGTTCTACCGCGCAAATACGGAGTGTCAATTCTATAAAATTTCAGAATTACACCTTAAACCCGAATACAAAAAAACAAACATATTATATGGGCAACAAAATCTGCGCAGTAACCAAACTAGCAAATTAGTTACATATGGAATTATCATTTGTTATATTCTTGGTTACAGAGCAGTGCAACTGTGTAAGTAATATGGTTTGAATCCCTTTGC
>NNCF01126684.1:110900-129973 GCA_002313205.1 Laupala kohalensis
ATTACAAACATATTGACATTCTATTAGTATTATAACTCGCAGCAAACTTTTTATGTTATCTTGGAAGTTTTGCTGAAATTTTTGAATCCGCCTCTGCCTTAGGGCCCTTGATCGGAATTGATGGGATGGTCCCTTGCTTGCTTACGGAGAGTAAATTAGTTTATTGTCCTCCACGTGGTCATACGCAGTTTGTACTGTTTTTTGACAATAAATTTATTATTATTATACAATAGAATAAAATAAGTTATCACACTTGTTCAAAGATCAATAATATTTTTTAGATTCGTGATGCCTATGCGGTAAGGATGGTGGGAAGACATCTTTACTCTGATTCTCATTACTAGTATAAGACTAATCGCACTTTAAAAATTACTGGTAAACATACTATCTTTGTCATTATAAGCCAATATTGACGCTTTGCAGAAAGAAAACTCTTGTAATTTACATTTAGATTTTTGTTGTTGCTAAAAATATGTTGTTGAATAAATTTACAAATTTTGGTTTTCCATAGGTTGTAAAACGCCACAAACTTCTTTTCTTCATTTATGAGTGGAAGAGGATTTTCTATCATTTGTAACTTATATTGCGATTATAAGCATTGCATATTTTCATTTCGAGGTATTAAATGATAACCCATTTTATTTTTTAAATTTTTTATTTAATACCAATATTTTTTAAAGAATTTTCTAGTGCTTACTCGTAATTCAATAAACATTTTGAAACATGACAGAATATATTTCAAAATTTCAAGAATGAATTTCCAATTACTATTTTTAAATTTTGACGCCTTTTTTTTTCAAAGATATACTCCTGCATTACGAAAATCTGTGATGATACCTGTTACAGTAACGGCAAGTTTTTATTGTATTGCATTTATCAAACTCATTCTGTGGATTCTCTCTCTGATCCAGTCATAAATATCTTTTGCGGTGGAATGTTTTTTCATCAGGTATTTGTGAGAACGCCCGAGCTGCTGTACGTTTCCTTGTGACGACTGATTCATCACTTAGTGTGTTTTTAAGTGTAATAGTGGAAACATACCTCTTTTTTGAAACAGTACGATCTGTGTATTGAAACAAATAAAGCGTTGTTTTGTTCAGAGTCACACGGTGTGGTATAATTATTTTACACTTTATTCACATTATAATTTAGTTTATATTTATAATGTGTTTTAACACCGCAATTTATGAAAATAATAAATTTACAGAAATAAATCAAAAATGTACTGCAAGAAATGCAAAAATCCATTATATATTACAAACACGTCACCTAACAAGGAAATTTCTTAGTCTCGACTAAGACCAAATTTTTCTTCCGGCTTGGAGTAAAAGCCCGCCCCAACTACCTGTTCAAACAGAGAAAAAAATAAGTGCACAACAAAATAATAATAATAATAATAATTTTTATTGTCAAAAGAGCAGTTGCAAACTGCGTATGACCACGTTGGGGGGGGGCAATGTACTATGGAACAATTATTCACATTTTCGTTTTGAAGTGAAATTTATTTTAATTAAACCATGTAGCTTCACGAAAATCAAGGAGTTATTTTGTTCGTGACGAACGAGTCGAGGAAGACGGATAACGGAAGGTGCACTAAGGGTAAACAGGAAATCTAGAGGGACGTGGTGCGGGTAGGGAGAAACGTTGCAAAAACTGGAAGGGAAACCTGCGGAGCGGCTCACAGCAATCGTATTTTTCAATTTCAATAGGGTGCTTTATTTACAAAAATTGTTAATTATTTAAAAATGTGTTGCGAGGCTTTTTGCCTGTACGCCTTTGAAATGTCCCTTAAGTAAAGCATGGCAATCATGCTGTGTACGGCGTAGATTACCAGGGCCATCTTTTAACTCGTGTTAGCAGGTCCTGATATTACCGAGTAAATTTCTTCCTCGCGTCAAAAGTGACGTCGCTTTTCGGCGATATACGTACAATATTTGAAATACCAGATTACCATTGGAGAAAATTAATCTCATGATAAAATTAAAACTAATATAGTTGTCATCTTCCACGATCAATAAGAATGGAAGTTTTCTAGTTATTTTTGCCATCACTGAGGTATTTTTAAAATTTAGAAAGTTTACTGTATAAAGAACTCAGTTCAAAACAAAATCACATTTTGTAAAACATTTTATACACTCATCATTAAAATTAAATCATAGAAAGCGAAACATCTTTAAAGCACCTTTAAACGTCTTAAAAAAAGAAGGAAGTTACATTTTAAACGAGAAGATTTTATGAAGTGTTACACAAACTTTTCATCATTGTTTTTTACATAGAATATAGGTTCTTCGGTGAAAACTATTTTATGAATGAATGCATAGATTCTACTTCGTTAATTAACTAAATTCATTTTAATATATTAAAATATGTATACACCCATGGAAAACAAATATATGTCATAATTACAATAACTGAAAAGTACAAAACTCCATTAACTCGCCAAAATTTAGAATTTAATGAAGATAATTCCTGAGGACTTCAACATAAGAATATGTAATAATTGGTTATTTTATACACGAGAGATAAATAATAATGAAGACTACTTTGCAGTCACATAAGAATTTCAGAAATTAGTTTAATTAGAGGCTTGTTTCTCATCCCAACTTAGTTCATTTTTATAACTCCAGTTCTTTAAATTACTTCAATTACCACAAGAATCGAAAACATTTAAAAAATGAGTGTTATTATATTTATTTAATCTATAAAATTACTTGATTAACATTTTGTATTCTGCAGTTGACATACGAAAAAAGTTGTTAAAATTTTAAATGATGCCCGTAGGTAGTATTAAGTTAACATGATCCTAAAACCTTTATTAATGTAATAAACCATAATTAAGCGGTTAAAATTTCTGAACTGTTCACTACATTAATATAAGTCATAATTTATTTGCACAGCTCATATCGGAATTCGGGTGACAATGGTACAGAACACTGGAAGCGTGGTAGACCTGTTAGAACTCGAGGGAGCCAATCGCACGGAAGCGAACTGAAAGGAACTGCTGCACAAAAGCCCCTTACCTGAGGTTCAAGAGAAAGCCGGAGTGTGGAGAAAATGCGACGTAACTCCAAGTACCACACAGCATCGATTGTTCTATTTTCCTTCAGGAGTCTGTAGGTTCTGCTTGTGTAACGCCACCCCTTGGTTAATTAGATAAACTTGCCTCTCAATTGAGTAGTTTTTTACTGCTTTGATGAAACTGCTAGTTATAATGGAGCTCCTTTTAGTAGCGATTTTCTTCAAGAATGTGCATATGCACTAATGTGATAGAAATGTGTTGTTTTTGCTTGGTTGCTATTCAAATTTGTAGAAAACTCTTTAGAATAGAAAATTTCAGAATTTTGAGATTTCATTAATGCAATGGATATTGGACGGTATGGCAACATACTACGTTTTTTGATATAAAATTACATATTAAACTTGAAATATGTGTTTTCAAAATCATAAATTCATTGCACATCTTGAATTACTCACGAGGATTGCTGTTAAATAATGTTTGAAATATTTTTAGAGAGATTTACTGTTGATAAATCTAAGTGATTCTCTTCTGAAAAATCTTTTAATTTGAAATACGATCAATTTTCATTTTTCCCCCTATTTCGAAGTACAATCTGTTTTATTTCAGAAGGATTGTACAGATTGTACAATCTGTACAATCTCAGAAGGAGGTGATTAGAGTAATTACCTTGAAAGAGTGCTGTTTCTGGAGGTACAGATGATTGCCTACCGATGTAATCCCAAGTCCCAAGTCCTGTACGTGGGCGAGAGGGGAAGAGGGCTGAAGGAAATGAGGAGAGCGGGAAAGGTGGAAAGACTGTCACAGCTCATTCCGAGTGGCAGTCGTGCTTCGAATGCTAGCCTTTAGCTCTGTGCGCCGGAAGCGAAGGGGACATATAAGGAGGTACGAACGATGGAACATCGGCAAAGTAACGTAGTGAATGTGTAGGAGTTCATCATGGACACTGTCCGCCTGTATAGTTCAAACTAAAAATATTTTTCCATGTCGGTCAGGTCGAGAGTCCTTCGACCTTTAAAACATAACTTATTTTTATTTATTTCATGTTTTATGATGAGGTTCAGACCATAATACCTGCTCTTCCACTGAACAATGACTCGAATGAGGGAATAGGGATGGAGAGATCTCGGTTTGCCGGAGAACTACTGGTACTGAATCGAGTAGATGAGGGAGCCCCACCGGAAATACCCACCTAGTTCGGCCGAGCAGGGATTGTGCCCATGATCTCCTGCCCAGCGGTATTGTAGAAGCGAATACGTTACTTGACCGCCAATGTCGGTATATGTTTATGAGTTTATGTTCACATAATATATGAGTTGTGAGAGGTTCAAATTGCATCCTTACGAAACCTGTCACATAGAAAAGAGTATCTTATTCACAATCATTTTGAAAAATGATTTCCTCGTGGTAGCATAAGACGAAGAAGTTGCACTTACTTTGTATGCAACCAAAAGGGATTACTTAACAACATACTCTGGAAGCTCACTTTCATGTATCTTTGCACTTCTGGTCACATATTATTAAGAATGTTATTACCATTTACGTAGAACCATTTATTTCAGATTTCTTGTATCTATCCTCAGATTAGTTAGAAAAATACGCTATTATTCGCTATCCTGAGCCAGTTTATTCATCTTAACATGTGAGTTTATGTCAAGCTCCTTCATAGTTTAATATCTTTAATTAGTGTGTGACAAGCGCTACTCAAGCATAACCATTTATGAAACTATCAATAGTGATGTCTGTCTTGTTTGCATTAAAGATAATCTTTATAAGAGTAATTCAAGAATTCCAGTGTATTAAAATCTGCACATCATTAATTACACCATTTAAAGTGAAATAATGTATTTGAAGAATAGTCTCTAGTTTGACTTGAGTTAACCAGTTTAGCGACAGTTTTCGTCGAAAAACTTTCTCACTTGTCCAAAAATGCGAGGCAAATTTCATACTGATCTTCTCTATGTTAAATTTGTGACTCACTTGACATCGATTTCATTAAAAATTACTTCGGAATAGATTTTAAAACCTCCGTTAAGAGGTTTCATCTATAAGAGCCCGTTGGAATAAAATGGTTTTATTCAAATTTAGACTCACCACGTACAACTTTAATTAGACGAGTTGATAGGTCATATTTTATTATTTCATTTAAGAAAAACGTTCCGAACATTCAAAAACTGTCAACAAGTCACTCGCACAACTTTAGAAAGAACTATCTAACTCTATCCCTACAGTCTTAACATTTTACAGAGCCTTACAAAATAGTGCTACAAGTGAAATTTCAAAATCAATTCGTAAGTTTCATAAAATATATTTTTAATTATTATTTTATACAATTAATCGAACAGAAATTCATAATGGGTTTTTGAATAATAATAATAAGTCACAATTTTTTCTCTGATCTGTAATGTATTTTTCCTACTTCATTATCAATTTTATGTGATATTTCCTACTTTATATGATATTATATATATTTCCTATCTTATTACTTCGTTTCGTGAAGATCGTAAGCAAGCTTAGACTCATTCCCGATCGTAATTTACGGAATCAGAACATTTTAAAGAGTTGCAAATTAATTTGTGGATGACCATTATATTCAGGAAAGATTGCCGAATCTTGGGAAATACTATATCATCTATGTACACCTATTCAGTTCTCAAATTTCCAAAATCCGCTATTTCAATTCATTCTTCTGAGCTATTACAAAACTACCAGTATTTCTGTCTCCGAACATTCTCTTTGAACTCTGTCTCAGTATTTACGTAGCTTGAAATTTGTTGTTAGTAATAAGTTGAATCCATGCTATTATGTACTTCGTATATTAGTATGGTCTTGATATAAAGAGGGATTATACAAAGAGAATTGTTTCCCTCATTTTTCGTTTTGTGAGCACAAATATGTTTGTTACATATGTACGCATTTAACTTCTGGTCCCAAAGTAATGTTTTAAGAATCAAAGCGTGTTTCCACTGTTTTTGTTAATCTCTTCCACCGAAAAATTGCTGAATAGGAAATTAATCAAAGCAGCATTAAAATGTTATTTTAGCAAGTTGTATCAAGATGAATCCGTTGAGGCAGCCGCAATGCAGGATCCAAGTGAAGGAGAATTTGTTTTTGTAGGAAACCTTGCACGAGAAAAGTACAGACAAAATACACATAGCGAGGAGACATTTTAGCTATTTATTAATTCGGGGTCAGTAACGCTTTTATGAAAGAAAAATACGCGTAAGAAAATGAAACTTTTCAAATAATACTTAATTTACAATTCACTTCAGTAGGTTTTCTTGAGCAGACTTCCTCTTTGCCAAGTTCTCCACTTCTTTTTAAAGAAGAATACGCAAATAAAATATTGTATGTTGTGTTCATGTATGGAACGTTGTTAATGAAGCCTCCGTTAGGAAGACAGAAAAACTTCGTTTTTCAAAGAAAACAATTTAGATACCACTATAATATTTTCCTTCATTTTCATGTCATTTGTTTCACGAAAAATACGTTTACAGAGTTCAAAGTCAATAGAAATGAATTATCATTTGAGAAGTTTACCTCCAACTACTACTTTAAAGCTTGCATTATAAAACCGTATAAATTGAATTTAAGCGATTTTAATTCATATCAGAACAATTCTACATCCATAATAAGTGGCAGAGTCATTAAATTTTTTGACAGATTTAGTCGTTTTTAAGGGAAACCTTACATAACTGCATCAATGTAGGTCGTTCGAAATATCAAGAGCATCAATCGAAACCTTGAAACATTTCGAAAAGTTCAGAAGTTGGTCATATCTCCTCGTACTTATTGATGTGCAATAATTTTATATAATATCACTTATCTGTTGATTAAATGACTTATATACTATTTTGAAAATTTGATTTCAGTACTGCTAAAAAACTTTAAAAAAATCGCTCAATATATGTCCCCCATCAGAAAGTAGAGCACGTAAAAAGGTAAAGTCGAAAAAGAAGACAATTTCGAGATCCGTGAATAAAATGCGTCCAAAACATGATGTGCGGGACAGACGTGCGACAGCCGCTCGAGGCACGTCAAGCATTGCAAAGGAGGCACGTCGTGCCACCTTTGTCCAGAAGTACACCCATTGTGCATGACACGTACGGAAAAGTCAGCGAGATCCCGTAAAGTGCCAAAGGCGACGTTACGACTGGATTTTACGATTTCATTCCAACAAGTTTTCTGAACCGATTAAATTTACTGGAACAATCATCAAATGCTATTGATTCTCTAATGAAAGTCGTCGAAAGCGTTTAAAAACACTATTCTTACGGTATTCTTAACAATTATTGAAAAACTTTTATCCTCCAACAATGTTCTACCCAAAATTTATCTCTTGGTTAACTACTTATGTATAAACAAGAATAAAACGAATATATCTTTCTCCACCACTTTTGATAAAACAACCTTCAACTTCACCACCATGAAAATTTTAGTGAAATGCCACTTATTCAGAGGTGTTAGTTCCTACTGACATCTGCATAGAAATTTTATGGACGTTCTCAGATCTGTTTTTGATTTATTTATGAAAAAAATTGTGTTTCGTTATAAATTATCCTTGTGAGTGAAATTATACAAGTTTCCTTGATTTACCCGTCCCTATTCTCCGCAGTGCTTGTTGTGGACTGGTGTGAGTTTATTCTGCGAATGTTTATGTATCTCACGATCGCTTAATTTATTCTCTCCGACTTTGTACACGAGGAGGAAATAGACAAGAGAAAAATCTACGCAAACCATGCAAGAAATCAGCTCTTCTTGTCAGTGAATAAAATGCATGAGTAAAATCTCTTTTATATAAAGAACGAGATGAATACCATAGTAATGTATTTTTTATCAATGAGATGTTCTGTTTGAACTACCGAGTTATTGAATGATGCCAGTTCTCTGAAGTGACAGCATCTCAGACGAATTATTTAAATTGAAGAGCATAGGTTCACTTCCCTACATATCGGTACGTGTACCTTTCCAAACAACTTGACAACTCCCGTGCATCATTCCCTCCTTTGTATCTGTTTCCCTGAGGTACTGGCTATTCTTCTGTCTTCCCGTACTTCCAGCAATACGAGAAATAGGACTGCTAAAACTGCCCAGCTTCGGTGCTGGCTGATGCGCATTTGGGGCTCTCTCGACAATGAAACTCAGATATCGTTGAAACAAATTAACTAGGTTAATATTCACATAAGTTCTTACCATTGATTTCTTTAACTTTAATGGGTCTTGCATCATACGACATGGATTTTCCCCAATGTTTATATTTAAAAGTTATTTATTTATTGCCTTCTTAAGTTTATAGTTAAACTTGTCTTCTCACAAGTTCCTTCTCGATCATCATGGAAAGTCAATATTGCATTACATCCCCCCACTTTTTTATCCAAAAATTATTCTTGCTGCGCTTGAAATATTGCGTTCAAGACAGGTAAAACCAAATGATTGACTCCCTGATAAATTTTCCCATTTTTCAGGTCTACATAAAATTAAAAAAAACATGACATCGACAAAAACACTACACTGCTATAATTTTCGTCTCAACATAACTGCATACCATCGACAGCTTTATATAGCGGAGTACCATATTTTAGTACAGAGATAATACAGATGGCTAAATAATATTTTTATTGAATGGCAGCTCTTCACATAACGGAAATTAGAAATCCATATTCCAATTACATCTGTAGAACTATTAAATTATTAAACGAATTTACTTTACCTTACTTTCACAGACGCGATTTATTTTCACATTAATTTTTGTCAGTAGTTGACATTATGGCCCACAGTTGGGGTCGAATCGTTGCAAAGTTTAATTGAAAATAAATCCAGTCTGAGGGAGTAAGGTCATTTCATTTAATAATTTAAAGAAATAAACATTTTATTACTTCAATTGAATTTATTTTATTACTCGTTGACTAAATCTTCTAATGAGATACCATTCAGTGCGTTTTTCTGTTCGAATTTATTGGAATAAGTTTTGAGAAATCTACTTAGATAATTAAAAAAATATCTTTTACTTTCAAATTGAAGAGAGTTTTTTAAAAAAGGAGAAAATCCATCCGAAAATATTCGAAAAATTGTTGTTTGTACGATTCGTCTGAAATCGATGTCTGGTCAGATTCTTCCAAAACATGCCTTAATGTTATAATTCCTGAATCAAACTTCAATTTAATTTATTATTTTTGTATCCTTCTAAAATTAAGAAGTGATATTTAAGACATCTCGAAGAAACGAAAACTTAATATGGATTTTGATAGCTCAGTGTGTTATCAATTCTAATTGTTCCAACAAGTACCATTGCGAAGGTGTAATGACGTACTTTCCTGAATGATACATCCTGGTATCTCACTGTGCATATGATATACATGTACGTAAGTCTAGCGTGATGCAAATGAGCGGTAGGTCTGGAAGCTTCTCTTCGATCGCCTAAGTTTAAATTATTTTCCTACCTTGACCCTGCCACTATCTCTTCCCAAGGCCTTCATTTCTCTCAACTATCACAAAGATACCTAAACATTTTCTTTTCGTAAGTTTTGATACATTGGCTCGAGCGTCTTCTAGCGAGGGGGTTAAAGCGAAAGTAACCTCTCTAACACAATTTAATAGGTTTGATTGACAAATACACCAGCAAAATATTTCGTCAGAATTCACGTCCGCTGTCTGTGGACAGGATTGACAAAAGGTCATTTGGGTGGAAAAACAAAACAAATAAAAAATGTGGCGAACGCTGAAATTCTACAGCTGATAAGGTATTTGATCAGATACTTGGTGAGAAAATAGAAAGGGATGGTGTAAAGCCACTTCTTCACCAAAAGCTCATGAAGGAATTGGGTGGCGGCGCGCGCTGACGCAGAGCAGCCGCGCACGCGCGTTGGCGACGGCGTTGGCGACGGCGGCGGAGGCGGAGACGACGACGACGACGTCCACTAGTGTGGCTCGCCACGCGCCGCGCGCCGCACGCCTCGGCACCGGCCGCTCGGCCCGCGCAACCTGCCACCTCTGCGCCACGCCTCCGCCTTGCGCTACATCTGGCTCTGGGCAGCCGCGAGGCTGGCGATCGGCCGACGCCCTCCAGGCTCCCTTGCACCGAGGTCACTTCCGAAAAATAAATTGACTTTTCGAGTGAGAAAAACAGATCCCGTAGTTTGACTCCTGGAACTGTTTCGTGTGAGTGAAAGAGTGTCCAAGGAACTTGACTAGTGTGGAGTGAGAGGGTGCCGCCGCCCTCATGGCGGGCCCTTTGGTGTTGGTGCTGCTGTGTCTGAGCGTGACTTCGGCGGCGCCGTTGGCTCAGCGCACGGGCAGCGGCGTGAAAATTGGCGGATCGAGTGGTCGCCAAGGCACGGGGTTGCGCGTGGGGGAGAACCGCGGTCGACGTCCGACACTCGCGCCTTCCACGCCCACGCCGTCTCTCGCGCCTTCCGATGGCGGGTCGTCGACGTCTACGCCCATGACCGCGAGCACGAACCACACCACCTCGTCCGCGCCTCCTCCGCCATCCCCGGCCCCCATTTCCGCTTCCACCCCCACGCTGTCCAGGCAACCACCCGCTCCCGAACCGCAGCCCGGTGGGCCGCTCCAAATGGGTATCGTGCTCCCTCACACCACGCTCCTCTACCGAGACTACGTGAAGGCGTCCGCGGGCGCCGTGCAAATCATGTCGCGCCAGCGCGGCGGCAGCAAGCGTTTGTCCCTCTTCAACACGTACGAGAGCATGAACTACACTATCCAGTTGATGACGATGTCACCCAGCCCCACGTGTGAGTGATGGGAGGCGCGCTAAGCCAGCCCCGCGACGCCCCGCGACGCCCCGCCTAAGACGCCCTGCACCCGGCGCCGGTGCCTGACTACGCAACTAGAGACCGGTGACGGCGCCATCCTTTCACTTCTCAAACGATCCTTCCATCTTCCAATCAAAATTGTTGAACACAAGCAGTATCATATTACACGAAATAGATACTTCTACAAATTACGTAAACATATCTGAGTGGCGCAGTCATTAATCATTTATTGTATACTATTGCTTACCATTAATTGTATTGTATTTCTGTCAGAGTGGAGGTGTTTTTATATTTGAAAAATGCCTAAATGTATTTCTGTACGAATGTTTGAAATATGAATGGCGTATCATTGATAGAGGTCAACGGATAATTTAAGCTTCGAAATGAATCTCCAATTATATTTCTTCAAAGTACTTTTCTCCTGTTCTGTGTTTAGAATATATCCATTAATTATAAATAATTGTATTACTTCCGTAGAACATGGGGATAACACATCTCGATCCGTTTTTACCTGTTGCAGCGGATGTCCTGAAAGATACGTGGCAAACCCACGACTTCAATACTCTTTAAAATGTCTGACGAGAAATTTGCATTCCAGTTCAGGAATTTGCATAAAATAAATATTGATTGATTATGGATACATTAGACTTAAAATTTACATACTTTTTCTGTATAGAAAGAGGTTCATACAAATAAATCGTAAGATTATTTGTGTTTTCTCTTATTGTGATACCTACATTAATAAAGGAATTCGTTTATTAAACTAAATATTGTTTCAAAATAGTTTTCCTAAAATGATACATTTTAGAAGAAGAAGCAATGTATTAAAACAATTATTATTCATTCTCATTGTAATGCAATAAGCATTTAGCAGATAAAAATAGATCAGAGTTTCAATCACTGACTTTGTGGGCAGTTTATAAAAGAATATTTAATACCTTAATTTGAGTGCACTGTTTATGTTAACTACGTATTTTTCTTTTATTTTCTGATAAGCTTAGAAATTTCGGAGAGATGAAAGGTACAATTTGTTTTGAATGTAGAATACGATAGTCACGAAATTGAGGTAAGGAGAAAGTTGAAGTATTTATGCTTGGATCCTGCTCCAGAAAATATTTCGGAATTGCAAAGACATTGCTTGACCTCCAACGGCGCTTTCCTCGAAGATAACTACTTCGCATATTACAAAATCTATAAGCAATTCTTAATTTATTTTATTTTCCGCTTTCTTTTGCTAATGAAATAGCATTTTTTTTATTATAACAAAGAAATTAGTAAGGATAAACAAATATTTTAATCTTTTCTTCTGCCTTCTCTCTTCCTCATTTCTTACTTTCTCTTCATCTCAGGAATTACTTCATTTGTTACCGTATAGTTTATGACGTGTATTACATTCATTTCATTCTTATCCAATGTACTCCTTATTCCAAAATGTTGTTTTTCAAAATTTACAACGAGCCGAAGTAAAGTGTGTAAGATTTTTTCGTTATCTTCAGAATTTCAAAGATTAATATACAAATATACTTGCAACACTTTGAAGAGTGTGGATTTTGACACTTTATGCTCTATTTTTAAATAGTTTACTAAAATTGTGCACTACTATCTAATACCTCACTATCACTAAATTTCCAGCAATTTATTCCAAGAAACGTCTTGTTGGTGTATTAAGTGTTCCGGCACATACCATATAGATTAAAAAAATTTCTTTAACATTTTTTAAATAAACGATATTACGTTAATTTATCCTACAATATTTAGTATGTGTTGTCGGATCTCATTAATCAAGACCTCTATATTTAGAGGCCAATTTAATCTAAATTTCGTGGTCTGCTTTATTGATAAAGGTGATCTCTAATAATCATGTGATATATACGGGTTAGTCATGGGTGATTTTGATCGTTACGAAATGAATTTAGTTTACTTGTCCTAAATATGTCTTATTAGAAATGTTTATAAGGATATGTCATTTAAGACGTTTCAATTACCGCGGAACGAGATGGAAACGCTCAATAAATCCGCTTCCTCTCTTCAAAGTAACCTAAAAAACGTGTTTTTTTGTAAAAAAAAAAAAAGGTCTTAGCGCAGGAGAAATGTGGAGAGTCGCAATGGGTGCGAAAGAAATTCTTCTCTTTGCCATTCGAATCGTCCCTTTTGAAGGCGTCGCTTGAGTCACTGAAGCAACTGATGCATTAATCGAACGCACAAGCTAATGATGTCTTTGTCAAAAGTCTCTTCTTTTCCTCGTCAGTTTTGATGGATAGAAGAAGGTAATTCAGTTCCAATGACCGGCTGTGCGATCTCATGGATCATTTTCTTTAGTTGGTTTTTACCGGGGAGAAGTTAAATGCAATAGTTTTTGAATTAAAAACATAAAAATACAATGATATGATTCCATCTTCATTATTATATTTCATTAGATACACTTGATTCATTTTTTCCTTAGGATGATTTTATTGATAATCATTTTCGAAAGCTTCTTAATTTGTATTTGCGAAGAAATCTGCTGACTCGATCTAGAACCAATAGTGGCTTACCCTCTAGTAAGTTAGATATTTATTTGATTCATAAAAGAGCATTTGTACTTTTCATTTAATGTGGAAAAATATTCAGAAGAAATTGACCCCAACAAATTATTTCGAATGCGATTTTATGATAATCGCATACTTCAAGAAATTTTGAAGTGTACATTTATTTTACACTACATGAGATGGGTTTCTTGTTGTATGGCGTGGTTTATCATAAAGAAGGACTTTGAGATGATTTACCTATTCCTGTTTGATCATTTTTAATTCAGAAGAGGTTTAGAAAACATGTATTATGAAACATTATATTATGGAATGAATTTCATTCGGTTTTGGTTTTCTGATATTACCACAACATTTATTACATTTTAGGCACTACTTAAAAAAATGCATTTATGCAATTTGGTAACACACTTGAGAGGTTTTTCTATTTTTAAATATTTACTCGTACTTTTGGAAAAATTCATGCAATTTGTAAATGTGTTTGAATGACGTTTTTATAAAATCTCTGTCTGTGACATACTTTCATTTTACAATAATTTTTAAATTATCAATCAATAATATATTCCTCTTTAACTATTCTTTCTTTAATGAGAATGTTGTTGAAGTTTTGTATTTCTTTGCTTATTGATTGTTCTAAAAAAAACGACTTATTATGACTATTTGTTAAATATCTCCTTATATAACTAATTGTGGAATATTGTTTTGTATAATTTTGTATTATATTAATTTGAATAAGCTTGAACTATCTACTAAATATTGCAGTCAAATTCAATTGACAACATGAATAATATTTTAACGTTATTCATACAACTGAAAAATACATTCTTTACAAATCGTTGCTCATGAAAAAATTTGAAAGGTATTTTCAGTCATAATCTATCATGGAAGAAGACACCAATTAAAAAATTGAACATAATAGAAGTCACTTTTTTGATAAAACTTAAAATTAACATTTAATACTTCCCAGAATTGTATTTAATTCCACTCAACTGAGAGAATGAAAAACAAACGCTTTTTTAAATGTTGGTGTTCCAGTCTTTCAACAAGCCAAGCTCATGCTCAAAGTACTTTATATGTATTTCAAATCTTTCCTTTTATAGAAAATGAAAACAATGTAATGAATTTACACAAGACATTACCCGATCGCTTGTGGAAGAAACTATAACTGGTCGAAATAACTACATCCGGAAAATAATATCAAATGTTTGGGCCTACCTGTTATTTTCAGTCCGTAAAGCTAACGTGGTGATATAGATTTTAATAATATTCGGTATACGGAACCATAAATTAAAAACCCAGCCTTGAGTATTCGATGACCGCGAGCTAATGGTAGTGATTGACTGTTGTCCTCCCAAATGTGAACGCCAGTGTTATCCGGAGCCATTGCAGAGAACTCTTCCTTTGGGAATTAGAGCAACACGGTTCGACGCTTAGGGGACACTAGCCGCGCGACGAGGCATCCACCGAACACTCATTTTCCGAGCTTCGGACGCGTACATGTCTTTCTTGTTGCAACCCCCCCCCACCTTTCTCAGTGCCCTCGCTAGGTGTGACTCAATGCTATCCCTCGCTATGTTAATTGAAGCCGCAACTTGATGCGCGATGGACGTTCGTTGGAATGTTTTACTTCGATTGGCTTATTCATCCTGCTAATTCGAATGCATCGCATTTTTGCACCGTTTTGTATAATGATTTGCGACGCAGAGAATCCATTAAAATAGAAAAGAAGAAATTTAATTAAATGTGTAAAGTAACATAGTGTGCCATCATGTAAAATAAATGTAAAATTACTCTGTATAAAATAGCATAGTGTGTAAAATAACAGAGTTAATCCTCGTGTAAAATATGTGCAACTTTGGTTTTTAAAATACTTTAAGTGAAGAATTACAGAAAGTGAAAATGTTCTTATTTTCTCTAATGGATCAATCGTGTACATAAGCCATCATTGTAAAAGTTTTTTCGTTACTATCAGAGCGTAATCCTAATTTTCATTATTTTGTGTGATATAATAAATTGTTTCTATCATGATAATGATCCATATGTGAGGTAAATATGAATTGTTCACAAATTCAGTTTGGGCAAACTGAAACTTTCCCCGAAATCTGTAATGAGATTGCCCCGTGTTTTCTTACGTACTGAAGGACGAGCACTGGTCCAAGTGGCGGGAAGGTCGGCACTGAACCTCTAGCTCAGGGCTGTTCACTACGGAGCCGCAAAGGTTTGCTCTGACTCGCAGTCCAGAGGGAGAGAGGACTGCTTGCTGAAATACGGGCCTGCGTCACAGGGACGAAGCCCATGCATACGTTATGGAATTAGTGATGAGATTTAGACACTCTGCATCATTAATTTTATTGGAATCGAAAAATCTAAATGATATTTTCACATAATATTTTCATTAGAAAAAGAAACTTTCATTATCCAATAATGGTTAAACTGAAAAACAATAGAATTAAAAAGCTTACATTCACTCGTAACTTAAAAGAATGTCATACTTCTGGTATCTCATAACAGAAAGAAAATAAATTTGGCATTTGCAGTAAGCGAATCAAAGAAGTTTCAGAAGAATATTCAAACAATAAGATAATATATATTTTAACTGCTTTCTCTACCTTATTTCACATTTTCTCTTTCTAATTCTTGAATGTTTGGTTCATACGATTAAGTAAAATTTAATCTCAGAACACATTTTAATTTATAATTTGATGAGGAACTTAAAGTCTAGTTTGACACATATTTCTGAGCGAAAAATCGAAAACATTTTCTATTTTCAATCAGCATCAACTTAAGTTTGAAGCGAGAATACTTTTGTGTTCTTCACTAAAGTGTCAAGGAATGTTAATTCCCTACTCTCAAATATCTCACATGCTCGCCGATTTGATTATCACTTGATTATTGGGTTGAAATATATATTATTTTTCCGATGTTTCATCACTAATGTGTAGTAATAAAAGTAATTTATTTGTGTAAATTATTTTTCGTGTCAAGTATTCCTCCTTTGCCTTCTTCATTTTTACATATTGTACTGTGAATGATTAGCATTATAATGCCGGTGTAAATTAAACCTCGTAAGATGGAATAATATTTTATTGCACACCAAGAATTTGGCATATCCACAAAAAGGTATAAATATTATCATTCATAATTAAAATATTTTAAAGATTTGTTTTCAAAACAACATGTTTTCCATCATATCGCTACTGCCAATGTAACACGACTTTGCAGCAATGCTCTTTCGTGCGCGCCAGCTGTTCGCCCTGTCGCTGCCTCGGAGCTACTTGCTCTCAATCGGCCTAAGTGAAAGGCTGTAGCTCATCATTGTACCTGGATAAAAATTACACAAAATTCTAAAGAAACAGACAAGCAAATGAGACATTTACAAATAATTTATTGCTTAGTGATTCTGAGCCAGAATATGACTGCGTAGATGGCGTTGCAAATTATATCATAAATGGTTTGTCCGTTCTGCTCGATGGTTTTACCAACAGCGCATAGAAAACGCTGAACATCGAAATGTTGATGAATTAGGAAGTACCCTATTTACACCACTAGGAATGCGGTGAACCATTGCTTGGAGCAAGTTAATGTGACTTTAAATCATTGGTATAACTTTATACAAATATGATGAGATCCTCATTTATTCCCTCGAAAAATGTCACAAGATCATTTCACAGATATTTCTTTACAGATATCAGTTAATTTTTCATCTTTCGTCCATGATGTTTGTTGTTTTCGTTACCGTTATCTCAATTAAAGTTAGTTACAAATTAACGATAATAGAGAAGCTAAATGGTTGTTATTCTTTAATTTACTGTAGACTACTTATTAAATAGTGTAAATCATTACGTATTTTAATGTGAATTAAAATTCAATTATTCAATATCAAACCCCGTTTTCGTAAAAATGTCCGGGAACACTACGAATTTAGTGCGATACAGGTCCCGAGCGTGACACATTAAAAGTTTCTACGGTATTTATTATTTACCCTTGCAATCATCCCACACTGTTATTGAAATCGTTCACCCTGGTCAATGAACCAGAAGTTCCAGTATGTTTCCGAAACAAAAATTCGTGAATTAAGGATTTTACAGATAATGCACCGTCGAGGGGAACTTACATTTCAGCCAAAAATATATGTCGAGTGCAACTAAATTGTCGTCAGCTTGACTTGGCGTCACAGCATATTTTACAGTCGGTGAACGTTTGACTTGGAAGTTGCACTGAACATGCACTTCCGTAACTACGTCATAAACTACAAAAATTTCGGTCTCCCTTGTAGGAGTCGAACCCATGTCTTATGACGGTACCCATGAAATCCGCTCAGAATTACCTCAACGTTTATCGTCCATTTCTTAATCACTTGAACAATCACATTTACGAGACGCAGTTCGTGTTCGTAATTCAGTTCATCCCCGTCATCGCATACGATCTGTGCTAGCTACTGATACGGTTATTGAAATTGTAATGTATGTAGGTTCATCTCATTTATTTACTATTTATGAGAGAAAATAGTAATGACCTTTGTCCAAGGCTGTTCCGTATTTAAGTTCCAGGTACCCCTAAGCACTTCGCGGGATGGCACCTTGCCCCCCCCCTCCGATTCTCATTTTTGACCCCTTTAAGATGTTATTCTTGGTCTATGAGTTTCAACACATTCATGGATATTTTTCTTGTTTATACAAACATTTGATGTTTTATAATTTTTAAAACTTAACTTCCAAAAGTCTTTCCCAGACGCTACGAACTTAGCGATTTCAATGAACAAAATATTTTATTGCGTTCAAACCATATTTTATTTTACTATCTTGAATAATGTGGACGAATACGTTCATTGAGTGGTAAAAACTGTGTACGACAATTTAAAGTTGTCTGAACATGTGGTTAATGATAGGTTAATTATTGAAACGTTGGCGAGGTATTCATATAAAACATATAACACGAGAAACAGTTTTTATTAAATATTCTCCCTCTCATAAAATGTTGTGTCCCTTAAAACTTTATCTTCTGGACACATGTTTAATGGAAAATGTTACCTTCGAGATACGCTTTATATAAACTTCCATTTCCTATCCCGCAGCAGCGTATAGACGAAATGTAAGAGAGGTAAATTAAAGGTTGCCCTCGCCGAACGAAAAACGGGGTGATTGAACCTAGTCAAATGTAATTGTCTGTTAACACCACATTCGGTCGCACACCGAACATATTGGTTGGATCGGACCTATTTCTGTTTTTGTGATGTGTTCAGAGGAAGAGCGCCACGTAAAAGAACGCAGGAAAACTAATGAAATAGCGAAACGAAACATACATTCGTTCCAACTCCAATTAACGACTCATGTTTGGATCTCGAAGTTCGTGGTAAATAATTTGCGAGTAAAACATGTTTTTAAAAAGAAACAGCAATGCGCAGAAAAACCTAGTTATAAAAATATTTGAAATTCCAATCAGTTTTCATGTATAGGGAGAATGATTACAGTAACTATTTTTCAGTTTATAGGAAACTAAGTAAATATCATATTCAGCAATCATCGTAAATTTAACACCAATACAGTGCTTAACTTATCAACCTGTCATTTAAGATACATCCCGTAAACATATATTGAGTCGATAGGTTTAATATATTATAAATAATGATTTCTCATTCTAATATTTTTCATGACTTATTTTAAAGAATTCTAATGTTTAATAATTCTTGTAAAAAGAACACACACATTATCTATCTATCTATCTATCTATCTATCTATCTATCTATCTATCTATCTATCT
>NNCF01126684.1:139870-188471 GCA_002313205.1 Laupala kohalensis
AAACTATTATAAATAATAAGAAATAATAAAAGTAGGCGTGGAAGAAAATTGTTATTTAAAAAATTATTATTAGGAATAGTTGGCAATGGCTTAAGAAAATGTAACAGGACATATATTTCTTAGCATTAATTAGAATTATATAAAAAAATATTGTTTGGAAAATGAAGGGATAAAGATGCAGTGGTCCAATAAGTGTAAGGACGCGATCCAAGACAGTGGTAGTAGAGGTCGGATGCTGGAAAGAGCGGAGCGTGGGCCGATCGATGCGCATTACGCAGGATTGGCAGGACTGCCGTGCGGTCGTGCGTGCACGTAGAGTTTAGGTGTGGAAGCATATGCTCCTCCGCGTGTTATTGCTAGGGTTGCACCTGTCTCTTATACACATCTAGATGTGTATAAGAGACAGAAATTAATNGAAATATACAATTTCTGTTCTAGCAATATATTCTCCTCTCGGTATGAAATTTTCTTTCATCTTCAAATTTCAATTTTCCTTTCTCCCCTCTCATTTTTGTTCTTGACGTTTTATTTTCAAAAGCATCAGTCATTCTTCAACATAATGTAATGCTCCATTAGATTAAACAGGACATTGAGCCAATGTTTTCTTCCTATTTGTATCTGTTAAGGATAACGAAAATAATGGAATCAATTTTTTATCATTGAATCTTATTCGTGAAGAGCTTATTATATAGTTCAGAATTTGACATCAGACGCAGAAAATTATATATTATTATCATGTGTCGCACATTCTTTTGATTCTATTATTATTTCAAAGCCATATCAAACTAGCAGTGATATTTTTAGTAGTCTCTCTTATTGTTCGTTTTCTTTAAAATTTGGTGCAGTTAACTCTTCTTTATTCAAAAGCAAACTAATAATTTAATGAAAAGCTAATAATTAAATAATTAATTAATTAATTATTATTTTATTTGAGTCCCAGGACTGATGTATGCGAAAAAGCGGTTTTTGATAAAAAAAATTTCTATTTCGATTCCGTAAACATGGAGAAAATAATAGTACAGGGAGATCACAGGTAACATTTATTATTAATAAGAAACTGAATTGCTACTACATGAATATTTGACAACTTCAAAAGGTTGGACATACTCTTATTATTTGTATGTCCGATCTAAATTATGGAAGGTGAACCCTTATAAAATTTCAAAAATGTAAGTCGGCACTTCTTCAACCGATTAGAAGTTATCTTATAAAAAGTACTCACGGAACTACTAAACATTTCCAGAGATTTGATAAAAATCTTAACAAAACCTTTACTGTACATTTAAAAATTAACAAAATCACAAATAAAACGTAAAAATAAAAAACTACTGTATTTCCATTGTAAAACAACATACATTCAAAGAAAAATCGGCACTTTGAATTGATATATTTTATCCTACAGAGAGCAGTACAGTTCCTATCAACAGGTCTGGCTTCTTTTAGCGCATTTTGACGGTAGTTATTATATAATATTCTAAATTTTTTGATAGTTTCCATATTTATCTACTTTTGTGGTATTAAATTGTCACCTTCGTTAAATTCAAAAATCAAATACCACGAAAAAAAAACTTTCGAAAATAGCCACAGTTTTTAGTATTGTATGCAAACATGTACGTAATTAAGAATTGTTTCAAAATTCAGACAGGAAGAAAATACACTTTGCACAGAAAGCTTAATAAAAAAGCGCATAGTTAACGCCTCTGAATTCCTCGGTTTTCTTTTCACATTTAGGTTCTGTACTTGAAAACAATGATTTTGAAATCTTTAATGTAATTCTGCTTATACGATTCGGTCACGTAAATTAAACGTTCAGTAGACTGTCCACCACACGTAGCGCATTTGAACTCTAGCGGACACATTAGAGCTTCGTAGTCAACAGTCATGCGAGCTGCATGCGAGTGAAAACTTTCGCGAGTATCTACTGATTAGCAGCAAATGTTAATTGTGTTTCTGATTTTGTAATTCATCAATATTTACCACACTTTGCAATAACTCCCAAAAGGGTCCTTTGAAATTTCTAATTTCAACGATTACTTTTTTTCGATATCCATGCTACAGACATACCATTGACTTCATTTTTATTAGTACAGATAATGCAATTCCACAATGCAAGAAATAATATTGTGTTCATCTTTCATATTTGAAGAGTATTTATGTATGCTCTGTGGGAAGATAAGCGCGTAAATTTTGAACGAATCATATGGTTCGAATTACGAGAGGTGTATGTATTGTTGTATTTATAAATGGGAAATGTAGTGTGCTACTGAAGCTTATCTGCATGGAACGATAGGAGGTAGGAGTTGGGTGGTAGGTCTTTGTTAGTAGGTGGGCCGGTTAGCTGGGTTTACCAACAACTTGGCCCACGTGGAGGGTTATTGATACTAGGAGGAGCTGGATAGAGGAAGAAAGGTTTGCTTTTCAGTAGTCACATCTATATGTACTGGGACATTAATGTGAAAAGCTACAAATTCTCTGGCCCCTTCGGGAATCGAACCCGGGATGACTTGATGATGAGAGGTGTATGATGTATAACGTGCTATGTAATGATACATTTGTTTGTATGATTTAGTTAACATTGTTTTCGTTATTGCATTGCATATTTTGTTTAGAGATTTTATTTACGACGCATTTATTTCTTTTGTTTCATTTTGGCATTTTTTTTTACATTTCTTTGGCGTCGCGTAACTTTTTTTAACAAAATTTTAAAAATAAAAAAAGAATTCTTGCTATCTGATTTAAAAGGTATGTAGATGTGAGGAATTTACATATGCCTGCCAAGTTATTTTCTAATGTTTCACTCTTAAATAATCTTTGTATTTCACGCAAAGACGTCGGTATCAAATATTGAGTTCAAGTATCAGAATACGGAAATTGATATTATATTTGTAGTTTCCATCTTATTGTGGAAAGACTGTCCTTTAGAACAAATTAGGAAAATTATGTATTTTGGAATGTTTAATTCAGGTCAACTGCGCACGGTTCACGTATGTAAGCAGCAAGCATTCGTAAACACAACATGTATTCGACTGTGAAATTATGTCACACTAGCTGAGGATGATCCACATATCACGTAGCAATATGCGAGGTAAACATTCACGCCAGCTATTTGGACTAGATCTTAGGTTCATGACTAACGAACCCCCCCGTGAGACCAGGCCAAATTAAGAGCATATTTTTGCTAAATGAATTTTCGGCAAAATTATTTATTCTGAACTTAGAAATACGAACCAGACATATGTTATGCCCTAAATTTTGTTTGATGATATATATTGAAATAATGATATGGTTAAATCCATGAAGTAAAAAAACACGGGAATTTACGAGAGATTGGTTTATTTTCTCTATCATTTTAATGAATATTTGTCCACGTCGATCATAAAAAATAAATTTATTATAATATACAATATTTGTAACAATTTTACCAAACACCTCTCGTTCTCTATCGTGTTATTCCGGTAATAGATCTTTAATAAATAAATAGTTTGACAATTATATGCCCCGTCAGGTTTTTGAAGTGAGAAAAAATTCAAGTAAAACTCTTTATTCAGAAATAACATTTCTCTTTCCCTTTAAAATATCAATTTTTGAAAATTGAGTTGGAATGCCTCAGGTGAATCATGATACCACGCTGTTCAGATATAGGAGTGTGTTTTGGCGACAGGAATTAATGTCCTCAAGTTTTGCGTCGAAACATGAAGATTGGTTTTGAGTTTTTGAGGAACACAATTTTGTCGCATAAACGAAAATGTTAAAATGGCATCATTAAAACTATAAGGTAACGATGAAACATTCTTCACTTTGAATGTGAAATTATAGTCATCTCGAAAAGGAAATATATTTAATTTAGTTGTTTTCGAAGTTGGTATAATATTTCCGTAAACAAAACTTTTCAGACATCCCTTTTTTTGATATTTATATTTTTTGTTTCCACACTGATATATTCAGAATAAAAATCTACCATAGTATGCGTTAACCATATCTTACACTTGACAGTGAACAAAAGAAAATGTTCAGAACTTAATTATGTACTTCATGGACGATAGTCCTACTTGGTAGCTCGTGTCTTACTCGCTCGTTTTTCACGAGCAAACCCCGCATTATATTCCTGGTGAAACAGCAGTGTATATGAAACTCTTTAATGTTTCAGTCCCCATGTTTTTGTGATGGTTTGAAAGCTTCTTTCTTTACATCTTCAAACGTAATTGTTAACTTAGATACGGCAATATGGATCATGTGTAAACGCTGTGGCTTTCAAAAAAAAATCTTAAAAATTTACAAAAAATTATTTGGATTTTTTCTTCAAAACTTTGTTACAATATTAATTCTAGTATGTATTTATATATTATTATTTTTTCGGGTAAATTTTTTTATTCTATTATGCAAGCGTTCTAGTGTTTTTGAATTTTGAAAATTATCGGGAAGTAAGGTAAATTGTGTCATGTGCATTTATGTTTAAAGCAATGCAATTTATTTTCTAAATTTCTTCATCTTAAAAATGTAATTATACTAATCTTCGGCTGTATTTATAGAGCTTTATTATACCAAAGGTAATGATGGAAGATAATAGAGATATTTATTCATCTGATTTGAAAGGACAGCAATAGTTTAAGTGGAGATGGAGGAAATGTTAATTGTTTCACCAGGATACGTTATATCAAATTTTAAATCGAATTCATTTCGTGATTTACGCAATTGTGTTGTAAAATTATACGTAGAATTCAGATGAGGTCTTCGTAACTCATTAGTGGCAGAATATCTCCACATACACTGGGAAACGTTCTAAAAACACACCCTGCGATTCATTAATTATTAAATTCAATTTACACAGCTTGGTTTATAAATGATATTCACCACTTTCGTAAAATACGCCGAACGCGTTCCACTTTTTTTCTTTTAACGACGATGTTGTCACTACAATTAATGAAAAGTGAAACCAATAGAAAGTGAGGATTCCAAAATCGCATTCAGTGCTTTCGACCAACAACCATTGCATTAGATAAACCCTGTAATTATGCAAAAGTATCGGAGATTAATTACAGAACTTCGTGCTACAGGTTAACCCACTTTCTCTCTTCAACTCCGATAATTATCATCCTAAATGGAAGCGTGCTGACCGAAAGCATGAGTGACATTAATTATACATAGAAAACTGATAAAATATTCTGTCACCAGAGGCAGTATTGCAAATTACGACACAGATTTTTCTGAAGAAAATAATTATCTGAATTAATTATGTTTTAATTTCCTCTATACTTCGTCCCGTCACTGTTACAGTTATTTTAATAATATTTGATCATAGTATAAGAAATATTTTATTACCTGCTTGTTATAATTTCTTTCTTGTCATAGTTTTACTTGACGATTTTCTTACATTTAATTTCAATTTGAATGAAATGTTTTATGTATTCCTCTCTTGTTTTAACGCGATTAAAATACCTTATATTACTTTTTGTTTCATGTCTAATGGCGAGGTTCAAGACATGAATATTAATCTAATTAATTTTAGCTTAATTTCTTGGGAAAAGGTCACAAATTAAAAATTAAAATTCTCTTCCAATTTGCCAACATTTTGGTATGTGTAATATCACCGGGACTAGAATAATACTCGTACAACGTAAAATACACTTAAATGTAAAAACATACTTAAATATAAAAACCAAAGACGAGAAATTAAGCTTTGGAACACAACAAAACAATTATTACACAAATTCCAAAAAATTTAACGCATACTCAGAATTATTAATTTCGAAATTTTTACTCATTCCCCACGCATTGCAATTGTAATTTTTAATTTGTGACATAATCTCAAGAAATTACGATTAAGGTCGTTCAGTCCAGTAATGTTAATCAAATCATTGAAGAGTCTAATTATCTTTTTTGTTGATTTTTATATTACTTTGCATGAGAGTTTTATGAATAATAGTAACACGCTGCATCGGTCCTATTTCTTGCAAATAATTATTTATAAGGATAGTTTTATAAAATTGAACCTCATCTGACTAAGTTCGTAAGGAGCAGGAACAGTCATTAAGAGAATTTGGTAATTCTGCTTTCTCTCGTTTCCGCATACTCCGTACTCGGCCGCCTGCACACTCGTGATCTAATCAGTCAAAGCCACTTGTATATCACCTCTTCGACTTCATTTTATGAGATTTCAAACGCTTATTAGTCGATTTTCGTGCGGGAAGAGAAAATGACAATTCGAATGATGAAAAAAGTGAATTTTCGTACACATGGAAACAATTTGGTTAAGGGAAAGGTTTTATACTGAAATCATAATTTTCTAACTCCCTATGAAATGTTTTACTCAAATAACTTTACTCAAATGTTTGATGTATATGTGTCATCAATGATTTCCCAGAAAAAGCAAATTGTTCATGGTCATAACAAAGAAAAAATATATTTTGCTTTAGAATTTTAAAATTTGTTTAAAATCGTAAAAATCTTGCAACTAACGGATAATATTTTTAATTTATTGATTACTAGCTTATTACCCAGCGTTACCCGGAACATTTTTTACTCGTTAGACCAACGAACCCACTCACCGGAAGCCTCGCTGGTCGAATTTTTGCTTCCGATGCAAGGTACTACTGCGGCAGCGCGGTTGCACCATTTCATTAAAACGCTTATAAAATCTAAACCATTCGTCCAAACTTTACAATTTAAAGATTTTTTTCTTTGTTAAATGCGCAAAACAAAGAACCCATTAAATTTGATAAAGATTGATTTTTTCCTTCTTAAATTCTTCACTTAAACTGAGGTATTTCAACACTTTTATTTTTCATAACTTTTTTACTATAATTTAAATTAACTTGAGTGGATAAACATACGCTGTCTCTGACTTTTTTGTAGAACTCTTCGAGGCAATCTATATTGCCACTCATAGTTGTCATCTATCTCTAGTCGTTTAGGCAACTTAGGTGAATATGATCGATTTTTCTCCCGATTTCATCACATTTATCTTCAAATTCTTTCATATAATTTTAAATATATTTTTCATATATTTAAAAAATGAAAGTAAGCGTATGTTCATCCTGGACATCTTAACTGTCTCCTTGCTAAATTTTATCATGATCAGTTCTGTGGTTTAGTCGTGATTAAGTAACAAACAGACATGCTTTCGCATTTCGCATTTCGCATTTATATATTAGTATAGATTTCTGTAAAATCATTTTTAGTGTGTTTCTGGAATAAAAGAAGAAATTTCGTAATTGTAATATTCTTTAAAGTATTTTGCGAATAATGAACTGAATTGATTTTCTAAAACCTAATAAGTGTTACGTAGGAGACCAATGGGATCATCATACGCAGTCTAACTTGAAAAATTATTTCTAATACTAGGACTTGAGTGCCATTATTAGTATTAAATAATTTCCGGATGTAAAAATGAATATCTTTAAATTACGATAAAAAATGAAAATCGTGGCACTATTTTGAATTCAAGGGAGTCAGTTGATGACTGGCTAATGTGACCCACTGCATGTCACATAAGCTAGCATAGGGTGCTAAATATCTCTCCGTTCCATTATAATCGAGAGTGGCTGATGTTTTACATGTATATTCAATACATTTTTGTCTTTCCAGTTAAAAAAAGAATATTTTATATCCTGAATAAATATTAGTAAATTTAAATAATCTGACCTTGCAAAAGAGATTGCACAATTATTACTTTTAAAACACACCTTGCCGATCACTTAAGCAAGATATATACTATTTAATATGCCTATGAGATGCAATGTCTCTCTTGAGAAAACGTATTATCGAAAATAAATTACTTTCCAAATATTTTTTAAGACTGGAATTTTTCACAATGTAGTTGAAAGTCTTTATTAATATATTAAAAGATTGATAGTGATCACAAAGCATTCTGAAGAAATATTTGACTTTCTGCAGTCTCGTTCACACTTTTAGATTCAAAGGGATATCCGCCATTGTCTTAGACGTCATGAAGATTCCTCGGCAACTTTGCACTCGCTACTCACAGGACTCGACGTTTGAATTTCCTTTATGTTATTAATTTCAACCCTTTAGTTCTGATGCAGGTGGCGTTGCCTGGTGAGTTCACGAGGCAATAGGCGGCAATGACAAAAGCAGAGTTGCAAAATGATCATAACGGCAGGTCATTCTACTTATGAACAGAATCAAGTGAGGTCTCATTTTATATTGCACTATTTTTAAATACATATTTGCAACAAATTAGATCGTAATAACATAATTAATCATAAAACTATTTTGCACAGCAATATAAATATCAACAAAAAAGATAACTAGACTTTTCAAGGATTTGAGTAACATTACCTGCCAGAATGACCTTAATTGAATGTTTGGATTGAATTTAACTTGCAAATTTTTAAAACATATGTCCGGACATGTTCTTGCTCAGTTTTGGTGTCATTTCATCTCTTCCGGGAGACACTTACTGACAGGTGTACCTTAATATTTTTTGTTCTTCTTGATGTGCTCTATCATCCCTCCCATTTTTTACGTGGAGCTCTTGGACAGTCTATATTCTACCAACATGTTTAGACTTTTTCAGACAATTTGATTCAGTTCGATAAAGATTCGTCAAATGGTATAGATTTACTTACCAGATACATTTTCAAACATAAAAAGAAACATTCATCATTAGTTAGTAGATAAAGAGAGTAAAGGAATATGATAATCTTTGTATCAAACAAAAAATAACTAAAAAAATGAATGCCGAACTTGTATTATTTTGAAATGCAATTATTGAGGTATGGTATTACAGTGTCGAATTTCTTATTTCGTCCCTTCAGTCTAAAAAAATTAATATCTTAAAAATGAGTTCATTACATAATTTCATCTTTATTTCAATTAAACCGAAGGAATGAAAAAGAAGGTTAAGTCAATTCAAGTCACGAAATATAACTTTAAAATTAACTCTTAAAAATATTCATATTTCTTCTTACAGGAATAAGATTTAACAATGACATAGCTCAACTTTGACCACAAACATCGTTTAGAAACAAACTTGATACTCAATATAAGAAAATAAAATACTAAAAGGAATACTGATTATGATAAATAATTTCAATGATAATGAAATGAGAATATATTACATGAACACGGGCTTCAGAGGCGAAATATACATCAACGTCAGCTGTAATTACTTTATTCGGACCAAATTGATTGAGATCTGTTGATCCATCTCGCAGCCAATTTTGAGTGCAAACACATGTTTTAATAATTTAAAGTATCAATGAACTCCGCGCTTCATCAAGTACTCGTCCGCTCGTACGAAATGAAGGCTCAGGAGTCATATTTGAATAGTTAAGAAATCAGTAACCGATAACTGGATGTACTGTACTATTTCCTTACCATTAACACAATTTTTTTTATTAAGGTCACTTGCACTAATATATATCTTCTATATGTCGACAAGTAGCTATTTTGTAATAATTTGCTGAGTAATAATCACTTTTCCGAATCAAAATATCTATATTCCCCATTTATCTCGTTTTACCGACTTACAACATCAATCCGGGTTACAGTACAAAGACCGGAATTGGGAAGTTGACCTCTGCCTATTTTGCAGAGAGTGATATCATTTCAGTGAACCTATAGGTAGTGACCGGTTTTCCGGTTTGTTTGGTTACAATTCAATCCGACCGAGTCGACGAAAACAAAATTTCTGGGTTGCTTTTGGAGAGATCGGATTATTCCTACCCCGCGTTATCAACTGTGGAACAGTTCTTATCGCATACTTTCTTCATTAAAACGTCATATTGTATATTCAGATAAAAACCTATGACCGTTGTGAACTGGAGTTAACATTTGAGTAAATAAATTTATTCTGTACTGAATTGATGACATATTAATTGTTGTAGTTTCTAAATATTATTTTTCTGGCTATAACGTAAACCACAGAATGTATAAAATATCCTGTAAATTGTTTGCCAAGAAAGAAGACGAAACACTTTGAAATATCTCCAGAAATAAAGTTTAGATCGAATGATCATTCAGAATTTAAAAAATCGTAGGAATTCACCCTAGAAACACCATAAAATAATGTTTATGTTAAATTAAACGTGAAAAAACGATTTTTAAATTTCTTTTTGAGCATTTTTTGACATTTTTGTACATATTTTTGAAAGTCTCCCTTACTATGATAATCTAATATGGAGAAATTTAATAAGTTTGTTACCAAAGCACAATTGGGCGAATATTTTTATTCAAACAGCTGTATGTAGGCGACAGCTCTGTTAATAGTTTCCTCTTATTGTAAGTTTAATTATGACTCAGAGTTAAGTATTTGCATAATATCACACAAGATGATGAAATTCTGAAATTATTACCGCACTATATATTATATTATAATTTAACATTATACATTCCTTTTATTATTATTACTTATCAACTATTGTATTATTATTATAAATAACTATTATATTATTATACTTCACTACTTCACTATATACTACTACATTTTTGTTATTAATCTCGAATTTTTACTGCACATACGATCCACGATTCATTTTGAAATGAGTAGATAACAGTACGAATTTATTAAATAACTTGTTTTACGTATATTAAATCCGCCACTGCCCTTTGGCCCTTGATCGGGATTGATGGGATGGTTCCTTTATTGTTTCCCGAGAGTAAGTTAGTTTATTACTCCCCACTGCTCCCACTGCGTTTTTGACAATACAGTTATTATTATTGATTAAATTATCTACTTTTGAAATGAAAGTGACAAAGCACTACAAGAAATGAACGTTAATGTATTGCCAACTATTACAGACGATATAATATAAATTTTTTAGCGTTGCTATTATTCTAAAATCCTAAATAGTTTCTATATTTTTTGGATTTGTACTAAATACGTCGTTTGGAAGAAGAAAATAAGGAACTTTCAATAGGAAAATGTATCATTTCCTGTTCTCTGAATTCGTTACTATAATATTGGGTTACTCTTTGAGATATTTTTCAAACATATGTAAATTTTAGTTTCGATCATTTACCACGAGCAAAACTGAATTCAGAACTTCTCAATATTATATTGACATTGTCCCATTTAATTTGTCATACAATGTATGTTACTTAGGTCATTTGCATATGTTACCACAAATTTCAGCTTCTTGTACAAATATATACCACTTAATTATTTAGCAGTGTTGTCTAAAATTGGGCGCCTAAAATGGTTAGGAATGAAAAATTCACCACATTCATTAGCTTGTAATATTTAATTGAGTAATGCCACCTCCTACTAAAAATATTCGTAGAAGCATTATTTTCAGCTCCCATTTCCCATTCCATATGAGGAGTAAACATTTAGAGGGAATTATATGATAGTACTCTCTTTAGAATTTTAGAATCAGTCTAAAGTGGATTTGAAACCGACCCGTAAGTATGAGGATCTTTAATAACCATGTACGTCCTCGGTCTCTCCTCTACATCTGTACACGTACAGATTTCACTTAATTCTGAACAAAAACAATGACGCAGGTAAATAACCTTTGTGAAGATAAGAATTCAATCTCTATTGTTCTGACATTTATGTTTGATGTGAAGGCGTTTGTCCATAATCCGGGATTACTTGGCACGCGCACAGTAACTTTGCACAAGAGAACGTCAAACACGCTCTGCACTCTAGCTGCTTAATCAGCGATCTAAAATTGCAAACTACTTCACATATCTATAGATGGCACTATAGTTATACTTATCGCCAGTGGTTATATGTTTTTTCACTTCATTCATCCCTTTGTTGATATCCAAAGAATAAAAACAAATATTATCAAATTGAAGTTCCACTATTAAAAATGAATGTATTCATAAGAGAGTTGGTCGTGCAACTGGTTTCAAGAAAGAAAATATTACATTTGTAAACTGTGTAGAGTTTTGAAAGTTATCCACTTTATTTGTTCATTGATAAACGTAATTTGTTTGTAGATAAAAAACACAGTATTAAATAAGGTCAAAAATAAAAAGTCATCAAAACTGTTAACGTGTTAGAAAGTAAGGGTCTTTTTCTCTGAGAAGCAGTTATTTCATTATTGTTTCGTGTCCTAATTTATGTCTCCGGGAGTCCAAGTTCACATTGTTTACATAATAAATTGAAACAGTATGTTTGGCAGACAGTTCACTGCGATAACATTTAATTAGATTTATGTGTGAGAATCAGTAACTCATTTTTTGGAAAAGAAAATCCTTGGATGTCAGACGAATTCCTATTGTTCTATACTAAACAAAACGGTGACAAAAGGATTTTTCAGAAATTTTTTTTAGACTTCAATAAATTTGTTGTTAATTCAATTAATTACTTTATTTGCCGACTTAAAAATATTTTTTAAATTTATTTTTTCTTTTGGTAAACGTTTTGTGGTAAGTGATAATTTGTGGTAGTAATAATTAAAGGAAACAGAAAATATCGTTTTACAATTACTGTAGGTTTAAAATAACAACAAACCACTAATTGACTAAATAACGAGGTTACTTTATTTTGGTACACGCTAGGAGAGTAAATTTCATAAGATTTTCAACCTGTGCGAAGTAACCCCACTCACAGATAACTTCGCTCAAATTTTCAAATTTCAGAAAAAATGTTAATGAACTTTAAAGTGTTACATCTAAGAAGAAAATTTGTTCCTTATATTCTTCAGAAATACTTATTTGAGTGAGCAAAACTTCGACAAAAAGTTGATTTTTATAGAGAAAACTGAGAAACGGTCCAAAATTTGTGCAACGTACTCCCTCTATACTACTACAATTAACGTCCATTACATAATCTAATAAAATAAATAGCTAAAAAAGTAAAATACTATAAATAAATAAATACAATGCAGTATTATAAAATATTTTTGTAGTTTCTGCTTTTAGGATACATATTTTGTGTTTATATTATGTTCAGATCTAATGTTGTTATGCTTCTTGTTATAATTTGTTATTATTTGATCACCTGACGATAGCTTAAAATGATGTCGAAACATAGCGAGTTCTTCACAAAATATGTGTATTATTCGCCCGTAACTGGTTGATTTGATATATTGATTTATTTAATTACCCTATATATAATTTAAGAAAGGTTATTTTATCATGAATATAAATAAAATGTTGATTTAAAGCGTGAAAGAAAAAGGACGTCTTCAGAAATTACCTGAATGTCGCAGAGCACGTTCTCGATGACGCTACACTCGTAGAGGGCCTTTTCTAGCACGATGCGATAGCTGCACCATCTTGTGGAGAATACGTCCGAAGGCCTTTCCACCATCAGTACAAAATCACCCGAAACCCACTTCACCGGTCCGTCTCGTTTTTCGTTCCGATCAGACATTGCATTCCGACTTCGGCGCGACGAAAACACGTCCTCGGGATGACGAACGGACTAAAAAGGTGCATCAGAAGGGACTCGGGAGTTGACGCTTCCGAACAGGGAAAAGCGGGAGTTAAAGAGGAAGCGAATCTTCTCCTTCCGAGGGATGGGGACGCGATCCGGGCAAAAACGCAAACTGAAGTGTATTAATGGGAGAGACAATTAAGAGCTTTAAAAGAAAGGCAGCTGCATAGTTATGTGTCAATCAGACACCTAATATTGCGAGGAAAGTGATCAAAAGGTGATGTGCATGGAAAGTACTAGACATTTAAGTAGCTGTAATACGAAATTATCTTAGTACTTGGTAATAAGTAGAGATGCAGCACTTACTGTTTTTGTACAGAATGTATTTTTTTCGCTTTTCAGAAGCTATTAATTTGAAGCACGAGAACAAAATACATTGTCAACGGCCAGGTGAAAATTGCGACGGACCGGGACTCCTCCACGAGTAGGTACTCGGAAGTTGTGAGTTAAACAAGAAGAAAATCTTCAGTGAATCAAAATATTTCTCAGTGAGTACTACAAGGCTCAGTGGGTAGTGCGCTGAGTTTCTGGTTGGATCGGCGGGGTTCGATCCCCAGTGGGGGATTTTTAATCACACCCTCAACATCCAGACAGACTTCCAGGCCTTCTCAGGCTGCTGTAAATTGAGTACCATGTCTATCCTGGGGTCAAAACAGTCGGAGCGAGATGCTGACCACAGCTCCTCCTCCTAGTGACGATGTCAAGGATAAGCAGGATTCTACCCTTCGCGAACCCTCTGGGCATTTCGCTGTGTGTTGTGGGACAGTATGACTGTAAGTATTGATATTTCAGAAAAACGTTTAACTTAATTTACGTTTACGCTTAAGTATTGTGCCTTTGTCATATTTTAATTTGGCAGTGTAAATAGAAATTCAAATATTTAGTTTAATGGTCTGTTTTATTACTTCTTTTGAAAATATATGATTTTCCTACAGTTATTTACCATGATGGCGAGAATTGTGAACACGTTTGTCCATTGATTGAACAAATGAACATACTTCATACATTGGTTAATAAATATACATAAGCGTTTAACACACATTAAGTACACAAATATCATTTCATTGGCTTAATATAATATGATTGTTCTCGAATAATTATTTGTCATTCCTACAGTATAATTTGTTGATGTAATATGTTTTATGAAATTCGTTTTTTTATTCAGTTTAAAAATAATTACGAACGTATTGTCATGGTGTGTATAATCTAATTTGTTAATCTAACGGCTGCATTATATTTACTTCTTTGCTACTCTTATACTTATTCTTGTATATAATGGTGTCCTACAGGAACTTGGGCCGATATTGCATGGATGACACCATGGGGTGATGGGCATGGAATTTCTTGCACCCTCCAACACAATCAGCCGGATCCCTCAAGCATTCGAACATAAATGTGTATCAACGTGAGCAATACTTCAGAATGTTCAGTTAAAATAAAAGCTTTTGGATATGACTCCCACAAATGTAGAATACAAATAAATACAGTAACGTAGAATTTCGGTAGGATTTTGAGCCTCATTAAATTTTGTAGACCGCCCTTTGACCGGTGTTACACCGTCATATTTCTATGACATATATCTATGATCACAGACATAAGATCAAAGATATGATAGTGTAAAGCACAAGCTTTGATCAAAGTTCAACTATGATCATATATCTGTGACATATGGAATCGTTGAGAAAACGTTTGATATTATCTTTCATCATCTCTTTGATCATAGACATGACATAGAAATATGACCGTGCAATACCGGCCTTTCTTTCTCTAAAAGTGTGTAGAGAGCAGTGTGTTCGCTCTGAGTGAGATTTTAACATCACTCTCCCCCTTTACGGACATATCTCTGTAATCATATAAATATTTATTTGTTCATAATTGAAGAAATTAAAATCTCCCACCTCTAATATCAGTTGCAAAATATTATATTTGTACATAAAATATTAGTCAGGGGCGAACAATCTTTGAAATGAGAGAACGTTGCCCAGACCGCCGATTAATGAATTTATTGACTCGCTCAGGTACTCAAGACTAACAACAGAATGAAGAAATTCAAAACCAACCTATTAATCCGTAATTTATGAACAGGAACCTGTACGCGGAAATAAGTATTTTACGTTCCATTTACAGCAAAGAGTTAAAAGTTTTAACATTTTCACAAGGGAAAATTCAGTAACAATTCTATTAGGATAATGAAACTAATTTGCTTAATATTGTAAGTAGTATTAACTATTTAAGAAATTAGATCACTAAATGTTAATTTCTATTACTGACTTGAAGATCGGAACAATGAAACATTATGTAGTAACCAAATCAAATTTCTTCATGAACATACCAGTCAAGATTATTAAAAAGTTTTCCGACGTTTCGGCTCCTCAAATGGGTAGCTCGTCTCAAGACTACAACACTAAATCATATACAAAATATAAAATATGTAACAAATATTTAACGACAATAAAAAGAGGATACATGTACTCACCATTAAAGCCAAGAGGTATGTCAGATCATTACAGATTTACCGCAACACACATAACGTCAATGTATGTGTCCTAAGTCAATACAGTTCAAAACATAAGAGGACAAGAGGAGTTTAGCTTTCAGGATGAACATCTCCAAAAGAGAGTAGCACCAGAGCTGATCACTGCTTTCGGGTAATCTCCCCAACCAGTGACTTACTAAATGATTTTTATTATCCTATCATAACACTTAAGTTAGCAGTATCTATTTCATTGGATTGTTTTTTTATGAATAACATTTCAGATATTAAACGTTTATTGAGGTTGCTTTCCCAATGTAATATTTTTATATCGTCCCAACCTATTTCATAATCATTGTCCAACATATGATTGGTGTTAGCATTGAATCTGTTAGGATTTGTTTTACATTGTTTCTATGTCCCTTAATCCTTGTTGCCAATTGTCTCTTTGTCCATCTAACATATGTGCTATCACATTCTTTACAATTTTAGAAGCCGAAACTTCAGTAAAAACTTTAGTAAACTTGACTGTTATATTCGTGAGGAAGTTTGATTTTTATATTATATCAACCAGCGATACCTGTTCTTTATAATACGTAATAATTCTAAGTAAGTTGAATATTACTTTTGCTCTGCTGAATTCTATTTTTCTACATTAAATTTATAATATTGATTTCATTACCTTGAAAAATAATTGATATGGTTTACTTCTCTCAACGCCTTTCTTGACGATGTTAATTTAATATTTTTATTACAATTTATTTGGACATTATCGATTGACTTGACATGTTTGAACATTTACACGCCTGTATATTTTCTAAACGAATAAATGCATGAATAAGATAATGGTATTTATTAAGATAAGTCGTGACATAAGACTGACATTTAACATATTCAAATAATTTGTAGGTATTTTAGTTTCAGAGATATTGAAATTAAAAAAAATAAAATTATATTTTTCTTCAGAGTGAAGCCTGAGACTATACAAATACGAAGAGATAATAATTATTGCATGTAAACAAATAACATCGCAAAAAACTAAATTTATAATAAAGCGACGAAGAAAACCGTTCGCCGCTGAGATCGTGTCTACCCCGATATTACATGTTTGTTAATTAAAAAAAAGAGTATTATGAAATCAAGTAAAAAATATTTGAAAGAACTCAAGTCAATCATTGGATCTTCCCACAATGAAAGACCTGCGTAAGTACATAGAATGATACGAACTTGCATGCCAACCGACCTTCCGAGCCGCGCCATCTGAATGTGACATAAAATGCTTTAAAATCCTTCATTGATGTGAGTCCTCAATCACGAACATTGACTAACTAACTTGAACGGTAGATTGGCTCGAGTAAATTTTGTTTTTTGACAGTCTCAAAATCACGGAAATTCGCAGAGCAAAGTGTGAGAATTTGAAAGTGTTTTATCCTAAATTATACGAAATCGTCCCGAGTTTTAGGGTTTTGGTCTTCTTTATTGGGCTAGTTATTGCGAAGAAAGGACCATTACCTATCGCGAAATCAGAAGGGTACAGAATTGCTGATCCACGACCTCCTCTTCCAACACGTTGTTCATAAAATTACTTGAGATTTAATCATTAATCCGCGTTTCATATCTCCTTTGTGGAGTGCTGGGACGACTCATTTGTTGGTCATTTTGGAGACTGCGCAATTCACTTGAAAGAACCTCCATAATGCATAAGAACATCCAGCTTTGCTCGTTGCATCAGTGGAAGATCGATCTGAAATAAACAAGCGTATCGCATGAAATGAGGTAGCTACGTTTACACAGAAGTTCAGTTCGCATATTGTAACCCAAAGATAATATAATATCTCGACTATTATTTATGTTATTAATTTGATTACTTTATGTCATTACCATGATTAATCTGTTACCTAACGATGTGGTTAACCGCAATTTAAGAAATATATGTATATTTGTGAACTTCAGAATTGGAATATATCGACTCACTTAAGGTACTCCTTAAGTGAGTAGCCTCGAAACGAGGATAATATCTCAAACGAGATCACCTCTGAGGTCCGATGTGCAACACAAGTTGAATGAAGATGGTAGAAAGGAAAATAAATTTTTAATTTGAGAGTAATAGGAGGTGAAAGAGGGGATGGGGGTGGAAAAGAACGTTTTCGGAAACGAAAGAGTCCATGACAGAACGATAAACCTTTCGGATGAACAGGGTCACCTCGACCCCCAATATTTACTAGAAAACTGTTTAATTAGTATATTTGAACGCGAGTGAGTATGCACTCAGTCAGAACAATGATACATTATTATTCAAGTGAATAACTTACACATTTATCACGTGGATATTTACTGTAATCAATGTGTACATCGCTCAGTGCACAAATGCGACGTATGTTGAATTCGAGTGATCAGCGCCTGGGTATCCCGTGCGTAAACAACGAACAAAGATTTTAATGGACAAATAAAAAGCATACGCAAAAGCTGTACCAGGATTGCTATCCGATGGACAAAGTGTGACATCATTCGGAGTTGAGTGGCGGCTCGAGGAACAGAAATCTTCTACCGATAGGGTGAAAGCACGACCATCTGTAGCAACGAGATCTCCTAAAGAGGGCCATGGTAGAAGCCTTACCATCCAATTTACACCATGGAATAAATGATGATGTGTTGAAAATCTGGACAAAACTCCTCCAGACACGAAACTTGGCAGAAAAATAGTTTTCGGGGTCACTTCAATGGGGAAAGAAAAGCGGAAAGTCCAGGGGACGGGTGGGCGCCCCTGGGGGGTCAAAATGGGCCGCAAAACGATTTTGTGTAAATATCTCAAAAACTACGCATGATATCAAAAAACGTTAAAAGTCAGAGCTGTAGCTGACAAAATTTTTATATATTGATAAAAGGCAGTAAATACACCGAAATATTGAATTTAAAGGACATATTCGAAAAATATTACTTTTTTGAAAATAATGAGTTTTATTTTAGAACTTTTACATTTCTATACTGCCTAATCCGTACGTGTATATGTACACTTTTGTGTTTAGACAAGTATAATATACATGTATGAATATATTCGAACAAATATTTGTACATATATATATATATATGAATGATATTCATGTACAATGTTAAAAACGCTTCAAAAATGCATGTTTTTGTTTTTGTTATCTATGTGTATGTGTGTGCATAAATACATACATTCAAAAATTTACGTCCGAATATTACATGTAAAATCATTTACATACCCATATCAAACGCTTTTTACTGCACAAAAGTCAGTCTAAATTTTAAAAAAATGCTAATTCTCGTATTTTCGCAAAAATGCCTTAAACGAAGAACTCCGAAAAAAGGTCTCAACTTTGAGTGCTCATGTCTCGGTTTCTGTGCGTCTTAAGAAAGAAACGCTTATGATCAAATTTATTGCAAATTTTGTCAGCTACAGATTTTACTTTTAATTCCTTTTTAAATCTGGCGTAGTTTATGAGATATTTACAAAAACAAACAGTGTCCGATTTTCTTTCCCCATTATTGTGACCCCGAACTTTACTTCGCGCCAAGTTTCGTATCTGTAGGTTTCTTATCCAGGTAAAATCTTTATTTAATGGTGTAATTCAGCATCTATTCGTGTCATCCATCATTTCTTGATTACGTTAATTTTTCTATTCATGTATTTTTGACTTCTTATTTTCTTTTGTTATTAACAATGAATTTCATGATTAAATTTAATTTAACTCAGTGACGAGGTCTCCTCCCACGTCACATTTCAAACGATTGTACTCATTATATTATATGCTCAACGGAATGAAGAAAGTTACGGTAACAATTTTAGTATTGAAATTAGGCACTTTAAATACTCAGTGCCGAAGGAGTAATTGTTTGAGCGATTGTCGATAATCGCAAAATAAGAATTGCTAAGTACATTTACATTGTTTCGCTTTATATGGAAGATAATTTTATGAGTCATACCGACCAAGATCCAATGGTTTCCTTCAACTAGAAGAACAAATCTGTTCGCTATCTTCCATTCAAATCATCGGATATTTCAGATACCGTGTATAACTCTTTCCAAAGTTAAAGATTACTGTGGAAAACCGGCATTTTCAAAGCGCAAAAGTCCGTTACTCAGCTTTGAATGTTGAAATTCTAGAAAATCTGCTTCGTAGGCGAAGAGACGTAATTTATTATGAAATTCACAGTTTGCGGATGATGACCCGAACCTCCTTTCAAAATCGCTCTGTGGTTTTTCAGTTCTCGTTTTCCTATATTCAGAATGTTTCCTTTCAAGTTTTCCCTTCTAATCATTATCTTTCTGCAGCGTACGTATTCTGCATGTTCTGTGCTCTGTAGCCGACTTCGGGAACGTTTTCATTCATATGTGCACGTAATCATTAATTAGAATCAAACTTCAAAGCGTTTACATTTGACCTTTGCAGCTGGGCTTCATTTATATCTCTTGAATATTAACTTGAAATAATTTGTATTTATAATATTATTCGGAAATATTTTTCATTCACAGTGTGTGTACGATAACTGATCAGGTCATGCAAAGAATTTAAATGGTGTAAGGGAAAATTTAAGGAGTCATGGTATGTATTTGACATCCTAGAACATTTTTGTCATCTTTTAATCTCTCTCTCTCTCTCTCTCTCTCTCTCTCTATATATATATATATATATATATATATATATATATATATATATATATATATATATATATATATATATATATATANGCTACGAAAGAATTTGGGCATATAAACAAATAAGTTCATGGCAAAGGAGTAGTTAACCTTTGCGTGAGATGACTAAGATATCAATTTCGTGTTAATTTCAAAGATTTAGAATTTATTCTCAGCACAGATTTCTGAGTTTGTTTTTTGCATTTTCATTTGTTTTCGTACACAAGATCATTAAAAATACTCGTGTATAAAAAGCATTGTATTTTTTTTAAGTTCTAACTTTAAATGGCATGCGTTTTGTATTCAGATCTGATTTTGTCTCATTTTCTGTATTGTTCACACAGGAAGTGTTGATGGATTTGGGGTCTCATACCAGTGATTATTATGCCAGTCCCTTTTCAGTGCATGCCGCAGGGTGATACATTTCAAGCTGAAAGTAGAATCACAACTCTCTCGAAATTAGTTTACTGACAGCCGTCCACCCGGGAGTCACAACTTTATTAAATTAGTTACACAACTGTATATGGGATTGATGGAAAACCTATCGGCCCTTCCTCTCAAGCGTTCGTTAACTTCGTCGGAGAAAATTACAAATTAGTACAAACATGGTACTCTGGATTCATATAACTCACACCAAAAGTACATTATATATTTCGAACTTTTACACTAATTCCTATTGTATATTCAAGTGTGTTCCTGAATGATGTGTCGAGGCTATTGCAAGACACGCCTATACTTTTGGTGCTAACTAGAAACCGTTAACTCGTAGAAGCTAAAACAAATAAACAACATTCACCTTTATCTGTTTCTGAATTATGAAATTTTGGTCCGAAAATAAATCTTATAAGAAACAAAAGGTATATCTCAATATAACCTTGGTCAATGGGGGTAATATGGAAGGCCGTGATCCTTTTCAAAGCCGTGGATTTCTTGATTTACAGATTATTTCAAGTGACACCACTCAAAGAACCATTTATGGTACATTAGAGTAAAATTGTAATTATATTTGTAACTAGAATGTATCGTGTAATATATCTTTAAATGAAATGCGGTAAAATTTTTAATAAATTCACGACGAGGATTGGTTAAGACAACTCACAGTCCTCGAAGAGGCAAATATTGTAGATTTAAGTTAAAAATGTAATTAAAACAAAGAAACTAATTTTGGCAACAGCACGATGTTTTTCTCTTTCCGATTTTCGCTTATTTAAAATTTAAATCTAGTTAGAAAAGTTTCGTCAATACACGTTTGTGTTTTACCGTATTTAATGTTGTAAAACAAAAATATATGTTATCTTTAATTTAGGTAATGATCTTTCCAACAAATTTCAGAAGGAGAGAATTCATCAAAAATAATAAAATTATTTTTCTAATTTTTGACCATAAATTTATGTAATTAGAAATTTAAACGTTTTGTTATTTTGAGAGGTAACTCCCAATAATTTTTATTATTAATTTGACGTATATTTCGTACACGTATAGTATTTTATGAATTATATTATTTTTTAACGTTTATGAATACAAACCACTTGAACTAATTAAACCGGAATAAAATTTAAAATGTGTTGTTTTTCTTAAAATATCAAAAATATATTGAGTGCGTTTCATAGTGCTCCCAAACCCTGTTTATATTTGAAGATAAAAAGATCCACATTAATCTTTCATTATCACTTGACAAAATGTAATTTCCTATTTAACCACTTACATAAGTAGATTTATATAACTTAAAATTTTGCAAAACCCATGCAAAAGAAATACATAATTACGATTTTTGTAATCAAACGTAGAATCTGAATCTGCTCTTAAATATTTGGTCGCAGACTTCCCATATTACGTGAAATTACAAAAAGAAAAAAATGACTAACTTACACATAAAAATAACTTATTGTTTATAAAACATTTTAATTTGTAACTTAATACTGTCAATGTATTTAATTGAATTTTCTACCTGAAACACTTCAAAACCCAATGTAATTAATACTTTTATAATAAGAAAGTAAAAAAGCGATATTTTTTATCGAAAAAACATGTAAAAAGGTAATAGAATATTTATGTAAATGTAAAATGAAATGTAAAAAGTTCATAGAAAATGTAAAAAGGAGTAGAATATTTAAATTCGTAAACTTTGTTTTCTTTTAAAATTCCCGTCAAAAATCAATTGGATCAAAAAGTTGTAAGCGTATTCGTGTACCTAAAAAATTTCAATAAAATAAATGTATTTGGTAGTTTTTGAAAGAGAAAGTCGCATTTGCGAGGTGATGAAAAATTTATAGATATACCTTTTTGAGAAAATGTTAAACGGAAAATGGGTATAAAAATAACAGATAATATTTTACGATCCAAACATTTGAGTGATTACTGACTTCCTGGTAATGTTTAGTAACTGATAAATTTATTTTCATCAAATTTTGCAGAGTAGTTCGTACAACCCTGTGATTTGACAAGGAGTTACCCATATTCTTCCTTTATTTCTTATCTACTGCTTGGAGAATGACTTTATATTAGAAATAGTTGAAGGCGTATTAAAATGTAAAATTATAAAAGATAAATTCAGAAAATATTAATTATATCGAAATCTACAAACGTATCCAAGTTTCATGTTATAGAACTCATCATTCCACAGACAACATATATGACGTATTCGGGGCTTTAAATGCAAAATTTAAAATGCAACCGAGACTATTTTCATGTTCATTCACTTGCCGATTCTGCAGTTTTATGAGGCAGAATGAGTAATCCAATACTTTTAACCATGTACATGTTATTTTGGTGCATATATACGGTATTACAGTCAGCATAAATAATATTGAAGAGTCAAGTTTGGGCACATCATTTGTACATATTTCTTTCTTGCATTACACTTTAAATCTGTCATCGAACTCAAGTATTCCTGTATCTGATATTTGTATTTGGCGCATTCTTGAAAAGATCCAAGAGCAATAGTCAATGTTTATCTACCAAGTTCAGCTTATCTACCATATCTCTCACGACCGTAATTTATTTTGCCCACCACTCGATTCTGTGAAATTATCGCACAATTGACTTTATCGTACAGAGTCAAATCGTACATGGATAAATTATCGCACAAAACTATAATAATAGTAAGTCAGGCAACACTGGCTAGTAATTACTATAACTACCAACATCCCTTGAAGCGGAAAGTAGAATTATGAATGTACGTTATGTTCCACTCTCCCTAGGATGCTCAGTGGAAGTCTATCAAACTGTAGTCGACATGAGCCGTAAAGCCCCACAAAAAAAATCTATCAAACTGTAGGCATTTTTGAAGCGGTTATTTTTAGATGTCCCATATCTGTTGAATAAGTATCTTTAATCTTCATTGTTGACAATAATTTTCATAACAACGTATTTCCAAACGTCGTAAGTTGTTTTATTAGAATCAAGAGATGTAATAACCAGAGAATCATTAAAATAATTCTTACGCTACGAATTTCATATTATCAATACCTCTATTGTATCGAAATGAAATCAACCGAATCTAGTTGAACATTAGGTCAAATATCTCTAAAATGGTAAAATAGGTGCGTATTGAACAGCTTTAATTGTTTCCTGCTTCTAACGCATGTACGAAACGTGACTTTGAAAATGCCAGCAGAAAAGTATACAGATTCTGCAGATCTGTAAAACAACTTTATTAAGACTCTATAAAGTGTAGCATATGTACTTTGCCATTTTTGTGTTACTAATGGCAACGTCACATTTTTGTGGGAGATCTAGAGAGTTCCAATGAAAAAAGTGTTCGTCATTTTAGTATCACAGCTTTTATGGTGCTGAAATTAGCTATCAAAAGATATAATTACTTCGAAGCATATGTAAATAAACTAAGGTTGTTCTTTAACTGCAATTAAATAAATGCAAATGTGTATTGATTATGAATAAAACACATGGTTTTAATTCTTTGATCATTTGCACTACTATTAAAATGAAGAACACAAATACATTCTTGCAGTACACAGAGAAAGTGACGATGTCAAACGAACATTAGAAAATAATTACATTCTTTTCCCAGAGTTGGAATTAGATTCCTAGTAATGGGATATAATATTCACCATATGATGAAAATCCAAGTTGTCTCTTTGCAATCTTAAATTGTTTTTATTGTTTAAAATTAATCTAGCAATGAGAAAGTTTAGCGCAAATTTTACAATGCACTGAATGCATCACAATTGCACAAAAATGGTGGCTGCGTATGCCTGTCTTTATAGAGATCTAGTTAAATGCCATCTAAAAAAACTTATTGTGTTTTATTATATGGAAAAATTTCTCTTCCATCTCGACAAGCACCGTGCCACATGTAACAAAATTCAGTCCGCCGCACAAAGTGGGGGTAGAGATGAGCAGAAGTGAGGCCTGTCAAGGATATTTAACCCCTGGCACACTGCTTCAGCTTCACGTTTCCTTCCGAAGGCTGTGGCTATCTACGAGTGTGCTGTGAAAGCGTAACTTACAGATTAGGCTAAAAATGACATCTGGAATGTGCAGTTTCGTTCCTAACTGTAAGAAGAGAGAAAGTCATATGATTTATTTTCCGTAGGATTCAAATGTCTGGAATACATGGAAAACATGGTTTACCATGATTACCAGGAAATAACAGATACTCTGAATATTTGAGTTGGACATTTTGAAGACTGCGATGTGGAAAAAAAATAGCGAATGAACTTTATTATTTCGCCAGGGATGGCAACTCTTGAGGTTTGGTCGTTGACAACATCCCTCAAATTAAAATAGTGAGGCAGGCTTGCACCGCTAATTTTTTTATTATTCTTGTATTTGCAAATGGGAAATTAGCGTGCAATTGAAGCTTATCTACATGGAGCGATAAGAGTTAGGAGCTGGGTGGAAGGTCATTGCCAGTAGGTGGGCCTCTTAGCTGGGTTTAAAACAACTTGGCCCACGTAGAGGGGTTAGTAGAAGTAGTTAGAGTTATTGATACTAGGAGGAGCTGGATAAGAGGAAGGAAGGTTTGCTTTTCAGTAGTCATAGCTATATGAACTGGGACATTAATGTGAAAAGCTACTAATTTTTTGGCCCCATCGGGAATCGAACCCGGGATGACTTGGTGATGAGCGACAACACTACCACCTGAGCCACCGGTGGAGCTTTCACGGTTAACTTGATCAACGTTTAAAAATTATTTCGAGGTTATAAGCTGCGTCGTCATATTATAAAATCTCAGCGTTTCGTTGGCATTAGCAGCCATCATCCTCAGGAGCTACATTTTAAATGTTGATCCCTGAGATTGCCAACGTTTTCTCTTTTATTAAGTCTTCGTCAGGGCTATAATATATACATCAAGGTTTTATGATATCACATATCAAGAAATTCATAAGCGAGGAGAAAAATACACACACAAAGTAAGAATCTAGTAAGGAATAAAACCAGCCACGAAGGACTCGTACGAAATAAATACTACATAATTCTCTGCAAAAATCGCAAGAAATCGTGCAACAAAATAAAAACAAAACATCCAAACACATCAACACCCTATGAAGCATTATGTTGTAGTGATACACCAACACTAAGAAGGTGCATGCATATAGTATGTACCGGGCACTACTACCAATATGACATCAAATTACATGACGCTAACATGATAAAAAAATTGTTAAAAAAGTTTATTAAATTAAATTAAACATAAAAATGTAAAATCATTGTTGCATATTATATTCACAATACAATTTAAATAACAAACACTTGTAATATGATTAATGCAATATGAATAATAAAGTAATAAAACTTCTAATGGTTAAGAGTAGATATGGGGTAAATTATATTGTTTTATTACGAGGAAATTATCCGTTATCTGTATCCATTTAGTTAGCTATATCAATTTTCATGTTACAGTTATATTGATGCCTTTTAATACATTAAATTCTTATCATTTGATGTAGAAGAATATATTAATTTCTATTTGTAAATACTGTCAGAATAAAATACATTTGCAATTTCAACTTTAAAAATATGCCTTAGGTTAATGGCATGTTTGGCTAAACCGCAAGATGGGGACATCGGTGTGATAAGAATGAGATATCCCCCTTGAATAATGTCCTAAGAAGCATTTAAGAATTTACTCAAGGTGCAAGTGAAAGATCGTCTACGTAACATCTTATTCTTTCCGTCAGAAATGGTTAAAGGGGAAATTTCAGAAAATCTGGATCGGAAATGTGGCTAATATTTTATAGTTTTTTAGTGTTTCAAAGATATTATAATTCATTGTATTATTACTTTACTCTGGATGTTTCAGGATATTCAATATATAAGAAAAAATATAATAAATTACATTAGATACGAATTTAACCACGAGATAAATGTAAGTTGTTGTGTTTGGTCTTTCTTTGAACCATTTAAGTCGATTTGATATTAAGCTTTCTTCAGTTTTTTTGGTATTTTTCTCCTGCTTCTGATTTCTCTTCTCGTCTTTCTCCTTCTCCTTCACTGTTGTGTGCTTTGGATTTCAAGGCGGCTCTCTCGTAGGAAATTCTCATTCTTTGCATCTTGCAAATATTTCAGTGATACTTTCATCTTCCTTCATTCCATGCAGGTGGATGTTCAGTACTTATGCAGTTATAATTCACACTGAAAGCTAAATCTGGTAATCTCTTTCCTGACAAGGAACTTCCCACAGCTTGACGATATGGAAGTGGAATTTATTCTCCCTCTTACGGATCTTCACTTTTATTTCGTAAAGATGAAATTTGTGGACAGCAAGCATGGATCTAACTTCATTCATTACTGACAGGTTTATTTATTTATCCTTTCCATTCAGCCCCGAGAAATCCTAATTGGTATTACCTACTCTTGCACATTGATTTCCCTAGAATAACCTGCCACAAACAGTTATTCTATCTTTGTTTTCTCAACCACGAAGGTTGCAATAGGTTGCTTGCATTCCAAAGCTTATAGTTTGCCTCACCATAAATCGTATATTTTAAGAAAATAAATACGCATTCTGAGTAATCATACACGTATTATACGATTACTCAGATTTTTAAAACAAATTAAAAATTACCTATAGTCCACAAAATATTAGGACAAACCGTCTATTCAAATTGCTTTAATACTAAAATTTCGTAAAGTCGCTTGTGCAATACTACTAGTAGAATACATTTCAATTCATTGTTTTTTCTCAAAAGTACATTTTTAGGATAATTTATATCTCCCGTATCTGAATTTTCATTTTCGTAATTCGTCGTTCCAAAACTTAACACTGTGTTCGTCTTACGCCATAAATAAATTGAAAATATATCCCAATAAATTATTTGGAAACTGTGTATAAAAATAATTGATGGTAAATAATAAAAAAAGACAAATTATGGCATTCAATATTGAAATGCAATTTAACGGTGAATTCTATATGAGTGAGAATTAAGTGTGCTAAGTTGTGAAAGATTATAAATTGATGGAGCAATATGAATTGAAAATAAAATTGTGATTTTCATTCCCCCAGGAAAGTAGATTCACACTAGTTTTCTCATATATACTCAATTTTTGACAAACATTTTTTTTGTTTTTAATGGCTGTATCTGCAGACAGGAAGACGAACCACAAAGAAAATAAATTCTATGTATAAAAAACAATGTATGACCCAAAATTTCACCATAAAATATTGAATGCAATGTTATTTTGCAGTCGCCCCCCACAAATATCGTCCTCTTTCCTTTATGATCATCACCACCATCGACATCTTCGCCTTTTCTAAATCTATCAAACAATTGTCATTTAGCGTAATGCTGTGGACGTCGCAACGTGATAGTATTAAGTGAACAATACTTTCCTTCTTTTTCAACCCAATACAAATTTTGAACTTCTGTTTTAATATTCCAAAGCAATATTTGACTAAATGTAAATTTCTATGCATAAATGCATCGTGGTTTCACTGCTCCCTCGTGAGGTTTCCTGCTTCCCTGAAGAGAGTTAGCAACTTACGCATATAAGGTTATGCAAAGTCTATGCAACTTACTTATAAGTATATCCTCACCCTTTGTAAAATTGAGGTACAATTCCGTCCACCGAAACATTATGGAATCATTCATACTTCCAGGGAATTCCATTCATATATAGCTGATCACTTTCATAGTGTTTCGTTCAATCTAAAACAAAATGGCACGACATTGACTCTTAACCGGTAGGAAACGAATATATTCATACATGAGAAAATCACTAACCGGTACAGAATATAAGACTTTTTGGCGCTAATACGAATCTCTTCTTGTGACATGTCAGTCCTCATAATGTGTTTGATTGAAGTAGAATTCGCGGTGGTGGACGAAGCGGTGTTCGCGGCAGTTTTTCTCGGGGTACTCCCGTTTCCCCTGCCATTCTTTCCACCACAACATTCACTCATCATCATTTCACCTCACTCCCAAGTCATTCTTGTCATCCCCATCATAAGGAGGTCTTCTGAAAACAGGCGGTAGTCGTGAACAACGACCAGGACACAGAGGAGCCTCAAAGCGGTGTCCCCGAAGCAGCAAATGCTGGTAGAAGTCCTCTACTCCAGAAGTAATTCGGACGCGACATCATCATCAATCTTCATAATGGACACATCCAATACCACTAGGAAATCTTGTCCTCTGCCTTAGCATGTTGTAATTAAAAGGATATCAGTATAAACAAAATAATTCAAGAACATTTCAATAATTATCTGTCCGCAACATCTCCGAAAGATGAGATTTGCTGATCAGAAGAAAACTATTATGGAGGGCCAATCATTCAGTTTCCTCCCGGCTAGTAACTGGAATGCCGGTTTTGGTCAAATTGTCCAGTGAGCAACTTCACTACACCACGATTCACCCGAAAGTGTAATTCGAATGTGCTTTCCATGAATCGGGAAACAGTGTCCTCGGAGTGCGTCTCGTTCCTCACTCTGGAAACCACAATATCCTCGTCCGAGTCGGAATCCATCTCTGATGAAGAACTTGAGACGTCACCGCGGAAATGTTTTCCCTGATCCACGGGAAGTAGAAACCGTAAATTCTTAATCGAAATGATGAGAAGAAACACTGAGAAATGTGATAATATGATGTAATAACATGTGATCAACTGATACTGATAATGATAAAATGGATGATAGAATAAAGAGAATAACGCTGAGAGAGAAATTAGTAACCACAAACACAGCCAAAATAGAGAGTGATGATTTTTTTCGTGATGCACGTACTGCTGCTGTTTCCTTATTTCTCCCTGCCAGATGGCACTGATATCACTCAGAGTTCTTCCGACATCTAAGGTATGGATTTTGAACTGTGGTGTTGCATCAACAAACAGTTGTTGAATGTGGTGGAAAAGCGTATAGTGAATATTGAAGAATCTGATTAAATTATATTTTTATTTATTTGGTACACTTATCATTTTTTGTATGAGAGGATTAACTGTAGTTCCCTAAGTATGGAGCAAAATTTTCTATTAGCGTTAATAGCCCATTGTATTTATTTGTAATTTATGTTTGAAGATACAGGAAGTTCTGCCGAAAAGCTCTCGTTCATTAAGAATAAAAATGGAGAAAATTCTATACGAATTAATTTCAATTAGTAAACCACTATGACAAGGTAATTTTATAAGCATGTAATCTCCTTTATTAGCTAACACGCTTGTTCATTTCCGCGCACACTTAGCACCTTGCAGGTATGCACTTGTTTATAAGCGTAATCGCCTTGTATACGATGAAGTATGTGAGAAAATACGACGTGAAATAAGTTCAATTATTTTCGCTACAAATAAGTTTTGATTTCATAAGTGTTTCAATTGCTGACCAGTGGTACTATCAGCAATTATAATGAAAGTTGGAGTCTTTTGATATGAAATCGAAAATCAGTCACATCTCTCCACCATCTCCAATTATATTGAAATCCTGTTGGCTCCATTTCATTCCCTCCGACTCCAGAGGTGTTACAAACAAGCCTGGTAACGTGAGAGAAGATAATAGCTTTGATAATAGAAGATAATAGACTGGACTGTGGTAGGCATTTCGTGGCGTCTGTGACGTGACACTTGCGTGACATACTACAACGAGCACAGAGTAAGCAGGATGTTCTTTTCTTTATATGAGGGGGAAATATTGTAAAATACTATGACACGAAGACGTAGAATCTGACATTTCTCTAATTGCAAATTTGACTGCCTGATTGTATGAGTAATTGCCAATTTGTTACGTGACAACAAATTGTCTCATTTGTTTTTCCAAGCATTTTTTGTCAAAGAAAAATATCATGTATACCGTGTAGTTAAAAAACTAGCATCAATAATTCGTCGGAAGAAAAGTTTGGGGGTCAGTTTGCAGTTTTGTCTTGATAATAATTATTTAATTTTATTTCTTCACTCGCTTTGTTTCATTTTATCATGGCTGATTGATTGCACATTGATGATAGAACTCAAAATTTAGCTGTTACCATAACTGATATTCTAATGTTTGGTAGTAGAGACTGTGACAGGGTTGGAACCATGAATGAAAGCCACGCTGCATTAAAACGTGTTTTGGTTTACAAGTTTTAATAATTTTTTGTGGTTCATTAAAATAATCAGTTTTTATTTTTTCTGTAGAGCCTACACTTCTAAACAAAACAATAAATTGAAATTTGATTTCATTCGAAACAATTCTTCTCATAAGTTTTGAACTAAGCGTTTCGTCGATTAACGTCAAAAAATCTTATTTAACTACAATCTCTTGTGTTTGACTATAGGGGGTGGAGCTGTAAAGATAGCAACTGCGGTTTCAAAAAGATCTCACTCTTCGAAAATAAGGAAATTGACGGTATCTTATATTTTCTTTTGCGTATTACTTGACCTTGCCAGTAGTGCAAAATCAGTAATATATGCGCAGGAAAATACAATTTTTCAGAGTATTCCGCCATGTAGCGATATTGAGGAGCACCCCCTTGTATGCAGAGAATCCCCTGAGGCGTGGAGGGACACGGACTACAGTCATGTGACTGGCAGGTATGGGTGTGGTTCACGTGATTAACCGAATTTCTCATTCGGCTGTGTGAAGAAGGGTGAGTAGTGGTTTAAGTAAAACATCGCAATTTTGATTTCTTTAATATTGTGCCGAAATATTGTACTGGATAAACAATGTTTTCAGACTATTGAGTATTACGGTAACTCTCATACTGGTCACTCGGCAACAGCACCTATATTGGAGTCGAAGTAGAAATATATGGTAAGCTGAAATGCAAAAGGTCCTGTCCTGAAATAGGAAGGGATGGGGATTTATAACTCCCTACTTCTTCAGGGATCTTATGTTCGTCAGTGAAGAAGTAAAACAGATATGCTTGCGAACTCCACCTATCGTATTGCGTATTACACTTGAAAGTTCAATTGAAGTTTGTTACCTCTCTTCATATTTTTTTCTTTTTTCCGTTGAGAATTCCCTTCTAAAATCATTGAAACTTTCACAATATGTGTAATCTTGAACTCTTCAGTCTGCCACCGAGTTTTCCAAATATTGTGAAGGTCGTTTCTGACGCCATTTTTGGTAGTTCCCATGCGCGCTGATTCTGCCTAGTCCTAGTTGTCACTTTGTTGGCATATAGGAACGATAAGAGAGGGTGATTTATGGGAGAGGAAAAGGGAGTTGGTGTATTTTGAAAGTAAAATGGCGAAGCGTTTGCCAGTTCGCCTGTGGTAACAGTGGGATTTTAACGTGGAACCGAGATAGAGTTTTTTATGATTGGTCATATATGCCGCACGTTGCGGCTGCAACACTATATGGAGGAAATAGAAACATGCATTGAATGTGCCATTATTGTTTACTATTGTGTTATAGAAGTACTGTAAATGTTTGAATAAAGCTGGTTATATTATATAGGTTTTTACATCATATCCATTCTGCACAGGGGTGAATTATATGTAACTTGCACTGAACACAAGTATTCTAATGTTCTGCCGAATTTTTCAGATTCATTAGATCATTAGGTCAAATTAATTAGATCAGAACAATTTTATATACTTTAACATAATAAGATGCATTCTTGCGAAGAATTTTGTGATTCGCCTTTTTATACACTTTGATTCTCAGTATTTGATTAATTGTGAAACATTAGCGGAATCCATGTGATTAAATCGCATGGAAAATTGAATGTAACGAATATTTTGCATAAAAATATAAAGCAGGGTTAGTTAATTTATCGCAATGTGGAAAACGCTACGGAAAAATCGGCAAGATGTCCTTGATGTGGAAGAAATTATTTTACTTCAACTATAAACCATAAAAATTGCAACATTAGTTGTAAAGTACTATGTATTCATTTGTTATATTGTTGTACACTAAAATATATTTCATTGGACTTAAAAAAGTATAATGAATATATATTGTAAAGCTTTTTACTTCTTACACTTCATTAATAATATCAGTTTTTAGCCAACATCACACATTGACTGAAAGGTACGTAGGTATGACAAGATAAGAAATATTATGCAATAAACATAAATTCCTCTAATTGTTTGCATTTAAACTATCAGAATAATTTATATTTAGGTTTTCAAACAAAGTAAATAATTGGTATATATCTTTCCCTTATTTTTCCCAAGGATGAAACTCATGTAACACTACAGTTTATTTAAATGAGAGTCAGTACATTTAATTTACATTATTTATCCTATATCTCAATTTTTGGAACAAAAGAATCGGTGGGTAATTATTTAAAGAAATGGAAGGAACAGTGAAAGAAAAACAGTCTCATGATTTTTAATATATGTCAAACCTAGAGATTGTTTCAAAAAATTCTAATTTTACCAAAAATAATATTTTTAATATTAATTAACTTATCAAGTTTAAATTTGAGCTAGTCCTGTAATAAGTTTAATTGTTTTACACAGTTAATATAGTATTCGGTCATGTGTTGATTTATATTAATGTTTTCCTTTTTTTCCATTTTTTTAAATTTTCTTCCGTTTTTCCACATTCTTGCACTGTACTGGAAGAAACCAGTTTCCTCCGGAAGCAACCCAAACCCCGATAGGAACATTCAGTTTTTAGCAAGATTTTTTTTTATTGACCTAGATAATGTGGTAGACACGAATTTCTCATACATCTGCTACTTGTATGCAAGTTTTGCATATATTTAGCACTAACAATGTTCACAAGATATCAGAACAAATATGACGATATGGCAATACACAATGGGAGCATAAAAAGTAAGACTTAAGACTCACAAGTTTTTGTACATCTTCATGAAATTGGTAAAATTTGTTCTTAAATAATTTCTTTTCTTTTCTCTTTCCACACTTGTCCGACAGATTCTGCTCTTTTCTTCGCTAATACTTTTTTTGAATTCGGCAGTTGTTTCTTTATTTGAACAAAATTACAATAACACATTTACATGTCCCTGAGTAATGAGCTACGCAAATCACGGTCAGCACCGATACAACAATGTTTCATTAATCCAAAAATATGAAGCAAATAATTATGAGACATATTTTACACGATGAAACGAATAAAAAGTATTAACGCTATTTTACTATTGATTAAAATTGAAATACATCACATTAAGCATAATTAGTTAACATTAGAATATATGACATTAATTAATTAACAATATTAAACTATACTTCTGTGATTATTAATAAAACATGTTTTTACTCGTTGAATGTTTACCAATATTAGTAAAATAACAAAGAATATTATTTTCGTCTAATATCCATTACTTGAACAAGTCGCACGAGGGTAACAGCAGGAAAATTGTTTTTCGTAATTTTGTGTTGATTTTATTCAATACCACGATAAACAAATCCAACTCAGGATTTACTAACTTTCTTCATTTGGAGTTTTTTTTTATTATTGATCATTCAACAAATTAAATTTTGAAACGAGCACTTTTCTTTTCTATTGCCTTGTCCTTCAAAATACAGTCAAGTGGCAAAGCTACAATCACAGCCTTGTCGGTGAAACAAATTTCCAGTCTCAATTATCAATAATTTCCTTTAAATTTTGTACAGTCACGTTTCTTTTATTTAACATTAAATTATATTTTAAATATTGATTGATACCAATGAAACTCATACAACAGGTGCTATAAAGTTTAAACATGACAAGTAGATAAACAGAATAGAAGAGTAACTTAAAGAGAACAAAAATATATCTATTTCTGATAGCTAAACCTGTGACCAGGTGCTTCAATTCTGATCTGTTTGTTTTGAGTTCACTTTCTTTTTCGTGAGCGTATGAAACTAAATTTAAAAGAACTTAGATGTCCCTTCAAAAAATTCATTTCATATTATACTTGTTTCTACATAAGAAAAAGACAATAAATTAGCCATTATTCATTCATTGCATACCTTGTTTCATATGTGGTGTCAGCTAGGGTTGGCAATATTCTAATTATTATAAATAAAAGATGATAAATTAAAAAATAATTCGTTATCCTTCGTAGAAAAGTAACGAATAAAATATTATTATTTTATTCGACAAACTTTGAATGACGGATAAATGTTATTCTTTTATTCGTTTAAATTTAAATTACAAGTAACAGGTTATTCGTTTATTCGACGTACACAAATGACGAATACAAGTTTCTTCTTTTATTCGACAAAGAACGCCTCGTAGCGGCGGAGGGCTTGCACGCTGGCTCTGGTTCACTGGATCGATCGATAGCGTGACGTCACAGACCCACTGTGTATCGATCGCCCATCTTACTCGTCATGACAGGCTATTTGACGCTATTCTGGCGGGAATCAAGATCATAGAAGTCCAAATCGAGATATGTCTCTCAATTGCCACAAAGAAAATATAGTCCACAGATTGTTCACTTGGCTAATGGTCCAATATCTGAAAAATGTCTGACCAACACGTTTGATACCATTACATTGCTTGTCACTTATTTCACCCGAGGAGAATCACGCAATCACTGGATTAATTCGTTTTGATTTAAATTTTGTTGAGAACGTTTTGTGTTTGCGTTTTTTACGCTGCTTGAAAATTGATAGTTGTTTTCCCTTTGTTATTAAATTCTACAGAGGTTATATTCTTTGTTATGAAATATGTTAAGTTGTATGGATGTGAATTGCAGTGAAGAGTATTTCTGTTTCATCCAATACGCAAAATATTGAAATAGAGAAGGGTGAAAAAGCTCTTTGAATCGCATGCGTGAAGTGCCTTGAAGGAAGCAACATGATGAATACATTGAAGCCTTTCCCCTCTCCCTTTTGCACTTGGACTCCGGAGAGGTTACAGAGTTTTGAAAGGGTTGAAAGTCGTAGGTACCGGAACGGGCTGTAATATTGAAATGAATAAGTAACGAACGCATGAATCTGGAAAATATACTCTATAGAACATACAGAATCATTTGAGAGAGACATTCATAAAACAATATTTTTTCATTCAATATTATGTCCCTACTTCATTTGGAATTGCCTTTGATCGGTAGATACACGATGTGAGTTTGACGAATAAAAACTTTCAAAGACTATTGACCTTATTAATATAAAATACACATATTCCAGTCTAACAATAAATATTGACTTTTACTTTTAAGTACTCAATGTTCGGAGAAGTAAGTTCATGAACTTTACTAATGAATATCCAAAAACGTTATATCTTTTTACTTAATTTTGATTTTTATGCAATTCATTTTGGGCTGTTTAGAGGAGTTTACTTTTCTTTTAATACTCTATTTTATGCGTAGCTCAGTGTAAACTTCCATATCGAGTAGTGGTTGTATTGTCCAGATACGTTATCCATCATACTAGTAAAAGAGGAAAGTAATAACATTTTGTATAGTACACGCCAACACAATCAAACCATCAGTATTTTCATATCAATGAACATAACATTGATATTTAATTTAAAAAAATATTGGAAAGTAATGAAAAGATTCTCACGAGTAATAATGTTGGAGCCTAGCATTTTTCAACGGAGCTATGTTCGTATTTAGTGATATTTGAAACACGACCTGTAGTTACGTACGTTGTTCGCAGATGCGTTCCCATAACATTCGTGAAGTCGATTATATCGTTCCACCACTCGCAGCTACCACTAGAATATTCATATGGGCAAAGTCAAAGGCGGGGTACCTATGACGTCGGCCGTTTTCGATAACTTCATTAATCGTACGGAAGCTCTCCCCCAAAGACCCAGCGTCCTGTTTTCAGTGCTGTCCCTCTCAAAGGAGATTTCTGCTGATACCCTAATCCTATCACCAACCTCTCAAAAGGGTTCCATTAGAAACTGAGTTCATCGGGTAAAATTAGCATCGATGCGGCGCGTCAATCAATAACAAATTCACTTATGAATGAAATTGTTAAAATGTTTCTTTGAATGTAATAGAGTGTTTTCAAGATATAAGTAACCTTTAGAATACCAAGCTCTGTGACCAACACAACTACCAAGCGGGGTCATCATGGACCCGAAGATGAAATTGCTCTTTACAGAACAACATAAGCAATATGTAACAATACACTTCACAAGAATTATAAATATAACATATTTTTTTAAAATATTTACCACAAATAATTTTATTTAAAAAATATTACAAAAATTCTGTACAATAAAAACTACCATGAGGCGTTAACAAAGACCCCAACCGAATTAAATTAATATTATCCCCTTAGAGACGAACAGGTTATGCTACCAACACAACAGGAAATAAATTTGACAATTACATGAAGTAACAATATGCAGAGATACCGTTCTCACATAAAAATAATTAAAAAATTTGCTTTGGTGTCTCAGCTGACCCCACTTCTTAGTCTGAAGGTTAACTTAAATATTTTATTATTATTTCCATTTTGTTCACGACTTTCTAACTGTTTCTTTGTGGTTGGAGAAGTCAGAGACTCGTCTTAGCCGCATTTATGATAATTTTGTTTTGGAGAGAAACTTCAAGGAGTTATCATCAATCATCATATGTGTAAAAATCGCAGAACTATGCGGGATGTGTTTAGGATAACTAATTTTTGCATGAGTTGGAAGTTTTGTGGCTTGTGTTTGAGTTCTTACAACGATTTGAACAGTTTCTTGGGTACTTCTCCCTTGTTTCACAGTATTATTGGGATTACTCTCACTCTGTCATATTTCCTCATGTCCTTAATTTCGAAGCATAGGTCAATGTACTTTGTAATTTTATTTTAGTATGATAGTTCCAGATTATTGTTGTTGGTGATGGCGATATCTACGAGTTCTTCTTTCTCTCTTTTCTTCTTGACTACTATATCTGGTCTATTATGCTTCAACCTTCTGTCAGTTACGATGGTTCTATCCCAATAAATTTCATAGTTTTCATTGTCAAGAATGGTGGATGGTTCATATTGGTAGTAGTTTACCTTCTTTTCATGAAGTTTGTATTTAAAAGATAATTACTGATGAATGATTTTTCCCACTTGATCATGCCTAAATTTGTAATCACATTGTGCTATAGCTTGGCATTATCCTATGATATGGTGTATTGTCTCAGTTGCATTTTCAGTTACTTTTTGCATCTCCGGAATTACCCCGATTCATCTCCATCTTTCAAGATGTACTTACGGTAATTGTTAGTCTTGATCTCTTGGTCTTGGATGGCGATAAAGAACCTTTCAGTTGTAGTTCTCCATGGGTTGGCAAGTTGTACGACGCTTGTATGGTAACCTTGAATAGTGCTTTAATGAAATTCATGCATTTTCTTTATTTGCCAATGCGTGAATCAAATTAAGAATAAATTATTAGAATGAAATTATTGGCAATATAATGAAAATCGTGTTATAGAAAAAGGAGTTTAATGGTTCCTCGAATGTGGATTAAAGAAACGTTTTTTGGTTAATTATCTTACAAAATACGAATATTATGATATTTTGTGACACAGTAAACATTAGCGTTCTTTTATTCTCGCGTGTTATTCAGATACCACAGAACAAAACGCAAGGTTCATTTCTTAAACTTCTATTAGTCTTCTTGAATGACAATCTTGTAGGGGAAACACATCTCGATGACATAAAGGCCTCAACTTTTTGTAGTCAAATTGAAGGGTGATGTCATTATTACATAGCTGATAAACTCAATATAATGATGTACTGACAGCAGTAGCTCAGCGGTAGGCTTACTGCATATGCGATCTAATTGCTAATAAAAATAAATTTGAATCAGATTTAAAACAAGCTATTACTCTAAAATATCTGTATTAAAAAGTAGAAAATAACATTTAGTAAAAATTGGAGATAAAAAAATATAACTACAAAAAAGTCTCTTTCTTGGTCACTCATCATACGTCCAAGTACTTAGAAATTACATAAATTTTAAAAGCTTGAGGCTTTTTACCAGTATTTTTAAAGTAATATTAGTATTTATGTCACTTGACGCCTAAAGTTGACGTAATTACGTCATGGAACGTCAAGCAAAATTTTCTGCAACAGTTTAAACCACGATTATTATTTTAACGTGCACAAAATAACTTTCTATTACACCTAATTCTGAATTCCCGCTTAATTTTACAAGTACCTTCGGAGTGCTCATGTGGCTTTCAAACATTCCACGAGAACCCTCATAAACGCCAATGTACGCCATGATATATTGAATTATTTACCTTTACCCCATAAATAAGGAATCAAAGTTGTTTTTATCCTGTGTCTCGCAAAGAGTACTTTTTATTTTAAAGCTTCTCCTCAGTTACGGTGGCCATTTACATTCCATCCCGTCAGAGTAAGAGCACGCAAAGGAAGTAACGTGAATAGGGAAACCTTCATGGAGTAGCGTGGATGAAGTGGTGCGGCTGGAATTTCAACCAGTCCAAAATCCATTGCGCCGCGCCTTCGCTCCATCACTCCTATGTCAAGTGAATGTCAAAATATGAATGGAAGGTGTGACCGTGACTCTGGACAGAGCGGAGGTGGTTAGAATCCTGTTTATTTTAGTTACCTAGTTCAGGTCATTCATAATTTTCGTTTAAAATGTGTACTAGTTTATTGACTAGTTAACTTTATTGACTAATTGGCCATGTGGGGAGACTTATGACCCCTAGTTAAGAATGTTATTGTTATTATTATTATTATTTACCAGTTATAATGCATTGTGTTGTTTTTCTTGTACATATTTACAACATATATAAAATGTTCACATTTTTAACTCGAAATATTACCAAATGTTATAAAAATGTCGTTAATCACTTACGTTATGAACGTGAAAATAACTTTTTACTTTCCCTTTTCTAAACTGAAAAATTTAGCACTTTATTATAAAGTATTGAAAACCTAAAGAACATATAATTTTTATTAAATAACAATGCTTTACACGTGCTTATATTGTACACAAAACTATTTTTTATATGACTGAAGACATTAGAGAGACCTGAAGTTTGCTGAAGAGAGTTGTGAGCATAAAATCAAGTAACTTTTCAGAAAAGTTAGCTTTATTTAAAATTTAAGCCTTCACGTTTTCGTCGTTTGTTAATTAAACACATAATTATACATCAAAACATTCGGAACAGTGGGTTTTCACACCGTTTGGCAGGATGCACACCGATTAAATTTCAACCGTTTTCTGTTCCTTCCACACTATCCATGCATTCAATTTCATTCGGAAAGACCTTGAATGGCCTGGTTTACACTGAGTTACACAGCATTCGCTGGGTTGAGGGGAAGAATAATATATGTTTGATGTCAACACTTAAAACATAGTAATATCTCAGTTTCGTTGACCTTGGTTGTCGTTGGTTTTGCTTTTCGTTGAGTTCTTTCATGAAAACATTTCCCTCAGTTTTCGCCAGTTGCCACATATTTGACCAGTATGCCACATAATTTTGCAAAAAAACTATTTTGGGATACTTTTTAATGGTAATGTCTTGCATCATTTTAGGCAAATCTTGAAGAGGCGCAGAGAAAAACTATTTGAACATCGGAACCTCGCACTAGTGATAGAAGGTCATAACGGAAGTGACCTCTGACAATATTACCTTGTTTTCTAAGATCTTTCTGGTGGGAGGGGGCGGTTGTATATTAAACCTGGATTTCTGTAAATCATGTTTCTGGTGTGTATTTTGGAGTGTCTAGAACGAATTAATAGTATTTATAATGTTTTGTTTGGGAATTGTTTCGGATTTCTGTGGTTTTCGGACATTTTATTAATGAAAATCGAGGTGTCAATACTTTTAAAGTATTCGCTAATGACGGACTGCGAAATGAATGTCGTAGAACGCGACGGAACAAGATGACCTACGCAATCGACTCTAGACCCACATTGACTCACATGACCTCTCGGGTCTGCGGTACCGTGCTTCTCTCCGTGTTACCTCCCTCCGTTGGTGTTGCGTCACATTAGACTGCGCATTAAAGCATCTCATTCATTACATTCACTGCTCTGCTGCGATTCAAACTTCCCCCATTACATACGCTAATCTCATTTACCAGCAAAAGCGTAAGTGTAATGGCCGTGTTCTCGTCCTTTCCGTTGCAGCGCGGAGTGAGAACGAGCTTTGGATCCTGGTTTCTGCTGGGAAAGATGAGGTTTCTGTTAGACTTGTCTCGTCCCTCGGACCGTAAGAGTTCTCATGTAACCGCAAATCTCAGTCTCATTTATTTATATGATATAGTTGTACAATAATATAACATCCTGTTCTAGAAAAAACTGGGGAATTAAGACGCTGTAGAAAATATTATAAATTTTAACCTCGTTGTTTCCAGCATCATTGCGTACTTACTACATCTTTACGTACACTTCTGCTCAGAAAATTAACCTCACACTTTAATACAAATTGTGCAGATTATTTTTCGAATTAACTAACATTTATAACGAAAATAGGTGTTAAAGAAATTAATCTTTTAATCTCGCTTGTACAGAATGCGTCCCTTGAGAGGCAGACGAGTCTCTGTTGTGGTATCCCTCGAGACCCATAAGATATTGTGGCGTGATCCGATTATAATGAATCAGGACCCGTGGATCAACAGCACGGATAGAGGCCTTACGCCCCCGTGAATCCGATGAAAGAGAGGCAGGTTTCAAGGAGGTGCTGCCATGCCATAGTGATCCCAAAGCTTGCTCATTCAAGACGTGGGATTGAGCATGATGTATCTCTTGCCCTATTCTCTTCGTTTGTATTCCAAACACCAGGATGGACTGAAACCCCTTAAGATAGCTAAACTTTGTTAGTAAAGAAGTTTAAATCCTGAAAGATGTGTCAGAGCACATTAACTTCTCTAAAGAACAGTTAAAAGTAAAAAAACGCAGAGGTGTAAGAATGGATGGGTTAGGGCAGAAGAGAAATTTAAAGTACAATATGTTGAAGGGTTCGTGAATACATTTTTAACTTTGATCGTTTTCACTCCCTCCATTTTGCTGCTGGGTGGTCGTGTTTCAGTTCCCCACTCGATCGATAAGGGGGAGATTATTTGTTGATTTTTCCCTCTTCCACTCAAGATCAGAGTCAGTTCAATAACTTGTGTTCCCCGGAATTAAACATCATTCATTTATTTCCTCACTCAAAGCTTATGGTTAATTGGAAGAGCACGCCTCAGCATCTGAACCTCGTCAGAAAATAAGAGAACTAAAAATGATTAACGGCATGAAACATACGGGGATACAAATTAGATAACAGGTGAGATGATGTCTTTAAAAATGCTTTGACGTTTCGACGCTATAATCCATTAGGGCTCCTTTCATTAAGGTATATTACATATTGACGCGAAGGTGGTATTTTTCAAACGTCCTATAAGATCAGTAAACTGGAACCTGAAACAAGTAGAGTCTAATTGAATAAATAATTAAAGACTTAGGACCTTTAATGGATGAATAATAGATATTTATTATTTTTATGGATGATTAATATATATCTTTCTCTATTTATTTAATTAGATCATATAATGGACGTTAATCTCATTGACTCGGTTTAACTAACCAATGTGGTCATTATTTCTGATAAATTATATTTTCTGTTGTTGAAATGGTGGACAACTAACACTTAATTACGTCTGTATCTATGGCTGGGTAGCATCAAAATACTGAAGATTTATGACGTTCCGGATGGGGGTTGCGTTGCAAGCAAACTCATTAGCGCAGGTGTCAAGTACCCCAGGGCATCGATAGGTGCTGACATCCGCATAGTACACAATTTGGGGACGGAGAAAGCCCTCCTGGGATGCACTAAATTCAGACGTAGACGCCTTTGCGCTCGGGAGATTCGAGGTCGATATACGAGTCAGGGCGTCCTGAAATACTCAAGTGTTCACGTGACATGGACATAAAGTGAAGTTCTACGATCATTCATATACATCGCTATAATTTAACGATTTATATATTGTAATATCTTTAGCTATATTATTTTGTTCCTTTTACATGAACATTCAGCTCTGCAACTACTCTACAGCACGGCCACTACGTCAATGACCTAATCCTAAAGAAAAATACTATTCTCCATTCGAATTTCTATCAAACACATGAACGTATTTGCCTCTCCAGAACATAAGTTTCCAGTGAAGCAAACTCTCATTCACCGTTGCACACTTCCTTTCAAACGCTTTTCTTCTCTAGTGTCTTCACGTCCAATAATCACACCTCAATCTCACCTTTGTTGCCTCATCGAGATCTTTATTTCATCTCTCTTCCCCCTCATTTCAGATTCTAGTCCATTCTATTGGTAATTCTGCTTTCGAATAAAACTATTTTTTATTTGATGAATATTGAATCACGAATAACAATTTATTCTTTTATTCAACCCACATCGAATGACGAAAAGAAAGTTATTCTTTTATTTGATAAAATCACTTGCAATAACGAATAAAAAGTTACTCTTGCTTGACATACAATTAATAATATGTTATTCTTTTATCGTGCTGCCGCCGAGAATGAATTATTTTTAGTAATACAATACAGAACGTTTCTGTTTTCTAGTTTCAATTTGAATCAAATGAATCTGCACTTCTTTGTGTTGCAAAGAATACATTAATCGTATGAGAATGGTGGTCATTCTGACTAAGGAGTGTCCAATTCTTTTCAATCACAACTTTTTCCTTGGTTACATTCATCGAACATAAAGTATATTTTCGAATTGAAACCTTAGATAATGATCGAGAAAGTGCAGAGGGAAAACTATTAAGTAATTTGTAAATTAAGTATTTAGTTAAGATACCTTTCCCTGCAGCTTCTACAAGGAGACTGCTGGGGGAATTTTTTGCAACCAGCATCAGCACCTCTCGTGAGCAACGGTACGCCATGCATCACGAGATTAACTCTGCCTTGAATCGCCACGTGCCGATCTGTTCGCATACTTGACCTCGACCCCAACTGCATCAACGCAAAATCATGAAATCGACACCAACCCAATGCATTCCAGGTGGACTCTTTGAAGAATTGTTTCATCTCACCTCGTCTACATTTCCAGTGGTATTTTGTATCGTCTCATTTTTCATGTTTTTCATTGTTAGTTGCAGATTTTATGTCATTAAATTGTTATGTTGGCATGTTCAGGGTTTAACCACCCCTCATATACCTTCCTCATTTTCTGTAATTGTTACATATTTTTGGTCCTTCGAACCTCATTACCTCATTCTAGCTGTACAAGGGATTTAACCTAAAATTTATGTGCACGTGTCGTACAACTATATAACAACTGATCTAGTTAAATATTTTTTATACTTTGGTTGTAGGTGAAATAACGAATGGACGCATTGTAAGTGGTGTGAAAATCAAAGTCTTAAACTATTCTAGGAAATTGAATCTGGGATATTAATATAATGTGTATTTAGTTTTTTAAATAACGAAACAATTCATTTGCTCGTTCAAAACAACTTTTATGCATTTATGTCATTGAAATAACAACTTGATACGAAGACATTTTGGGTATTTTGTTCTGTTTTAAATATTTCGGAAGTGGAAGTGGTCGGTAAGATTTGTGGTTATAGACTTTCAAATTCGTAGTTCAGAATGTATCTGGGATTTTGGTGGAGGCTGCAAGTTCTATCTCTGGTTGTTGTCCAATGCTGTTCTACCATATGTCACTGCTCACATCGGTCCAAATATCCTCGTCTTAGTGGATTTGGTTTTAGACATCTTGGATTCCAATAAATCACGTATAGTAAAGTTAAACTTGTCCCGATTGCCACGGTTTCATTGAAGAGTTGATTAAAATCTGGACAAAGACACAATATAAGCGCCGCCATCTGGGGCTGACGAAGTGCAAATTCTACGGAAATTCAGAGAGAGAAAATTCTTTGGTATCATGAACTGGAGCAGCATCCGCTTTAAATTATTCTCTGAGTATTCTGTGTAGTAGAGGGAGTAGAGCTCCAAAGTGATAGGCATACGCATGACGCTATTCTTGTACCATTGTGAAGCATTCAGTGTATTGTAAACATTGAGCGAAATGGAGCATTGGAAGTTCATCGCGTAAGTAAATTATCCCATTTGAAGTAAACAGATTTTAACTCAGGAAAAGGTGTGTAATAATAAAATATACACATTATATGCATATGCAAATGGTCCAATCAATATATATTATATAGTTTGAATAATTGACATGAATTCAAATACATAAATATATATGAACTAGGTGACGTTTTCAGCTGGATTTTCCCTCAGTTACTTCAGAATAATGTCGGTTCGTTAGCATACGTTTCCCGGAACCCAGCATCTCTTTTTCCCGATTCCCTTACCCACGTCCAATGGTTAAGTGGAAGAACAGGTCTCATGGCCTGGACCTCGCCAAAAGGCATAAAATAAGTAAATAAATAAAATAAACAAAGACGAGTATTTCATTTATAGTTAATATGTACTTGCATTTGTTTATTTGAATTGTAAACATAATCTTAGTTTATTTACCTCTGTTGTAGAAGTATCTGTTTATTTTAAAGCACCATAAAAGTCGTAACAATAAAATGACGAACATTTTATGCATTGAAACTCTCTAGATCTTTAAGTTAAATGTACAAATTTGCAATAATAAATATTACGAAGCGTGACGCTACCGGTTGTACTTTACACGTCAATCTATCAGTTTTACCCAGCCTTTTCCCACTTAATTTGGGGTCGGCGAATGGGAATGGATATATGATGCTTCATTTGGTTTTGCCTGGGGAATTCTAGGGTGCCGGATGCCCCTCCTGCCGCACCTCCCGTGAAGCGGTGATTATGAATGTCATGGGTGTGAATGATTATGAGTGAATGTTGTGGTGGAATGATAGGCAGGGGAAACCGGAGAACCTGGAGAAAACCTGTCGTGAACCACCATTTTGGATCGGACCGGGTTTGAACCGACGATGTAGAAGGTGAGCGCGTTAGGCCACGGTCGTCAATCTATCAGTGTGACACAAAAAAAGGCGTCGCGCGTGTGCTCCCCTTTACAGAGCCTTAGTGGGAGGAATGATTTTTGAAAAACCAGTCTTTTTTATAAGAAGCTGCAAATCACAATGTGAGACAAAATGTAGATCAATTACTTTCCTTTCATTGTTGATCACTTAACCTAAATTATAGTAAATGTCTATGCTTCCTTATGTACTTACCTACTGAAGTATACCATGATACGAATGTTAAAGGATAGAAAAGTATTATTAAAGTGACGTATCCTTTTGTAATTAATGCATTGATTGACGAGGAGCAAAAAATAAAACATCCTTGACATGGCACGAAGTATGTTACGCGTATTTTTGAAAACGTGATATGAAATGATCAGTAAATTACAATTATATTTCTTGAAATGCGGGGAAGATTTAAAAAATAACATAAATCATATTTTCTATTTTTACTATAGAGTAATTGGTTGGCTTATAAACAACGAAAAATAACATAACGACACAATAAGAAAAGTGTTCACGGGTAATAATTTGGTATTGTACCCTATACTTGAATCTTGTGACATAATTTTAAATACAAGACTTACAAAGCTATCAATGACATACATGATTCAAATTATGAAACTTGCTAAGATTTCATGAATTTGCGTTTCCATTAAAAGTTATTTAAATTTTGCAAACACTGGTGGTGATCTAAGAGCAAGACGGGCTTTTACTCGAACCCAATTTTAATAATAATAATAGTAATAATAATAATAATAATATTTTCAATTTATTTATCATATACCAATCAATATGCTGCCCACTATCCATTAAACCTAATTTTTTGAAGATTTTATTGCATAAAGTACCATTCAAGTTTACGTGTGTTAGCACCCATCAACTTTATTTGTGTAACCAAACAGGACCTCATTACATTTTAGAAAAAATTAAAGTGTGTGTTTACGTTAAGAATTGAGACGTATTATCACATTCTTTGTTCATCAAATAAAAACTGTAGAAAATATACCACCAGAGAATCAATGCAAATTCGTATGATGAACTGGTTCATACAATCTTCTCAGTGGAGCGCAACTAGTATTGAAAAAAAATTCAACCCAAAGTGAATTCTGTATTTAGGGCGCAGAACATTTGCATTCAGAGGAACAAGTTTCGTTGAAGGACATTGAAACCCACAGAATGATGGAGAAACAAAAACTGCACAAATTGTTTTCAGCATTTGATATTTAAACGGTATTGATGGTATTATATAGGCAAACTGGTAATTATGAAGAAGTGAGACAATAGGCGTTGACAAGGTGTGCATATTCATCCTCATTTAGAGCAAATCTGATTAATTGAACACTGTTGGATTACACATTTACCGTTTAGATTGCGCATGAATTTCGATTGTGATGTAAAATATTGAAATACAATGCTTGTGAATTCAAAGCCGTACACACTACTAACAAGTAAATGCATTAAATTTCCCTGGAATAAACAATAATTGGATTAAACACGTATTGATTGCGTTTAGAATAATAAATTCACATATTCAACATGGTTAAGTAATATTTTATGAATGAAGCATGATAAAGCCTTCCTATTTAATCTACAGTTCTTTAGGTTTCTTGTGGCCCATGTTCAGGTGTAGTAAAAAATTTACCGGAATTTTAGGAAAGTAAGAAATAAAAATAATACCTGAAATCAGATAGTTAGATAACCTTGTTGGTAGATTCATTCGCTTCGCAGTAAATATTAGTGATTAGAATAACCATGAAGTATCTTTAAAAGATAGAACTAATATGAGAAGTATAGTCCTGTTATAGCTAAATTTTGTATTAATCTTACGGCTTAGATGGAAACCAAGTTCTTTGTTCCTTTCGAATGTGACCAGGTTCACGTCATGTGGGTTAATCTCCCACATAATCCCGTTTAGGAGGGGAGTGAGTGCAGGAAGTCTTACTTTTCGTGAAGACTACATATTACCTGAACCGACATTCGTCTGGAAAAGGTGAGGGAAAGCGACAGGAAATGACCTCATATAGTTTTCCTAATCAGCAGGATGTTAGGAGAGAAGGAGCCGCCAATTCCTCAGGGTTTTTAGCTGGCAGCCACCGCAGCTAAATCCCAACCAAGAGAGATTTTTACGTAAGTCTCTGTCTCGGGAACCATCGGATAGGCTCTCCCACTATATTGAAGACTACACCCGATGATCAGAAATTAACCATAGAATAAGGCATTTTCAACAATATATACGACGTTGAAATTAGAGTTTACCATAGATTGCTTATATTTATTATAAGTCATACACAAATTCCCATTTGATTCTGAATGTAATATATGGGACGTGGGCTAACAAAAAAGAACTGTGAGTGAAAAAAATCATCCACCAAAAACTATTTTTTGCGGAAAATTTCTTGAAAAATACATCTTGATGTATTTACATTTTCACAGAAAACTGATTCAAATTTCTATAGCCTTCCTAAAATATTTGAATCCCATGAAATTGTTTTTTTTAATGTAATCTAATTGTAAGAGTTTTCAAATCCCAAAATATACCAACGGTATCATGAATGAATTATCCTTCCCAATACATCTTTCAATTAAGACTTCGATAATAACGGTAATATTTCTAGTGTTTACTGTTTTTTTGGCTAGTTTTTTGTGTAACGAGTGTTCAGTTTCAGAAGATATTATGCTCCATCTTCTGAATTTGCAGTCATGTCTGAAAGAAAGAGCATGTGTTGCACTTTGCCTGAGAACTTGATGTTTTTGTCGTAATCTGGGATTTTCCAGCCGGCAGATCTCCCTAGGCCCGGTGGCTCTTGGTAGGCTGTGAAACTTGTGCTTCCCCTTGTGTCCTATTCATAATCCGGGCTCGTCTGTTTCCCGAGGCCTGACATCGTCCCCTCCTTCCCCCGCACCCCCCCCC